>CM024694.1:12876101-13091101 GCA_014182845.1 Corymbia calophylla | reverse complement strand
TGTTGTCCTAAACAAGAAGGAGGCTTAGGCATCCGAAGGATTCGTGATGGCAACAAAGCGGCTATGATCAAGCATATCTGGATTCTATTTACTGATAAGGAATCCCTTTGGTGTAAATGGATCCACTCAAATCACTTGAAAAGAGCTTACTTTTGGACAGCCAAGCCCCTAACTTATTGCTCATGGGCATGGCGTAAAATCTTGGCACTTAGGGATGAAGTTAAGACCATGTTTAGATGGGAAGTGGGTGATGGACTGTCTACCTCATTGTGGTTTGATCCATGGGCAGAGAGGGGTCTCCTTTCTGATATATACTCTCATATAGACATTTATAATTCGCCCCTTACACGGGAAGCAAGAGTGGCTGATCTCTTTACTCATAATGGGCAAGCCTTGTTGCAAGAAATTCGTGCCATGCAGGTGTCGGTTCCCACGTTACGCCAGACTCGGGACAAATTCATATGGACGGGAAATCCATCCGGCCTTTTCTCCATCGCTTCGGCCTGGGCATTGATTCGGCGGACAGGAGCTGTGGTCCCATGGGCGACCTTTGTGTGGGATAAATCTATTGTCCCGAGACACCAATTTCTTCTTTGGTTAATATCCAAGAAAAGGCTTCCAACTCAGGTAATGCTTATGTCCTATGGTCGTATTCCGGTGACCCAATGTGCTCTTTGCCATGTCACTCCGGACTCTATTGAGCATCTATTTTTTGAATGCCATGTATCCCGTTCCTTAGTTAACTTTTGGGCTGCAAGGTGCAATATTCCGTGGTATAACCGGAAGTGGCTAGACAACATCCAATGGCTGGCCAATATGTACTCTAAACCTGGTTTTTACTTTGACATTGTCAAATTCTCTTTTGGAGCGCTGTGCTATGTCATATGGAAGACTAGAAACGACATTCTATTCCGATCGTCGGTCCTCTTTGTGCCCTCCATGAAGCAGCATCTCATTAAGGCTGTCAAGGACAAGGCGATGGCGTGCAGATCAGTACCTGATGAGCCGCGGAATAGAAGGCTTCAGCGTAGTTGGGGCTTTGACCCTAGTATATTTAGATAGGAGGTTCGTAGTAGGTCAGGATGTACGCTATCCCTCTATCTATATTCCTCCTCTTGTTGTATCCTTCCCCCGCCCCATGAGTAGGTGATAGGGTGGATCCTCAAGCTTTGTACATTGTATGGTTGAAAATCATCTATAATACTTACAATTACCAAAAAAAAAAAAAAAAAAAAAAAAAAAACAACTGCGAAAGCATACTCTCATAGAGTGTGGATAGGTACCGTGGTCCACCCCCGTAAATTGCTTGGTGAAAATCATATATAAAAACTTACCTCTTACCAAAAAAAAAACAAGCTGAAAGCACAACCACCCTCGCGGCCGGCTGCGTTGGCTTCGGGCTCTCTTCCCCTCACGAAGGGAAGGAGTTCGAATCCCCGCGCGCTAGTCGTTAGGGTGACTTACCCCAGTGGCACGTGTGTGGTGGCTAGCACGTGTCGCCCCCTGGGGTATACTCCCCGACCGCCGGTTGTGCGGGGTTCCCGGGTCACCAAAAAAAAAAAAAAAAAAAAAAAAAACAACTGCGAAAGCATATATGATTTTCCCCATTTTCGGATTTCATCCTCGGTTTCTTGTTCATTTGTTCTCTAGAGGTTGAACCCGCGTCACTATTCACCCGAAATTTCTAGGAGCTGTCACGGGCGATTGGAGGCTCCATTGAAGCTGATTTTTGGAGGGATTGCTCCTTATTGGGTGATCTTTGATCTCACCGAAGCGTTCTGTCCAGGTATGTCTCTTTCTCCCAGAATCATAGATCTAGGGTAGGGTTTTTGCTGGTTTTTCTGCGGTAGTACTGCTGGTTGCTGTCGAGGCTATATGCGATGGATGGGGATCAATTTCTAGCGCTGAGTAAGGGTGCACGGGGGGAGTTTCATGGCCGGCGAGGGAGGAGCCGGCCCCCCCCGCACAGGTCGCAGTCGCGTGCATCGCGCGACTCGCGCACTGACCGCATGGAGACGCGGGCGCACGGGGCATGGAATCGGAGCCTATCCAGGGATATCCCATCCAAGGCAGGTTCTTCGGGTGGGGATCGACGGGTAGGCATAACCCGAGATGAGGGATGGCTCGAATGTCCCGAAGATACCGCTCGTAACGCCTGAATAAACCCGGGACGGGTTCGGCGGGGAAAGTAGCTGGAATGGCCAAATCTTGGGCACATGTCGCCCGGACGGCAATGAAAGGCTATGATTTAGAGTATTTCACTCCGGTGAAGCGGAACAATGTACTGGTAGCACGCTTCCCTGATGAAGCGCTGAATGCGGGTGATACCATATGGTTTGCATGCCTAGTAGGTTATTTCATTGGGAAAAAGTTACCGTTTCAGCTGGTTGAGACAGCGTTGAAACACGCATGGGGACCCAAATTAGTGGACGTGAGAGCGGACGATCGTGGTTTCTTTTTCTCCGGATTCGGATGCGGACTTCGACGATCCTTCTTGGAAAGGGGGCCCATGACGGTAGCGAAAGTGCCTCCGATCTTAAAGCAATGGGATCCCTTTCTTGAATTAAAGAAGGAGGACCACTCTAAAATCCCGGTTTGGGTGAGACTAAGGAATATTCCTCGATTCTATGGTCAGCTCGGGGCATTGGAGGGATAGCTAGTGTGATCGGGAGACCCTTATATGTTGATCAAAACACGGAGCAAATGAAGCTTCGTCTTATGCTAGGGTATGTGTAGAAATACAAGCCTCTGATGTGCTGCAGGACTCTGTCACAGTTGAGTTCAAGGATGCTGTCCGGGAAGTCACGGTTGAATATGAATGGCGTCCTATATCGTGCCCCAAGTGCGGCACATTTGGGCATAAGTGCAACTCGGTGCACGATCCCCAAAGGAAAGAGATACAAACATGCTGTCCCTCATACGTCCGTTGTCCATCACGATGGTCGGGGGAACCGAGAGGGGACTTACTACGGACCAGATTCAAGCGGTGAGAAATCTAAAGGCCCTATGATTCCGGAGGACCGGGGCACAACGCCAAGAGCGGATTCGAGGCAGGCTGATCCCTCGCCCCACTCCACGGATCAATGGCAAGTTCAAACTGCTTCGAAGCAAACTCTCCGTCGTCGTGCCAGGATGGAAGGTCGGCAAAAGATCGTACCATTGCACTTAAGGTCGCCGTTCCCCCTCTCGGCGCTTTAATGCGAACGCGAGGCGACGCAACAAATCCCCCTCGCCCGACTATGTGTCCAGGCAACACTCGGACGCCGGCCGGTCGACTTGGAGTCATCTCAAACCTCATTTTCTTCGTGGACGATCTAGACGGATCGGATGGTGGTAGTGATCCGGGTGAGGAGGCGGGGTAGCTGAACACGGGGTCGGTTCGAGGAACCCCAGCGAGAACACAGCTCCGGCTATGGAGGAATCGACATACCGTCGCTGGTTCCCGACTCCCAGCCATCTATCCCACCTGCTCCTAATCCTGGTGCTGAATATGAAAGCAATGAGCCGGAAAGGACTTCACCTCCGCCAACTACAAGGCGGCGGACCTCAAAGCGCAGTAGGCGTCTCCATGCCCTCTCCATTAGTGTACATATTTTCACTTTTGAATGAATTTTGGCTTCGGAATATAATGGGGGCTATGGACCCGATTAGGCAAAGTGAGGTGAGACATTTTGTGCGAACCAAGGACATTTGTTGTCTTGGTCTTCTTGAAACTAAAGTCCCACATCACGTTTTTGATCAAATATCATCTAACCTTTTCTCGGGTTGGAAGTGGCTTGCAAACTATGAATTCTCCCCCAGGGGTCGTATATGGATAGGATGGAACCCAACCGTTGTGGAATTCACTACCATGTACATGTCGAGCCAAGTGATCCATGGTATGATCAAGGTGCTCAGTACAAACTCGATGCTATTTTTATCGGCTATTTATGGAGAACATACGTTCACCACCCGTCGACCACTTTGGATGGACCTTATTCGCTTGAGTGCCATGCTTATGACTGATCCATGGATAGTTGGGGGTGATTTCAATGCTATTAGGGACCCGACGGATCGCCAAGGTAGCCCGGATATCTGGCACCCATCATTTGATGAATTTAAGGAATGTCTCTTCCAAGCCGAGCTTGATGATCTCCGTTATGTTGGTCTGAGATTCACATGGTCCTCCTCCTCGGGGAAAATAGGAAACGAGAGGAAAATCGATTGTGTTTTAGTGAATAGAAGGTGGATCCTGGAATATTCATTTACGGAGGCGGTTTTCTTACCTCCAGGCATCTCGGATCACACCCCCATTCTCGTGCGGATCCTGGCCCCTCGGCATGGAAAGAAGCCCTTCAAATTCTTCAACTTTTGGATGTCACATCCGGAATTCACAGCTATGGTGACTCGGGTTTGGGAGGACAACATTACAGGAACCCCTATGTTCAGAATATGCTCTAGATTGAAACTCCTCAAAGGCGAGTTACGGCGACTGAATAGAGATACATATTCTGAGATATCTGAGAGAACCGCAGCCACAAAGTCTGCCCTTCACTCAACGCAGGAAGCCTTGCAGGTGGACCCCTACAACAGCGTGCTGGTTGATTTAGAAAGAAACCAGGCCCGAGAATACTATGATCTTCGGGCATCCGAGGAGTCCTTTTTCAAACAAAAGTCAAGAATAAGGTGGCTTAAGGAAGGTGATCGAATACGCGATTCTTCCACCACTCGGTGAACCAACACCATTTGCATAATCGGATATTATCCATCCAAGATGGCAGTGGCACCATGATCATAAGGCCGGAGGACATCCACCAGGCTTTTGTATCGCATTTCAGGAATCTCTTGGCACCCTCAAATTTGGCGGAAGTTCCATCATCGGAGGAAATCAAACCTTACATAAAGCGGCCCCTAAATGATGAACAGGTTAGCATTCTGTCCAAACCTGTCTTATCTCTGGACATTAGGAGGACTATGTTTTCATTAACGGGAGGGAAAGCCCCAGGCCCCGATGGATTTAATGCTGAATTTTTCAAGAAAAATTGGGATATTGTTGGCCCATCCGTTGAGGAGGCGGTCCTAGGCTTCTTCGGAATGGTCGCTTACTTAGGGAATTAAATTGCACGACTATTGCCTTAGTCCCTAAGATCCCTAATGCCACTGGACTTAGTGATTACAGGCCTATAGCATGCTGCAATACCCTATATAAATGCATTACAAAGATCATGGCTAATCGGATTGCTGAGATCCTCCCAGACATTATTAATTGTGCCCAGTCGGCTTTCATCAGAGGTAGGCGTATAACGGATAATATACTCCTTGCCCAAGAATTATTTAGTGGGTTTCACACGCCAACCTATTCACCGAAGTGTGCAATCAAGGTTGATTTTCAAAAAGCATATGACACGCTGGATTGGGATTTCCTAGAGGCTACTTTACTAGCATTCCGATTTCCTGAACATTTTGTCCGTCTCATCATGGTATGCGTTAGATCTCCGATGTTTTCTATATCAATCAACGGGGAACTTCATGGATTCTTTAAGAGTGGCAGGGGACTTAGGCGGGCGACCCGATCTCTCCCTATTTATTTACCCTTGCTATGTAAGTTCTATCGGCATATTAGAAACACGATCTATGCGGCCCCAATACCGTTTCTACTGGAGATGTAAAAACACCTGCCTGTCACAAATATTTTTTGCAGATGATGTCTTCATTTTCAGTGAAGGCAGAGAGGAGTCGGTGATGTGTATGAAGGAAGGCCTCCAACTATTTTCCCGATGGAGTGGACTAACACCAAACAAAAACAAAAGTGAACTATTCATTTCAGGTGGTTCGGTAGCACTCCAGGAGAGACTGGTACATCTCTTAGACTTTCGAGTGGGAACCCTTCCGGTCAAGTACCTAGGGGTCCCGATCATCACAGCAAGACTAAGGAAGACAGATTGTGATGCCCTGGTACGTCTACTCATGGCTAGAGTTCAATCATGGACCCTTAGATTTCTCTCATTCGCGGGTAGGCTCCAACTGATTAAATCAGTCTTGCATGCTATTCAAGTTTATTGGGCTTCTATATTTTGGCTTCCATCATCGGTTGTTGCCAAAATAGAGCTTATATGCCGACAATTCCTATGGAAAGGCAGGGACTTGGTGTGGGTGGCGCCAAGGTTTCATGGGATGATGTTTGTCTCCCAAAACAGGAGGGGGGATTAGGCATTAGAAGAATCAGAGATCACAACAAAGCGGCTATGATAAAACATATATGGCTCCTGTTCACTGATAAGGAGTCCTTGTGGTGCAAATGGGTCCATACAAATCATCTCAAGAAGACATATTTCTGGACTGCAACACCCCCAACCTACTACTCTTGGGCCTGGCGGAAACTATTAGCGCTAAGAGAAGAAGTCATTGGATACTTTAGATGGAAAATTGGGGATGGCCGAACTACTTCTCTATGGTTCGACCCTTGGTTGGAAATTGGGCTTCTCAACTCTATATTCCCGCATGGCCAAATATACAGGTAAGCTCTTCAGAAGGAGTCGATGGTGGCGGATCTATTTTCTCCGGCAGGCGAGGTGTTTATCCAGGAGCTTAGGCGTTGACAGGTCACACTCCCTATTCTCTCTAATTCTCCGGATTCGTTTGTCTGGAATATGCATAGTTCGGGCAGGTTCTCCATTGCATCCGCATGGACTGCTATACGGAGGTGTTCCACACCGGTCCCATGGGCTTCTATTGTCTGGGACAAGGCTATTGCTCCCCGTCACCAATTCTTGCTGTGGCTAATCTCACGTAATAGACTCCCTACCCAGGTACTCCCTAATGTCTTATGGTAGAATATCTGGGGCTGTTTGTGGACTATGCAATGCAAGACCGGACTCTATAGATCACTTATTTTTTGATTGTCATATTCCCAACTCCTTGGCAAATTTTTGGGCTTCAAAATGCAATCTTCCATGGATCAATAGAACGTGGCTACGAACATCGAAAGGATGAGTAGGGCTCTATCGGGCCATGATTTCTACTCGATATTGTCAAATTCTCATTTGGAGCACCGTGCTACGTTATATGGAAAACCGGGAATAATATTTTGTTCGATCTTCCACTCTTTTTGTGCCGGCGCTACAACAACACTTGGTCAAGGCTGTAAAAGACAAAGAGTTGTCTTACAAAAAGGTCGCAGGCTCTCCTAGGAATAGAAGATTGCAGCGGAGTTGGGGATTTGATCCTAGCATTTTTGAGTAGGGCCGTTTGAGGGTTGGCTAGGCAGTCCTTGTGTTTTTCTTGTATGTTTTCCTTTGGAGCCGGACCCACCCCCCACCCTATGATCATAGAGTGGGTTATGGGGCCGGCGTCCACCCCTTGTATATTGTATGGTTGAAAATCGTATAAAATTCTTACCTTTACCAAAAAAAAAAAAAAAAAAAAAAACAATTGCGAAAGCATATGATTTTCCCATTTTCGGACTTGAGGCCCCGAGTTACTGTTCATTCGGAAATTGCAGTAGCTGGTGCGCCTGATCTAGGGCTCCATTGGGGCTCATTTTCGGAGGGATTCTTCCTTACTCGGTGGACTACAATCTCACCGAAGCATAGGCTCCAGGTATGTCCCAATCTCTAGCAATACCAGATCTGGGTTAGGGTTCTGGGTTTGCAAATTCGAAACTATCCTGCTGTGCAATGGCATTCGGGCTTGGATATAATGAAGGGAATGTGGCCTCATCCTCTCGTATACCTTCAAGAGGAGTGAGTCGGCAAAGAAGAGGTAGGAGCAGAGCTCCCTCTTACCGATCTAGGTCCCGCTTTGCTCGAAGAATAGGTGAAGGCGATGGAGAGCGGTTAGACGCTCATCGAACTGGAACGAACCTTCACACGTTTCCTCCGATCGATTCGACTGGCCCCTCGAGGAAATAGAAGGAGTGGCCCTCCGGAAACCCATTGGTGGATCCCCCGCGCAATGATGCTCGACCAACACGTAACCTTCCGCCTGTGCAAGCGCAGCAAGGAAGGGAAGGAATAGTCCCTAGAACCTGGGCTAATGTTGCCCGAACGGCATTGAAAGGGTATGAGCTCTCCTATTACTCCCCGGTTGAGCATGAGAATAAACTGGTCGCATACTTCCCAAATGAAGCACTCGACGCAGCAGACCCGGCATGGGCGGAATGCCTTGTAGGCTACTTTGTGGGCAAGAAATTACCATTTAAGCTTGTCGAAACAGCATTAAAGCATGCCTGGGGTGCCAAGCTTCTTGAAGTTAAGCCGGATGATCGTGGGTTCTTCTTCTTTAGAATCCTGGATGCTGAGTATTGAAGACGGTTGCTGGAAGGTGGGCCAATAATGGTCACTAAAGTTCCACTAATCCTGCAGCAATGGGACCCGTGTCTTGAACTGAAGAAGGGCGACCATTCGAAGATCCCGGTGTGGATCCGACTTAGAAATATCCCCCTAGTGCTGTGGTCTGCAAGGGGAATAAGTGGCATTGCTAGCCTAATTGGGAGACCACTTCATGTGGATATGAATACGAGAGAGGATGAAGCTCCTTGCATACGCCCGGTCTATGTGGAATTGAAAGCAACCGATGCACGCCAAGACATGGTCACGGTCACGGTCCTCTACAAGGGCATAACAAGGGAAGTCTCGGTGGAGTATGAGTGGAGGCCGATCTCTTGCTCTCGGTGTGGGACTTTTGGGCACAAATGCGGTGACACTCCCCGCCCAGTATTTTAACGATGCTGTTAATCCCACCGGATCGACTTGAAATGGTTGCTACTCAAACCCAAATAGCATCAGCTGCGCGAGCAGCTCAGAAGGCAAAAGCGCCTATTGATCAGGGGACTGATTAGAACCGAAATGACCTTGAGGAATCGGCCCCGTCGACCTTGCCAACTGGAAATGATGGACAATGGCAAGTCCAAGCCGCCGCTAAATGTCGGCAAGAAGGAGAACCAGGGATAAGGGACGAGGGGAAAGAAGGCAAACCCTTCGATATCACCGTTGGGATCACAACAGGAGAACCATTCCTCCGACTCTCACCGGGATGTAGAAGTTCCTGGATGCAAGGAGGACCTCATTCCCGTTGTCCTGGAAACTAATCAGCCCTCTTACTCATCTCGCGATGATCTGGGAGCGGTGATGACCGGGAGGAATCGAAATGGGGAGTAGCTCGGAGGATGAACATTCGGAGCCGGAACCATCCAAGGCCGACATGGCCGCCGGAGTATTGCATTGGGCCTTAATACTTCGGACGCCCCTCGGTGGTACCAGACTCGCAACCGTCCCAGCAAGCTGTACCAGGCCATGTTGTCTTTCAAGCAAAGTCATCCCCCAAGCAGAACACCCTGCTCCAAACGGTTGGTAGGAGGCGGGCTGGGAGACGTAGGTAGGCACTCCCTTACTTTTTGACTATTTTTTGGCATGAATTTTGGCTATTGGAATATTAGGGGGATTATGGACCCGGTTAGGCAAAGTGAAGTGAGGGATTTTGTGCGCTCTAACAACATTTGCTGTCTTGGACTTGTCGAGACTAAAGTGCCCAATTACTGTTTTGTGTCGATATCTAATTGCCTAATACCGGGGTGGCATTGGGTAGCAAACTATAACTTTTCTGCTAGGGGTCGTATATGGATTGGATGGAACCCGTCCCTTTTGGACTTCTCTAGCATTTTTGTGTCTAGCTAGATGATTCATGGCATGATAAAGGTCCGGACTTCGGGTGTTACCCTTTATTATTCGGCAATTTATGGGGAGCACACTTTTATTGCACGGAGGCCCCTGTGGGAAGATATTATCCGGCTAAGTTCCATACATTCAGATAGCCCATGGATTGTGGGGAGACTTCAATGCTATTCGTGACCCTCCGATCGGCAAGGAAGCCGGGACATATGGCATCCCTCGTTCGATGAATTCCAAGAATGCCTTATACAAGCTGAACTGGAGGACCTCAGGTATGTAGGGTTCCGTTTTACTTGGTCATCATATTCGGGTGAGAACAGGAAATAGAGAAAGATTGACCGGGTATTAGTGAATAATAAATGGAGCATGGAATTTTCCTTCTTTGAAGCGTCGTTCCTTCCTCCTGGCATATCGGATCACACCCCAATATTGGTACGTATCTTGGAGCCATGCCGAAAGAAGAAGCCATTCAAATTCTTTAATCTATGGATGTCGCATCCGGAGTTCAGTCCGATGGTCTCTCAAATTTGGGAAAATCAGCTTCAGGGTACCCTCATGTTCAAACTGTATACCCAGTTGAAATCCCTGAAAGGCAGGCTTAAGGAGTTAAACAAGGCTGTATTTTCCGATATCTCTAGGTGTACAGCAGAGGCAAAACATGCTCTACACTTAATCCAGGAGGAACTAGAACGGGATCCTCAAAATGCTGAACTGGCTCAAACGAAGGGAACCGAACCGGGGAATATTATGACCTCAGGGCACTTGAGGAATCTTTCTTCAAGCAAAAGTCCAGGATACGGTGGCTGAAAGAGGGTGACCAAAATACGAGATTCTTCCATCACTCGGTTAACCGGCACCACTTACGCAACCGGATAATATCCATACAGGATGCTGATGGATTAGTACTCACGGAACCTGAGGAAATACAGAGGGCCTTCGTATCTCATTTTGAGGAGCTATTAAAACCGGTGGACTTGGTGGATACTCCATCCACAAGTGAGGTCAGGAACTTCTTGCACCGCACGCTTGATGAAAACCAGATTAGTTCTCTGTCAAAGCCTGTTCTTCCTCAAGATATTAGAAATGCTATGTTCTCATTAGCAGGGGGGAAAGCTCCAGGCCCGGATGGCTTTAATGCTGAATTCTTTAGGGAAAATTGGGATGTAGTTGGTCCGTCTGTTACTGAAGCCATCGTGGACTTCTTCTATAATGGACGCCTACTCAAGGAGATAAATTGCACAATTATATCCCTTGTTCCCAGAAAACCAAATGCATCTTCGGTAAATGACTTTCGCTCTATAGCATGCTGCAACACGGTATATAAGTGTATCACAAAGATTATGGTGAACAGGATAGCATCCATTCTCCCGGATATCATTAGCCCTGCACAGACGGCTTTTGTTAAGGGTAGACGTATTACTGATAATATACTTCTTGCGCAAGAACTTTTCAGCGGATTTCACACGACTACGTATTCTCCAAAGTGCGCCATTAAGGTGGACTTTAGGAAAGCGTATGACATGCTAGACTGGAACTTTTTGGAAACCTCTCTCAAAGCTTTTGGCTTCCCTAAGCATTTTACACGGTTGATAATGGCCTGTGTTCGAATCCCAAAATTTTCCATCTCAATTAATGGGGAACTACATGGTTTCTTCAGCAGTGGGAGGGGCCTTAGGCAAGGTGATCCAGTGTCCCCATATTTATTCACAATTGCTATGGAAGTTCTTTCGGGCATCTTGGAGTCGCATGCTAATCGGCCGGATTTTCGGTTCTATTGGAGGTGCAAGGCCACTCGACTAACGCATTTATTTTTTGCTGATGATGTATTTATTTTTAGTGAGGGGCAAGTAGCGTCGGTCTCTTGTATGAAAGAGGGCCTTGACCTTTTTTCCCGGTGGAGTGGTCTCCTCCCTAATAGTGGCAAGAGTGAAGTTTTTCTCTCAGGAGGCTCCCAAACCCTGCGGAACCAGCTTACACAGACTTTAAACTTTAGAACGGGTTCCTTGCCGGTCAGATACCTTGGCGTTCCAATTATCACCTCCCGGCTCAGCAAAGCGGATTGTAGCGCCCTAGTATGTCTCCTTACATCTAGAGTACAGTCTTGGATCCATAGATTCCTCTCTTTTGCGGGTAGATTGCAGCTGATTAAATCGGTTTTGCATGCTATTCAAATATATTGGGCTTCTATTTTTTGGCTTCCTGCTTCTGTTGTTGATAAAATAGAACAAATATGTCGCCAATTTTTATGGAAAGGCCGGAGTCGGAGGGGCGAAGGTGTCTTGGGATGACGTTTGTCTTCCTAAACAAGAGGGTGGCCTTGGCATCCGAAGAATACGGGAGCATATATGGATCCTCTTCACCGATAAGGAATCCCTTTGGTGTAAATGGATTCATTCGAATCACCTAAAAATGGCGTATTTTTGGATTGCAAAACCACCAACGTACTGTTCGTGGGCGTGGAGGAAACTCCTTGCTTTAAGGGAAGAAGTCAAGACCATGTTTAGATGGAGGATAGGCGATGGATTATCCACCTCTCTATGGTTTGACCCGTGGTTGGAAATGGGCCCTCTTACGAGGTTTATTCTCACACAAACATTTATAATTCGTCTCTCCCAAGGGAAGCAAGAGTGGCGGATCTATTCTCCCAGAACGGACAAACTACCTTACAGGAAATCCAAGCTATGCAGGTTTCAATACCCATGCTTAACCAAGCACGGGACACTTTTACTTGGATGATGCAATCGTCCGGCAGATTCTCGATTGCTTCCGCCTAGTCGGCATTTCGGAGGAGAGTCAGGCCGGTCCCATGGGCTGCCTCTGTATGGGACAAAGCCATCGTCCCGAGACACCAGTTTCTCCTATGGCTCATCTCCAGGAACAGGCTTCCAACCCAGGTATTCCTAATGTCCTACGGTAGAATCACTGCGGCCCAAGGTGGCCTATGCCACTCTATGCCAGATTCGATTGATCATTTATTTTTTGATTGCCACGTATTCACTCCTTAGCCAATTTTTTGGGCTGCAAAGTGTAACATTCCGTGGCATAATCACCCTTGGCTGGCCAATATTCAGTGGATGAAAAACACCTACTTCAGAAGCGGCTTTTATTATGATATTGTCAAATTCTCCTTTGGTGCTTTGTGCTATGTGATCTGGAAGACTAGGAACAACATCCTCTTCCGATCTTCTAGTCTCTTTGTGCCTACAATGAAACAACATCTCATCAAGGCGGTCAAAGATAAAGCTTTGGCATTCAAATCGGTTGCCGATTCGCCGCGGAATAGAAGGCTACGGCGAAGTTGGGGAATCGACCCAAGCATCTTTGGCTAGGAGTGTAGGTAGCTAGGACATGTAGCTCCCCTTCTTTCCTTTTTGGCTGTATTGTCCTGTGTTGGTGTACTCTGTCCCTCCCCCATCTCCGGTGTATATCCTGTCGAGTAGGTATTAGGGACGAGTCTCCAATTTTATTGTACATTCTTATGGTTGAAAATCATCTATAATACTTACATTTACCAAAAAAAAAAAAAAAAAAAAGCGAAAGCATATCCGAAACTTTTCCCATTTTCGGTTCTTGCCCCCTGTTTTACTATTCATCTTCTCTCTAGAATCGATCCCGCAAAGACTTGTTCATCCGAAACTTTAAGGAGCTGCTCCGATCGCTCAAAGGCTCCGTTGGAGCTCATTTTCAGAGGGATTGCTCCTCATTGGGTGATCTTCAATCTCAGAAGCATTTCGCCAGGTATGTCTCTATCTCCCGAATTATAGATCCGGGTTAGGGTTTCATTGCTGGGTTTCGCTGTATTCATTCGTTGCCGGTGTGGCGTCCGGGTTGTGAACTATGGATGGAAACCAAATACCAGCTTCGAGTAAGGCCATTAGGGGAGAATGATGGCCGACGGGGAAGGAGTCGGCCCCCAAAGCACCGAGTCGAAATCCCGAGCCCCTCATGACTCGAACATGGGCGAAGGGAGGATGCGGTATGGCGAGCTCGGTGGTCTTGATCTTATCCAAGATCACCCGGCCAATGCAAGTCCCTTTATGGCAAGGAATCGAAGGGAGGGCAACTCCCGATCGCGGGATGGCTCGACTGTCCCCAAACACTCTCTCGGAGTGCTCAGATCAACAAGCCTGGGTAGAAGTAGCAGGGAAGAGGAACTGAAACGCCTAGAACCTGGGCGAATGTCGCTCGAACGGTAATGAAAGGATACGACCTTGAATATTATACCTCGGTGAAGCGAGAAAATGAGATGGTTGCATACTTCCGGATGAGGCGCTGGATGTAGGTGACCCCCTGTGGTTCGAATGCCTAGTGGGCTACTTTATAGGCAAAAAACCTCCATTCTAGCTGGTGGAGACTGCGTTGAAGCATGCTTGGGGGCCAAAACTTGTAGAAGTGAAGGCGGATGATTAGGCCTTCTTTTTCCTCCGAATTCGATGCTGAATTCGGGAGATCCTTGCCGGACGAGAGGGCCTAGGGACAGAGCGAAGGTCCCCTTGATTTTGAAACAATGGGATCCCCTTCTTAAACTAAAAAGGATGATCACTCGAAAGTCCCGATTTGGGTAAGGCTAAGGAATATACCTTTGGTCTTATGGTCAGCTCGAGGCATTGGCGGTATAGCTAGCTTGATTGGAAGGCCATTGTATGTTGACCAAAATACCGAGCAAATGAAGTTGCTCTCTTACGCTAAAGTCTGTGTTGAAATACAAGCTTCGATGTTAGGCAAGATAGCATTAAAGTCGATTTAAGGATGCTATCCGTGAGGTCGCGATTGAATACGAATGGCGGCCTATATTATGTCCTAAGTGTGGCACCTTTGGGCATAGATGCAATCCCTCGGCAAATCTCCCAAGGCAGGGGCAGCAATGGCCTGCTGATAACTCTCGTCCTTCTGAACTTCTGGGGAACCGTAGGGTGCTCACCACCGACCAGATTGGGGCCCTGGAGAAAGCAAAGGCTCCAATAGTCCAAAGATTGGATCAGGGCACAACACCTCAAGCTGAACTGAGGAGGCCAGCCCCTTCGCCTGATACCACCAGACAATGGCAAGTCCAACCTGCCTCAAGGCAATCGCTCCGCCGTAAGGCAAGAATGGAAGTCCTCAAGTAGACGGCTAGTACCACCACACTTAAGTCCGGCATGCCTCTTTCGCGACGCTTCAATATGGACCACGAGGGAAGATCTAAGGACCCTCCTCGACCTAATATTGTTACCGGACAGCAGACATATGCTAGTCAATCTGATCTGGAGTCATCCCAGACTTCTTTCTCGTCTGTGGATGACCTGGATGGAATGGATGGAGGCAGTGACTCGAATGAGGGAACGATGGCTGCGGGTCTAGATGCTAGATTAGAAGAGCCCCAACAACGGCGCTCCCTACCATCTGTTGAGGATTCGGACATTCCATCCTTAGTGCCTGACTCTCAGCCATCTCACCTGATTGCTCAAACACCGTCAGATACTAAAGAAAGCTCGGAGCCAGGAAAGAAGTCGCCACCGCCTCAACCAGCGACTGGAAGAAGGCGTACTTCAAAACGCAGGTAGGCATCTTGACGCCCATATCCCTTTATATGTACATACTTTCACACTATTTTGAATGAACTTCGGCTTTTGGAATATTCGGGGAACCATGGACCCGGTTAGGCAAAGTGAAGTGAGACATTTTGTGCGATCCAATGACATTTGTTGTCTTGGACTTCTTGAAACTAAAGTCCCACATCACGCTTTTGATCATATCTCATCTAGCCTAATAACGGGATGGAAGTGGCTTGCAAATTATGTAGGGGTAGTATTTGGATTGGATGGAATCCAACTTTTGTGGACTTCTCTACCATATTTAAATCAAGCCAAATGATCAATGGTAAGATTAAGGTTCTCAATACTAGCTCTACGCTATTCTTCTCGGCTGTTTATGGTGAACATACGTTCACTTTGCTCGACAACCCTTATGGACGGATCTCATCCGCCTACGTGCCACTCTTATGGACAATCCTTGGATAGTTGGAGGAGACTTCAATGCTATTCGGGACTCGATGGACCGTCAAGGTAGCCCGGATATATGGCATCCTTCTTTTGATGAATTCAAAGAATGCTTATTTCAAGCTAAACTTGATGACTTCCACTATGTTGGATTTCGCTTCACGTAGTCATCCTATTCGGGTGAAAATAGGAAACGAGAGGAAGATTGATCGGGTCTTGGTAAACAGAATGTGGAGTTTGGAATATTCCTTTTCAAGCGATTTTCCTACCCCCGGCATTTTGGATCATACCCCATCCTTGTTCGGATTTTGCCCCCTCGGCATGGGAAGAAACCCTTCAAATTTTTCAATTTTTGGATGTTGCACCCGGATTTCACTGATATTGTAACACGGGTATGGGACACCCAAGTCATGGGTACTCCCATGTTCAAAGTATGCTCTAGACTTAAGCTCCTCAAAAGCAAGCTAAGACAGCTCAATAGAGAGACATATGCTGAGATTTCTGTGCGAATTGCAGCTACAAAGCTCACCCTCCATACAACCCAGGAAGCTCTTCATTTGGATCCTCATAACAGTTCTTTGGCTGCCTTAGAAAGAACCCAGGCCCGGGATTATTATGATCTTCGAGCCTTAGAGGAATCCTTTTTCAAGCAAAAGTCGAGGATAAGATGGCTTAAGGAAGGGGATCAAAACACGAGATTTTTTCACCACTCGGTGAATCACCATCATTTGCGTAATCGGATTATTTCTATCCAAGATGACAGAGGTACTATGATCACCAAACCAGAGGAGATCCATCAGGCTTTCGTCTCTCACTTCAAGAATCTCCTGGCACCGGCAAACATGGCTTATAAACCTTCACCGGATGAGATCAAGCCCTTCCTGAAACGTCCTTTAAATGAT
Source organism: Corymbia calophylla (assembly GCA_014182845.1). Lineage (NCBI taxonomy): Eukaryota > Viridiplantae > Streptophyta > Magnoliopsida > Myrtales > Myrtaceae > Corymbia > Corymbia calophylla. The sequence continues at coordinate 13,074,574 of CM024694.1, read as the reverse complement.
GAACAGGTTAGTTTTCTCTCTAAACCTGTCTTAATTCAAGATATTAGGAAGGCCATGTTCTCATTAGCCGGGGAAAGCTCCCGTGCCTTGATGGTTTTAATGCCGAATTCTTCAAGAAAACGGGACATAGTCGATCCTTCCGTTGAGGAGGCAGTGCTGGATTTTTTCCAAAATTGTCGGTTACTTCAGGAAATTAATTGCACACTCATTGCGTTAGTTCCCAAGATCCCGAATGCTTCAGCGGTAAATGACTACATGCCTATAGCATGTTGTAACACTTTATACAAATGCATCACGAAGATTATAGCCAATCGGATTGCTGAAATCCTCCCAGACACTATCAGCCTCGCCCAATCAGCTTTCATCAGAGGCAGACGTATCACTGACAATATACTCTTGGCTCAAGAGTTATTTAGTGGATTTCACTCGCCTACTTATTCGCCGAAGTGTGCAATCAAAGTTGATTTTGAGAAAGCGTATGATACGGTGAATTGGGACTTCCTAGAAGCTACCTTGCTAGCATTCCGATTCCCTACTCATTTTGTCCAACTCATTATGGTATGTGTTCGATCTCCGATGTTCTCTATCTCAATCAATGGGGAAGTACACGGGTTCTTTAATAGTGGCAGGGGTCTTAGGCAGGGTGATCTAGTTTCTCCATATCTATTTACCCTTGCCATGGAAGTACTCTTCGGCATTTTGGAAGCTCAATCCAAGCGGCCGCAATATCATTTCTACTGGAGATGCAAAAATACTTACTTGTCACATATATTTTTTGCAAATGATGTCTTCATCTTTAGTGAAGGCGAGAGAGGATTCGGTTGCTTGCATGAAGGAGGGACTCCAACAATTCTCCCGATGGAGCGGTCTCATGCCAAACAACAACAAAAGTGAAATCTTCATTTCGGGTGGGTCGGAAGCTTTGAGGGACCGGTTGGTGCACATATTAGATTTTCGGCGGGAACCCTACCTATCAAATACTTGAGTGTCCCAATCATCACTGCAAGACTAAGGAAAACGGATTGTGATGCCCTGGTACGTCTACTTATGGCTAGAGTTCAATCTTGGACTCTTAGGTTCCTCTCATTTGCGGGTCGGCTTTAATTGATTAAATCTGTCCCGCACGCTATACAAGTTTATTGGGCCTCTATTTTTTGGCTCTCGGCATCCATTGTTGCTAAGATAGAACTCATCGTCGGCAATTTCTATGGAAAGGCTCGGGTCTTGGTGTGGGAGGTGCCAAGGTATCATGGGATGATGTTTGCCTCCCAAAGCAAGAGGGAGGATTGGGTATTCGAAGAATTAGAGATCATAACAAAGCTGCCATGATAAAGCACATATGTCTCCTTTTCACCGATAAGGAGTCCTTGTGGTGTAAATGGGTCCACACAAATCATTTGAAGAAGGCATTTTTTTGGATAGCTACCCCACGACTTACGCTCGTGGGCTTGGTGGAAATTGTTAGCTTTAAGAGAAGAAGTCATTGGCTACTTCGAGATGGAAAATTGGGGATGGACGGTCCACCTCCCTATGGTTCGACCCTTGGCTGGAATCGGGACTACTCAATTCAATTTTCCTAGATGGCCAAATCTATCGCTCAACTCTTCAAAGGGAATCACCGGTGGCGGACTTATTCTTCCTCGATGGAGAAGCGATTCTACGGGAGCTTTTACATCTTCGGGTCACGCTCCCTACTCTTTCCAATTTACTCCGATTCTTTTGTATGGAATATGCATTCGTCGGGTAGGTTCTCTATTGCTTTCGCCCTGGTTTGCCATCCGGAGGTGTTTCGCACGGTAACATGGGCCTCCTTTGTGTGGGACAAGGCTATCGTCCCCCGCCATCAATTCCTCCTTTGGCTAATCTTGCGAATAGACTCCCAACCCAGGCATTGCTAATGTCTTATGGTAGAATAGCTGGGGCCATGTGTGTGCTGTGCAATACAAGACCGGACTCCATAGAGCACTTATTTTTTGACTGTCATGTCTCCAACTCCTTGGCAAATTTTTGGGCATCAAAATGCAATCTTTCGTGGATCAACCGACCTTGGCATCAGAACATCAGAAGGATAAGCAATGCTCTTTCGGGCCGTGACTTTTATTCTGATATTGTTAAATTCTCCTTTAGAGTTTTGTGCTATGTTATTTGGAAAACTAGGAATGATATTCTCTTCCGGTCTTCCGTTCTATATGCTCCATCGCTACAACAACACCTCATCAAGGCTATAAAAGATAAAGCATTGGCTTTCAAGAAGGTTGCTGATTCTCCTAGGAATAGAAGATTGCAGCGGAGTTGGGGTTTTGACCCTAGCATTTTTGAGTAGTATTGTAGGAGGGTTGGTTTAGGCTAATCCTGTTTATCCTCAATGTATTTTTCTCTTTGGGAACTTGGCCCCCCCCTCCACTCTAGGGTGTTCCTTCATAGAGTGTGGGATGGTGCCGTGTTCCACCCCTTGTAAATTGCATGGATGAAAATCATATAAAATACTTACCTTTACCAAAAAAAAAAAAAAAAACAAGCTGTGAAAGCATTTGCCAAGGATGTTTTCATTAATTAAGAACGAAAGTTGGGGGCTCGAAGACGATCGGATACCATCCTAGTCTCAACCATAAACGATGCCGACTAGGGATCGGCATATGTTGCTTTTAGGACTCCGCGGCACCTTATGAGAAATCAAAGTTTTTGGGTTCCGGGGGGAGTATGGTTGCAAGGCTGAAACTTAAAGGAATTGACGGAAGGGCACCACCGGGAGTGGAGCTGCGGCTTAATTTGACTCAACACGGGAAACTTACCAGTCCGGACATAGTAAGGATTGACGGACTAAGAGCTCTTTCTTGATTCTATGGGTGGTGGTGCATGGCCATTCTTAGTTGGTGGAGCGATTTGTCTGCGGTTAATTCGATAACGAACGAGACCTCGGCCTACTAACTAGCTATGTGGATGTACATCTCCATGGCCAGCTTCTTAGAGGGACTATGGTCGCTTAGGCCAAGGAAGTTTGAGGCAATAACAGTCCGTGATGCCCTTAGATGTTTTGGGCCGCACGCGCGCTACACCGATGTATTCAACGAGTCTATAGCCTTGGTCGACGTGGCCGGGTAATCTTTGAAATTTCATCGTGATGGGGATAGATCATTGCAATTGTTGGTCTTCAACGAGGAATTCCTAGTAAGCGCGAGTCATCAGCTCGCGTTGACTACGTCCCCGCCCTTTGTACACACCGCTCGTCGCTCCTACCGATTGAATGGTTCGGTGAAGTGCTCGGATCGCGGCGACGTGGGCGGTTCGCCACCGATGACGTCGCGAGAAGTCCACTGAACCTTATCATTTAGAGGAAGGAGAAGTCGTAACAAGGTTTCCGTAGGTGAACCTACGGACCCTCTCTATAAATTGGGCCCCTGTCGCTCTCATTCTTCAACATTTCTTAATTCTTGACTCAAATATCACTTCCAAACGCTCTTGCTCTTTAAAGTCATATTTGTCAATTTCAATTTTTTTCCTTTTTCATAATAACTATTTAATCGTGTTTTGAGTATCGCAATCAAGAACAACGCCAACAACAACCACCATGGCCGATTATCCCAACTCAATTTGGACTACACCATGCACTTGACATTCATGTGTTGACTCAACGCTTGCAACTGGTCAAATTCAATGACAAATGGTTGGAATTAGAGGGATGAACCCTGGAAGCTAGTCCCGCTAGGATGATTCCCTAGACGATATCCTTAACTTTGAAGAGCGGCTCTGGCTTCTCGAAGAAAAATGTTAGGTGTCAAGAGGATATTATTTTAGAAGAGTGTGTACTTCCTACTCGTTAATATCATTCTGTACTTCCTAGAAAACATTTTCCCATAACAATGCATGAGAGTATGGAACGAATACCCTACTTGAAACTTGAAAGGCCCCTACCGAGTGCAGCGCAGTTAATGGTTTTCCAATTCGGTCCCAACAAGGCAGTGTGAGTTGAAATCCTTCAATTGGTGTTGCGCTTTGGATTTTCACTCAAATTCCCAGGTACATTTGGTAGGCAGTGCAATTTTGCCAAAATCCTCGAACGACTGCTCCTTGTTCGGCTGAAAAAGAGCTAACAATCTTAGTTGCATTAACACCCAAGACACGAGATTATTGTTTCTAGTTGTTGCATCAACATTGCAGACATTATGATGAAGGGCTTACTTAACTGTGGCATAAGCATATGAAGGACTTAGTTTCCAATTTGATGGATCGAAAATATTGGGTCACGGGCTTTTTGTAGGTACAAAAAATTGGGTCGGAAAAATTATCACTCATCAAAGTTTGGCCAAATTTGTATAAAAATCACATGAATATAATTTTTCAAAAATTTTCCCAATTTGATAAACTGAAAAAAATCGGATAATTTTTGCGATTTTCATTGAAGGCCTAAATTTTCTTATTATAAATCATAGAGGGAAAAGGAAAATTTGGCCGGAGAAGAAGGATAAAAATGTAAAATACAAGAAATTAACTACCCAACTTTTATTAAGAATGTGCACCTAGCGAAACAACAAACTGTTTTTAGTTTTTTTATTTATATAAATTTATATTTTCAGTTTTTGAAAAAAATAATGAGATACAAAAGGAAATCATCCAAGCTTTTTTTTTTTTTTTTTTAATTTTCTCGTGCAATTAAAGTTATGAATTCTATTCTAGCTTATAATATTTCACAAAAAGCCCGCATGCGTTAAAGTTAGTAATAAACTAAGGGTGTTAATTTCTCATTTTCCTCAAAAGAGCATTTCAAACCTACATCGTGTATCCAAACCGTTGAAACTTCTATTATCATAATTTCATCTGTTGATATTAAGATTGTTATGGTATAATTTGCGAATTTAGTAGTTACTTAATGCGGTACTTATGTATGTTAACTCATTCCAAAGTATCAATGGCATACAAAATTTCACTAAATGATAATCTCATTAATTTTTTTTTTTTATAATTGATGTCACTTTTTTTGTCAAGTAGTGTCCTTATGCCACTTATCAAGTAATCAAACATGGATATTGTTGTAATTTTTTCATTACCATTACCCTATATGATAAACTTTTAAATCAAATAAATCTTTCTCAAACTTGGTCTTCATTTTAAACAAGTGGGTGAAATCATGACCCGTTGCTTCTTTCACCTCTAAATTTTTATTATTGTAAACAAATAAAACAGAAATTGAAATATCACTATGTTTTAAAGACCATAATCATTATATTAATAACAAAAGTTGTACAAATACCTTTATTTGAAACATTCGGCAATATGAAATTCGAGATTCTTATACAACCAATATCCATGAAAATAAATACATTGAAATATAAACAGAAAAGTTGAAAAGATCGGGCGCTGGAGATAGTAGTCACCTGTTAGACAGATAAGGCACGAAGGTGGGTCCAAAGTTGATCTTAATAAGGGGAAGCAGCATCCAATTTCCTAGTTTTTAAAATTAGAGGTCTACTATTTTGTCCATACCCCTTTTTAACGTGTGGGGCGCGTTTTACCCAACAATCAGCTTTAGTCTTCCAAATTTATCTGTTTATGATTCACTGAGCTCATATGATCAAAGAAATAATTGTGAAGTCGACTTGTTTTTTAGCTATAAGTATTTTCTACTAAGGATAATGGAACAAATAATCTCTAAATTTTGATTCAATATGCAACGTGGTATGAATGCATATTCCATGACCTTGAGTATGAATGCATTTTCTACTAAGGATAATGGAACAAATAATCTCTAAGAAATGGGGCAAATACCATTAAGCCTTGAGTATGAATGCATATTCCATGGCCTTAGAACTTAGAAGCATTTAAAGTCCATAATATAAATGGGAGATGTCCAGTTACTTCGTTTACTCCAAAATCTATATATATAATCTTGAACAAATTAAAAGGAAATTGAAATTTCACTATGTTTTAAGCCCCATAATCATTTTGTTAACATAAATTTTAGTATAAGTACCTTAATTTAAAAAAGGGCAAAAACCACTATAAACCTTAAATTACACCCACTATGACATATTTATTCTAATCTTTTTATTGCGAGCAAAAAAATTCAAATTTGTATTCGTGTGACACATTTGCCCTATGTCAATGTTTGGTCAATAAGAATCGTTAAAAATCTGTCTATATGAACATTAGAAAGCAAACACTACTATCATGGCATGGCGCTCACGTGACTTAAGTGAAATCATGTTGTTTTTGTTGAAAAAATCATCTTACAAATCGTTGACGGAGGGCAAATGTGTTACATAAATATAACTTTTTTATGTTACAAGAAAAATTTAGGGTAAATGTGTCATAGTAGATATAATTTTTGATTTTTGATGTTATAGAAAAAGTTCCTACAAGTCATTTTGTGATAAATTTCGTGTGCTGTGAGATAAATTCGCTGCTTTTTATTCGTTACTCGCCATTATCGAAAGCTAGGAGACTGATGGATCTTGGAAGGAACAGTCTTGATTCGATCGAAGCTATTGCTAAATGCCTTATTCCATTTTCCTGCCAGGCTCTGTTCTTCCCCCCATTGGGACTACGAATATTAAAGCACGGAGGTTAAGAAATTTTTCGTGCCTATTAATGTTGCAACTAATAATCTAATTGAAGGCTTCCTAGAGAACACGTTGAACTTCTGTCCTTTTCCGAAAAGTTAGTGGTTCCACTTCATATTCTATTTATCTCCTATTTATCTCCTTAAATTGATTGCCATCTTTGTAGGTAAGGTTTAGGCCGGTTCCATGGGCCCACCTAAGAACTCAATTGGACAGTTCTCAGGTGGGTCTAGAACCTAGGACAATTCACAGTTCCTATTTTATGGAACCAGATTTTAATGAGTGATTCCCGATTTTGAGGTAAAATGTGAGAACCATTACCCCTAATTGATAATATTGGCCATTGGGCCATAAGAAAAAATAGTGATAAGTGAATTTTAAAATCCCAACAAGTGCTCGCGCCTTGAGGGGAAATTTTTTTGACCCTCTATAAATTGGCCCCCTTTTTGCTCTCATCCTTCAACATCTCTTAGTTCTCACTCAAAATCACTTCCGATCACTCTAGCTCTCTAAAATTATCTGTCGATTTCATTTACTTTCATTTTGTAATAACTATGTAATTGCATTCTAATTATTGCGATTGAGAGAACAACCACCAACAGCAGCAACAATCACCACCATGTCCGATTATCCCTACTCAATGCGACCTTCGCTGTGCAATTGGCGTGGGACGTGTTCGGTGAGTTCCACAACAATGACGCACGCGTCCTGGCTCAGCCCGTGCAACAATCTTGAATTCGACAACGATTGGAAGGAATTGTCCGGGTGAATGTTGAAAGCTAGTCCCTATCAAGAGGCTTCCTCGGACGATAGCCCTACCGTTGAAGATAACACTCAAGCAACTGCGGTGCAGACTTCTCAAAGAAGAATGTCCGATTTCCTGAGGATATCGTTATATAAGAGTATCTCGCTAATTGCAGATCTTATCTTACTTCTTACTATAATCTTTTCTCGTTCCTTGTACTTCCCAGAGTACATCTTCTAATGACAATGAATAAGGGTGAGGAATGAACACCCCACTCGACAGGATTGCTGCGCGGTCGGTGGTTTTCCAAATCGATTCCATCCATGCGCCGTGAGTTCAACTCCCTCAATTGGCGTTGCTCTTCGGATCCGCATGGAGCAAGACAGAGGGAGATCTCTGTGCATCCCATTCGGGATTCACCGCCGCAAACGATGCAAGACGGCACTAGTCTCCCCTTCACAGTGGAAATAAAGAGAGAAATCCCAGCTTGAAAGTCGAAAATTAGCTGTTATTAACTTGTGATCTAGGCGTCTTCGCTCAAATTCCCAGGTAAAATTGGTGGGCTGTGCAATTCTTTTGCCAAACTCCTCGAATGACTGCTGCTCGTTCGGCTGAAGAAGAGCTAGCCATCTAGTTGCATTAACATTCAGGGCATGAGATTATTATTCTGATCCATTTCACCGGACAGGTATAACGGTATAACTACAATTTAACGGCGATTCGAGCTAAACCCATCCTTACAGAAGAGGCCATACAATTTGCTGCATAATTGGCTCACATGTTGGGTCTCCCAAATATGGATTTTTACTTACTTCGATAAATGATATCTCTTCCTCTGTTGGCAGAGAAAGCATTGACACAATATGATTAAAAAAGAACAACGATTGCTATTACGAAATGTATTCAGATTTCAAAGTGAATTTCCAGCTGAAAAATCCAGTGCTCAGGAAGCTATTCAAGTCGTGGCATCAATATTGCAGACATATGAAGATAATATTTCGGTAAAACAGTCACGGAGTCGATTTAAGAAGGCATTGTAAGATCATGACTAATGAAGAAGTGCAGTTAATCCACAATGCAGCAATCTAAATCCTCCAAAGTTCCCAACCAAATCCAATTTCCTTTCTCGAGGCACTCTCAGTGACGATAGCATAACCTTCTCAAGAAGATAATGAAGATTGAAGTGAGGGAAATCTCTATCTCATCCACCTCGTAATTGATAATGGATCAACTTACACAAACCAAATCATTCGAACGTACATCGTGCATTACAGTGAAACAAAAACAAGCTACTCCACAAGGTGAATTCCCATGCATGCACGGGACGAAGACAGGAGAAAAACTCGAAAATCTCAAAACTTTATGAAGTGACAATCAAGAATTAGTTGCAGGTAGCATCAATAAAAATGGAAGCAAATACAATAAGTGATACACTCAAAGTTTTACAACCAATGTAAAACTCAATCTCAGACAAAGGATAAGATTTTTACTATTCCCCCAACAAAATTGGAGAAGGGGAAGAAGTATGGCTCATCGCTTGAGGAAAAAAAAAATGAATGTTTCAGGAGGTTGCTTAATCTGCCATTTTGTTCAAGCGATGAATAGTGCTTCGAGCAACTCTGTTAGTAGGATCAATCTTCAGCACTGACCTCAGGTCTTCTGCGCCAAGTCTGTACTTCTCCATACTCTCATACAAAAGAGCTCGCTGTACAAGAACGGCTACATTTGCATCATCATGTTCTAGTACCTGCTCAGCAAAAACACCAGTCGTGCCTTCTATTGATTTCATCCTTTTCATGATAAATACTGCAAAATCTAGCTATTATAATAAACAGAATGTCTAAAGAGATATTTCATCAATCCTGGTTCAAGAGTTCATATGCAATCTTTGATAGCTCCCTATCTAGATGATAAAAAGATACTGCCTAAATTTGTTAAGGATAGTTTTAGACACATGACATGGTTCTGACACTGTTAATCTTTAAGATATGGAATCTTAAGCATAGTCAAACGTGACATGCCCAAAATATAAGGCGGGTCTCAGCGAGAGGATTGATTCTTAAGTTCCAAGACAGGGCAGAATGCCTTCAGAGTTCAATATTTCTTTCTTTGAAAAAGTAGGAAACATCTGTAAGTAAAAGTGTTCTGAAAAATAGCTCATCACTGCTAAATGACACACGAATCATTCTCATATTAATGAAGTCATCTGACCGAAGATACAAAAATATCTGACAGATATAACCAATAAACCCCAAGGAATCGCCATGCACCAACTTCATCAAAATAAAGAAGATTTCAATCTGTGAGTAATTGGCACTATACCTTTGTACAGTCTGCCACAGCCTTCTTATACTCCCCAACTTCTTTGTAACATGAGGCTCGGCACGACAAGACTTCTGTGGCAGCAGAACTATCTCCAGCTTTTTCGAGGAGAATCACGGCCCATGACAACCACTTAATGGCATCGGCATATTGCCCTTGCTTCTGATTATCCATGCCCTTATTCTTAGCAGTTAAAGCTGATACGCCTGAAGGAGGAGGTGGAAGTCCCTCAAGCTCCGTGGTGGTGCCACCACCCTCATTTCCTCCTCCAAAATCTGAATCCAAACCCCAGTCATCCACTTCCACAGCTGGCTGTCCTCCAGTGGCACCACCAGCAGAAGCTGAGCCAGAGGATGAAGAGAACAACACATCGAAACTGTCTGCGCCTGAGCTCTGAACAGGGGTCTGATTCTGCTGACTGAAATTCTTGGCAGGCATCCCGAAATCATCCATTTTTGAACCAAAGCTCATATTTGATGCTGCAAAATTGGTTTTATTTGCGGAAAACCCACTCGATGAGAATGTGGTCTTACCAGATGTCGGAGCATTCTGAAAATCTCCAAACTCATGACTACCAGTGCTAGTCTTAGCACTTGCCTTGCTCGCTGAGTTAAGACTGCCCGCCTGCTGTTTTGATCCGAAGCCAACCAAATTACTGAATGGATCCTTACTGGTATTGATTCCACCTCCACCGCCACCAACCGCCATATTTTGCATCGAAGGACCTCCAAGAGTCGCACTCTTAGTGCTGGCGTTAACGCCATTCCAATTAATACCCGCAACACCACCAGTACTACCACCAGATCCCCAACTTCCACTACTGTGCATCGAATTACCAGATTTTGGCAGCGAATCCCCTAAATTCCCCATCGAATATGCAGTCTTGGTAGCCGACGCAGCCGGCGTTGGCGTCACGTTCTTCAACGGGATATTGCTACTGCTGCCCTTTCCCTGCCCTCCTAAAGCCGAGCTAACCAAATCCCCGAATAAGTTCGGGTCCTTCTTTGCGATCCCGATCCCGATCCCCAACCCTGAGCCCAAAGAAGCTGTCGTCGACGACGCTGAAGACCAGCTCTTCCCGAAGATGTCACCGACCATCGACGTAGGCCCGCCCAGGGACCCTGCCCCCGCCGACTGGGCCGGGGCGGCGGCGGAGGGCTGGTGGGTCCAGGTTGGCTTGTTGGGCTGCCAAGCGGGCCTCGACGGCTGCGCAGGCGAGGGCGCGGCGGCATACGAGAAGGAGGAGGTGGTCTTGTTCCTCTGATCGTTCAAGGACCTGGGCTTGTTCGAGCCGATTCCGATATCGAAATCGAAGCTGTTGAGAGAGCCGGAGCTGCGTTGCGGGTTATTGGGTTTGCCGTAGTTGGAATTCATCTTCGAGGGTTCGAGAGATCAAAATCGGCCGATCGGGCAAGATCCGTAGAATTCGAATTCCCGACAATCACTACCGGATCTGATCGAGAGAGAGTTCGAGGATCGGAAACGGGAAAATGAGATCTGCCAAAGGAAAATGAAGGGTGACCACGCGTGCGTACCTGATGCTGATGGAGCAACGAGAGAGAGAGAGAGATCGCGACTTTCTGCTTCTCTTCTTCTGTGGATGGACGGGGGTCTGGTTGTGGGAGCTGAAATGAGAATTTAGGACGAGGCTCATGCTGCTCCTCCAATTTGGTTTCCTTCTGAAATCTTCTTTCAATTTTATTTCTTTTTTTTTTTTTTTCCTTTTTTGTGCTCCTAAACTCATGATGATAGAGTTAAAGGAAAAAAACTATGGCAAAAATTTTATTATTATTATTATTTTTATTGTCAACTTTCAAATTTGGTGTCCATTCCCAAAAATGACTATATATTAATCCTTCAATAAATCAAAGATGTAATGCATTATTATAAAGGGATTTTATGGTTAAAGTATATGGTGGATGTAACAGCGTCTCCCCAAATTAGCTCACCGCCGATAGCTACACTAATCACACGTGACTCCACTACTTTCACTGTCCAAACTCTTCCTTATTTAATGTGCCCATTCTTGACAAAGGAAATATAAAAAAATGACTGTTCTCCTCCACTACTTTCACGTTCCAAACTAGACAATAGATACATACAACAGGCGATTTTTGAGAAAAAAAAAGTGTTCAATTTATTATAATTATATTAATTTAGTCAATTTAGTCAATTTTGATCAGCGGCGTTGACTTGTGGCATTGTTGGTACGAGCATTTTTAATAATATTTTAATTTTTTGAATTTTTATATTTTTTTCGTTTTCTTTGATTTTTTTTTCCCTACCCTTCCTTAGGGTTGGCGAGGGTTGCAACACCCATGCCGGCTAGGCCAGGCATCAATGCATGGCCCTTGCCTAGATGACGCACTCGCCTAGTTTGGGTGAGGGTTGCGGTGACCTGGTCTAGTCTAGGCAAGTGAGGGTCAAGAGAGGGTGTCTTGGCCTTCGCCTATGGTCGACGAGGGTTTGCCAATAACCGTCGTTGGCCCTAAGGAAGGGGAGTGAAAGAAAAAAAAAAAAAAAAAAAAAAATTATTTAAAAATACTACGTCATTATCGATAGTGCCACATTAGTGTTGAGCGGTCAAAATTGTTTGGATAGAGGCGTATTAACACAATTATAGTAGGCTTAGGACCTTTTTGGTAAAAGGTTTAGGATTAAATTGGTAAAAAAAAAATTTATGATGGCTGAATTAGTACAATTACAATAGGCTTAGGATTTTTTTGATGATTCTCCGACGATTTTCCCGTGATAGTTTTAGGCAAACATAAAAATTAAAAGGGATATGTGCACTAGAATTTCTAAAAGCGATTATAAAAATGCAGTTGAGTTTTAAAACTTATAAAAAGTGTAATCAAGTTCTAAAATTTGTTAAATAGGTATAATCAAGTCCTTCCATCTAGACTAATGGAAAACACCGACATAGTTTTTTTAATATTTTCTCTCTCCTATGTGACGATGATGTGGTGAAATATGAAACACAAGGCTAAAACCACATCATTTTGAATAAAATTCTAATTTCTTAACCAAAATTTTAATAAAATAAAATAAAAAATATTTTAAAAAACAAACGAAAAAAGAGCAAGGGTGGCAGCGGTGATGCCGCCATCGTTAGAAAAGTCGGAGGGGTCTTCAAGGCCTCGGCCAAGGTTGGTGTAATGACCTGACCCGTCACTAGGTCGTGATATCCCTTTGGGGTTATTGTTGCAACGTCTTAGGCTCGTCGTCGTCTTGATTCTTTTTATCTTGATTATATGCATACGCAAAAAACGTGCTCATATAATCCCGATACATCACTGGAAGAACATGGGATTTCAACACTCAAAACACACTATTCATATTACATTGATGGTGTATATGATAATTTTCTAATTACTTCTATTTTACATGATAGCATAATGGTCAAGGTATCTTTAACTTCGCTACAATTGCGGTATTTAAAATTGGGAACCCTTTCGCCATGCGTTGGTAATAAGGACTATAGTTCGTCCCATTGGATGTTGTCCTGTCATTTGGGTCCATCAATATGTTAAACCCACAAAGAGGATTGACCCAATCCCCATCAAACCGGATGTACTAGGATACGAAGTGGAGAGGGACCAATTCATCTTGTCCATCCTCGACCCAAACTATAGTAATACACTTTCCATAGGTTATCTCGACTTCAACGTCTATAATATCTATAGCAAACTTGTCACGACCCCCTTAGCTCAGGGCGTCAAGCTACGGGTTATTTTGTGACATCCCAGGTTTTGTCGCCGTCTCGAATTTGTTTGTCTCATTATAATGCACAAGTGGAATGCATAACATCACAATTTTTCCCCCGACACACAAATAATATAGGAACTTGAGATACACACCACAACTTTTACTATGTTATAGACAAGTGGTAAGGTACACGGCTATTCTTGGCCTCATATTCTACATCAAAATTTGGGTCATTTTACAAACACCAAAAGCTAGGGTTTCCCTATCTCCGCTATGGAGGTACTAGTTTAAAATTTGGGAACCTTATCGCCACTACTTAGCCGGTACACACATAAGCTTAATCCGAGTCCTCGGATGGGTTGTCTTTCTCATCATGGCTAGGAATGTTGAATTCGCGAGAGCGGTCCAACCCAAGCTTCATCATACCACTTATACCAAGCCTCAAATGTAACATCCTCGAAAAACCAACCCCGTAAGGATCGCCCATAAGGTCCTGAATGAGTCGACCATGGGCCGTTAGCCATGGATCGATTGGTTCGATTGGCAATCAATGATCGGTCATGGTTCAATCGATCAACCGGTCATGAACTGGTCGAGACGTCAGCCAAGAAAGGCATGCCGACCATACAGATGGGGAGGACTACCAGCTTATAAGACGACTTTTCGGTCACAAGGATTGGTCGTGGGACGATTTTGGATTGGCGGATGGCCATGGGTCGATCCGACTGGTCATAGCGCCTCGCTGGGGGTGATTCCGCCCGGCTGTGCATTGATATATGGACGATCCAACTTGACCAAAAGTGATTGTCTTCCGACCAAAAATGCATCATTTCCTATTTAATTCTTAGTAATCGGAAATGAATCTCGAATTGGTGATGTTCGATCATGGATCGGTATTGCACCGACCATGAACCATGTGGATGGATCGGGCACCGATCGGAATAAGCCCTTGGATAGGCCCGGCTATTCCGTCGTAATTCCTAAGGTCCATAAGTGCCTTGGCTTAGTTGGCTTAGTGCTAGGCCATGGGTAGCCTTGGAATTGGCCTTGAACCGATCCGGGGACCAATGACCGAATTATGAGGAAAAGTCGCACTAGGCTCGGCAGTAGGCCTAGGGACCAGCTCGAGGGCTAGTCTTAGAGCCGCCCAGAGCCAACTGTGCCGACCCAAGGGCCGGCCATTGTGCCAACCAAAAGGCCGACCCTCATGGCCGACCCACTGTCCAAGGAAGCAGTTTGGGCGAATTTGGGTTATGTGGCCCAGACCCTGGGCATATGTAATTTGATTTTTCGAGACATGTCATATGATCCCTTTTTCGGCCCCCGAACCAACTCGGATGGTGGAATTCTCCGGACCGCTTTCTTGGGTAAGAAAAGGATAAAAGAGGAAGAAGTCTCTAGAAACCCTTATTAATGCATTGGATGAGCCTTATCTCTTGCTTTTTAAAGTTTATGATTGTAGTCAAAAATATCTTGGGAGAAATGATGATGGTGGATTACACATGGACCAATGGAAAAGTGGAAGGCGGGCTACCAATAATGACACCTAGGAGCCTAGACCGCCAAATAATCCCTTTTTAGGAATTCACTTTAGGCTCAATTATTTGTGGGGTAGGCTTGCCACTTAAGATTCTTAGGTGGGCCACTTGGAAGCTTCAGAATGGACCATTTGGACCGGTAATTATGACACCGGGTAGTATAAATAGGAGGAGAGTTCTTCACTCCTCACTCTTTGCCATCCATTTTCCTTCTCCTCCACTCTCTTGGTCGCCCCTCATCCCGAGCCTCTTGCACTCTCCTCTTCGGCTCACAAACCACCACTCCCCTAGCCGTGTCCTTAGGTTGAGGGTCATCCAGGTAAGTATAGTTTCTTCCTTTTTCTAGTATCATTCATGATGTCGTTGACCCAAGGAAACTCTCTCGAACAAGTCGAGGGTAGGTCGATTGATATGGATGTATTCTATGCTTTGTTCATGTCGTTGGATTCTTATATGAATGGAACGAAGTCACGGTTCATTGCTTTTGTTCGGTACAAGTCGAGGTTCGCCCAAAGCCATAAGATGTGATTAGGTATTGAGGTGTACCGAGTTTGTGTCTTGGATTGGTGTGGGGTTTCTCCATGCTTGCTACTCGAGTGGAACCTTGGGCTTAGGCTCGTTCACGTTATTATTGTCAAGAGAATTCATGATTTTATGACATGTGCATTTTATTTGAGCACGAAACACATATTTCATGGCACGTGTATTATGTTTAAGCATGAGAAGCATGATTCATGGCACGTGCATGGGGCTTGAGCACACCCTCGAGAGGGGGATTAGTGTTTGAGCAAAGATAAGAAAAATATAAGAAAATCTGGCTAGAGACTTGGGTTCGAGTCCCGAGCATATTAACTGTGTTTGAGTCCCAAAGGCCGGCAACTAGCCAGGAACCCGGTTAGAAAGTCCGAATTGAATTGGGTTTAAGTCCCAAGATGGCTTCGGGAAGACTAGAGTTTGAGTCCCGAGCACAAGAGAAAAGATGAATAAACATAGCATGCATGAGTAAGAAAGAAAAGCTAGAAAGGCATAAGCTCATGGCATGCATCATGTTCACGAATCATAGCAAGAGTTGCCATTTCACATGCAAGAAGCATGTTTGCATCTTTGAAATTGGTTTGCCTTCGATATGGTTTGCATGAGATGTTTGACTAGAGTGATGATTTTGTGATGTGCTAGTGGAAGGTAAGGACTATGCTTACTGAGTATTCTAAATACTCACCCCTATTTTCTTACAGGTACTTAGCAAGAATGACAATTTACTTTGGATGTCCTGTAAAAATCGATGCATCGTATATGGATATTACGGATGTAGAAACGGACATCACGTATTGGAAAGTCATGTCAATGGTTTGGGTCAAGAAAGGATATAGTGAGTTAATCTTGATGTTCTTTGAGACTTGGTATAGGTGGTATGATGGAGTTTGGGTTGGACCGCTCCGCAAATTCGACATTCCCGACCATGACGAGGAGGACAACCCATCCGAAGACTCGGATTAGACTTATGTGTGTACCGACTAAGTAGCGGTGATAGGGTTCCTAAATTTTAGGCTAGTACGTCCATAGCAGAGATAGGGAAACCCTAGTTTGTGATGTTGTAAAACGGCCCAAGTTTTGCTGTAGAATATGAGGCCAACACTAGCCATGTACTCTTTACCATGTGTATAATATAGTCGAAGTTGTAGTGTGTATCTCATGTTCCCATGTTGTTTGTGTGTCGGGGAAAATTGTGATGTTATGCATTCCACTTGCGCATTATCATGAAACAAATGAATTCGGGACGATGACAAAACTTGGGATGTCGCATAATAACCTGCAGCTCGATGCCCTGAGCTAAGGGGGTTGTGACATCAAAGAACATAGAGATTAACTCACTATATCCCTTTTCGACCCAAACCGTTGACGTGATTTTCCGATACGTGATGTCCGTTTCTACATCTATAATATCCGTATACGATGTATCGATTTTTACAGGACATCCAAAGTAAATTGCCATTCTTGCTAAGTACTTGTAAGAAAATAGGGGTGAGTACTTGGAATACTCGATAAGCATAGTCCTTACCTTCGACTAGCACATCACAAAATCATCATTCTAGTCAAACATCTCATGCAAACCATGTCAAAGGCAAACCAATTTCAAAGATGCAAACATGCTTCTTGCACGTGAAATGGCAACTCTTGCTACGATTCGTGAACATGATGCATGCCATGAGCTTATGCCTTTCTAGCTTTTCTTTCTTACTCATGCATGCCATGTTTATTCATCTTTTCTCTTGTGCTCGGGACTTAAACTCAAGTCTTCCTGAAGCTGTCTTGGGACTTAAACCCAATTCAATTCGGGCTTTCTAACCGGGCTCTTGACTAGTTGCTGGCCTCTCGGACTCAAACCCAGTTAATATGCTCGGGACTTGAACCCAAGTCTCTAGCTAGATTTTCTTATATTTTTCTTATCTTTGCTCAAGTACCTATCCCTTTGTGAGGGTGGACTCGAGCCTCATGCACGTGCCATGGATCACGTTTCTCATGCTTAAACATAATGCACGTGCCATGAAATATGCGTTTCGTGCTCAAACAAAATGCACGTGTCATAAAATCATGAATTCTCTTGACAATAATAATGTGAATGAGCCTAAGCCCAAGGTTTTGCTCGAGTAGCAAGCATGGAGGAACCCCGCACCAATCCAAGACGCGAACTCGGTATGCCTCAATATCGAATCACATCTTATGGCTATGGGTGAACCTCGACTTGTACTGAACAAAAGCAATGAACTGTGACTTTGTTCCATTTATACAAGAATCCAATGACATGAACAAAGCATAGAATACATTCATATCAATTGACCTACCCTCGGCCTGTTCAAGAGAGTTTCCTAGGGTCGACGACATCGTGAATGATACTAGAAAAAGGAAGAAACTATACTTACCTGGATGACCCTCGACCTAAGGACACGGCTAGAGGAGTGGTGGTTTGGCTTGTGAGCCGAAGAGGAGAGAGGGAGAGGCGTGGGATGAGGGGTGGCCAAGAGAGTGGAGGAGGAAAATGGATGGCAAAGAGTGAGGAGTGAAGAGCTCTCCTCCTATTTATACTACCGGTGTCATAATTACTGGTCCAAATAGTCCATTCTGAAGCTTCCAAGTGGCCCGCCTAAGAATCTTAAGTGGCAAGCCTACCCCACCAATAATTGAGCCTAAAGTGAATAGGTGGCCTAAAAAAGGATTATTTGGCGGTCTAAGCTCCTAGGTGTCATTATTTGTGGCCCGCCTTCCACTTTTCCTTTGGTTCATGTGTAATCTGCCCTCATCATTTCTCCCAAGATATTTTTGACCTGCAATCATAAGTTTTGTAAAGCAAGAGATAAGGCTTATCCAATGCATTAATGAGGGTTTCTAGAGAGTTCTTCATCTTTTGTCCTTTTCTTACCCAAGAAGGCGGTCTGGAGAATTCCACCATCCGGTCAGTTCCGGGGCTGGAAAATGGATCATATGACATGTCTTGGAAAACCAAATTACATATGTCTGGGGTTTGGGCCACATACCCCAAATTCGCCCAAATCTCTTCCTTGGGCGATGAGTCGACCATGAGGGTCGGCTCTTTGGTCAGCACAATGGCTGGCCCTTGGGTCGGCATAGTTGGCCCTGGGCGGCTTTGGGACCGGCCCCAAGGGCCAGTCCTTGGGCCTACTGCCGAGCCTAATGTGACTTTCCCTCATAATTCGGTCATTGGTCCTTGGATCGGTTCAAGGCCAATTTCAAGGCTACCCATGACCTAGTACTAAGCCAACTAAGCCAAGGCACTTATGGACCTTAGGAATTACGACGGAATAGCTGGGCCTATCCCAAGGCTCATTCCGATTGGTGCCCTATCCATCCACATGGTTCATGGCCGTGCAATACCGATCCATGATCGGATATCATCAATTCGAGATTCCTCTCTGGTCACTAAAAATTAAATAGGGAATGATGCATCTTTGGTTGGAAGACAATCACTTTTGGTCAAGTCAAATCGTTCGTGTATCGGTGCATAGCCGAGTGGAATCACCCGCGGCCAGGCGCTATGACCGGTGGATCGACCCATGACCATCCGCTGACCCAAAATCATCCCATAACCAATTCTCGTGACCGAAAAGTCATCGGCGGCCACCAACCATCCATCATTGTATTTCAATGACTGGATTCATGGTATTAAAAAATATTGCCGCCTGTTTGCTCCTATATCTGTTAGTGGCCCAATATATAAAAGATGACATCCATGCGTTATGCATCTGATTGTCACTTATCCCTATCCATATGCTACGTATATCTCACCCTTGTGCCAAGTATGTGTATATTGATAATCAAATTCACTTCGGGTGTCAACAATCGTTGATGAAGTTAAGATAATAAAGAGTGATGCATGATTAGAGGTTATTTTGGTCAAGAAAAGTGACCTGGTCATTTTTAGATGACTCCACGGTCGTGCATAAGGAAAAACAAGCTGCTATAATAAAAACTAAATTTCAAGGAGGTTATCTCTAAACCTTCAAGACTTGGGAACTATTATGCATCCATGACAAAGTTTAGAGGGGTCTTGAAACATCATCTACAATATTTCGTAGCTTTTTCCTATTTGACATAATTTCTAGCCATTTAAGTAACTTTTGGAGCCAAGGAGCATTTTCTATTTCATCTGCCATACATTTTTAGCAATTTATTTATGGTTATTTTTCTCTTTCCTACTTTTTTGCTTTCTGGTTTTTATCTACAATTAAATATAAATGTAGAAATAACAATGCGCGTAAAATGAGGGCAGAGATACAAATTTTCCACATTTAACATTCAATAGACATCCAAAAACATTATACGAGCAAAAAAATTTCTTACCGGCATTATTAAAAAACTGCAAAAAAATCATTAATATACTATTTATAATTGTGGGAACATATATGTTTTCTGTTATCGAGTAATTTTAGTATTTCCTCAGCATCTTTTGTCTGCCGATATTAGTCTTTTATGCAGCAACTTTTCTTTGCCGCTATTATTCAAGAACTTGCTCCTAAAAACCATCAACAGCAATTTTCAAAAAGCCATTCTTGGCCACGACAATATCATACGGCCCTCCGGTGGGACTGCAAATCTTCCATTAGCGGCAATTCTTGCCCCCAATCGTCAAGATTATTGTCGCTCTACTGCATACCCCGCCAAGGGCTTTGACCATGCCATTGGGATGTCAATTCGTCTTCATATCAAGCACGACTATTGACAAGTATTATCTTATCTTAACCACACGTGATTATAGTTCATCGTTTATCTGAACAAAAGACACGTTGCTTTGTGCACAGTAGAGAGAACTAAATCACTAGGAAGTACAACAATCATTCTTTTTCGCCACATCACTCTCAAGGCATTGCATGAAACACAGTAGTTCAATTTTGTAAACAACCAATCCTCCCAAAGATCCAAAATTTCCTTTACCCCACAAGAAAATGCCACCGTCTCCCTCCTCAATCTATACAAATTAAACGAATGGAAGTGGAAATTGAGATATCCAAAGATAACCCTAATGGCAAGCTGGGGGCTTTTGGATGCCTTTATAGGACAGCCCAAATGCATAATTACATGTGGAAGTGCAAACGGGGGCCAAAGATTTCACTGCTCTTCCCACGTAGTCCAAGATTATGTTGTAGAATTGGATGTTTTGACAGGGCACTTTTTTGCTGCATGCCACCTGAACCGCAACTGGTGATTTCGATGTCCCCCTAATGTTGATGAAGTGAACATCACTGATCTTAACTGGCGATGGATTGACCTACACAATTCAAAAGAAGGAAACAACAATATTGGCGATAATGTCAGATTTTCCAATGTCTGAGTAACCAAGTAGGGTAGGAACAAACTTAAAACGAGAGAGTTTGAAGGAATAGAACTTCGACCGACTCGTCAATTTGGGTGCTGGCCATGCGATTGCAAAAACTCAGGCATTAATCAATGTGGGTTATTATTATTACTAGCTCGACTTTTGAGAAATCCAAATCAACGTTACCTCGTTCTGAGCATTGTACTCTTGGTCTATGATGATAGGATTCTTCACATTTTGCATAACAATGTCCTGAAAAATTATGCTTGAAGCTTGGCTTGCCATTGCCTTTGGACCTCGCGTTGTCTTGATTCTGAGTCCATTATCTGTGTTTGAAAGCGTGCAATTCTTCACAACGACCCCTCTAACATCTGCCTCATTCTCGTACTTGCCAAGGCTGCCAATGCTGTTGGAAAAATGCATACATAAACTCTTTCGTCAGCCCTTCAGAAAGACACAAAAATCATCTATTTCAAGCAATCATTTAACTCGGGAACTTCTTTGCCATCTACAGATTTCTCTTAATCGAAGTGTTATTACTTTTGTTTGATGCGTGGCAGTTTTTTCACGCCGATTGAGAACTTGAACCGAACGTATGTACTATAGTCTGGTCACATACCTTATACCGTGGCCTGGGCCACATGTTACTTTCTTTACGCTAATGTTGGTAGAACCTTGAATCATGCCAATGCAATCGTCGCCGGTGGCGATCTCGGTATTTGCTACCTTCACCAGGTTGGATTGGCTGATATGGATCCCGTCAGTGTTGGGGCTGTCTTCAGGTGCAACGATGCGAAGGTTGTACAACCTGATGTTGTTGCACTGGACGACTCCGATGTGAAACCCTTTGGGGTTGACCGAAGAGAGCTTGCGAACCAATGCGTTCGTGACTTTCTGGAACATCACATTCTACAAGAAGAGAGAGAGGGAAAAAGGGGCAAGGCCATTAGGAATTTTGGGCAATGTCTAGACTTCCTGTTGCGTTCTTCATTCGCATTGCTTCGGTAGAATTGGGGAAACTTACGACGGGGAGGCCTGGACCTTGGCCGCCGAGATCGTGCGACCAGAAATCAGCACCTCGGCCATCGAGGGTGCCTCCTCCAATCACGATTAGCCCATGTATTTCATAGAACTGGATCCAATTGTCGACGTCCATGGGAGTGTCCTCCAATTCGTCTGGCGATGCGGACAGCAGCGTCCCCTTGATCTGGACAACTATGGGCTGCTTGTTGACACATGGGCCTGTGAAAACGAGCGGGCCCACTAAGAATTTCCCTTGTGGGATCACCATCCTCGCCTTCCCTGGCCACTGGCACACCGCTTTCCACGTCCTCTGGAATTGCTGCCCACCCCCGAAAAACAACCAAAGTCAAAAATGGTCTTGTTCCAAACATATCTGTTCACTACTTTTTAAAGCGCTTATAATTGCAGTTTTTCCAAACATAGCATAATGCCCCGTTGCCTCTAGCCTTCTGCAGCTAAAGACAAACGACTTTTTTCAAACTGAATTCCGTGTCCAAAAAAGAAAAAAAAAAGATGAAGAGCATTGGAGTGATTCCCCCATCCAATAATGCAAGTAGGAATATCACATCATTGCTGCACAGATTTGGAATAATGAGGACTGATGTGGTATTTAGCTTTGATTAGGTTCAGATGCTTTTTGATGGCTTTTATAAATGAACAAAGTGAATTGGTATTCCCCATTATCCGAAACATCAAAATGGAATTGAAGAATCTCTCAACACATGCAAGCCCTCATCCATCTTTCCTAGCTGCTCCACCAACGTCAAATCTATCTTTTTCTCGGGATCCTTATCCTATCAGAGAATAGTTCAATTTCCATAGGAAATAAAGAAGAGTATAGAAAGGTTGATAAGAAAAAGAGAGAGAGAAGCAAACTAAATAATCTTCCTTTTGGGTATAAGGAAGTGCTTCACCATTGTGTTTTCATGTCGTCCATCTGGCTTGGCTCCAAATTGCAGGACATTAAAGATTTTCTCATTCGGGTTGGGAATGCCGCGGATAGCTCCACGAGCTCGACGCACCAGCGGGTTGGCTCTGCCACGGGCTTCGCAAGAACTAATTACCGCAGCTAGACAAATGATTAGAGACGCTCCTCTTGAAATGGCCATCATTGCGAACTAGAAAAGAAAGATCTTGTCGTTCAGGGGCTTCTTCGTTTTTCCTTTGCTGGAGCTGTGTTTAAATTTCAGGAAGAACGCCCCCTTCGTGTCTGGGGGCAATAAAGAGAGGGAAGAGGCAATCTTTGTCTTCTTGTTAGTAAGTAGTTAAATTTGTTGCCCAACTGATTATATCGCTGTTAAATCTATCTGTAAATTCACGCAGTTTTGAGCTAATTTAGGCAATGGATTCGTTGTTTTTGGTGTTTTCTTTATTTACGTTTGAAGTGGTTATGGTTTGGTGCCTCAAAAATTGGCGGCAGTTGATCATTGAAACTCCTGTCCGACAGGAAGTTTCTATTACCAGAATTAGACCAAACTATGTTGCCCGGACAACCCATTTATTTGCCACCAGCTAATGCGTGTAAAAAGGAGAATGAATTAAAGAATAAAATAAAATCTCGTTTTTTTACCTATATATCTTTCTCGGTAGCCACAAGAGTGGCCAAAGAAGTTTATGCGGGGGGTGTCGAGCACCTTTTGGCAATGACAAGATTGGCGGGATCTACAGATTCCGGAGAATCAGATTCTCAGGAGTTGTGATCATCGTTGGATCCAAACGAGAGTAAATGACGCCTATCAATCATATATGTGTTAATTTCTATAATGTGTCGTGATATTTTGTATAATAATTACAGTAAAATGAACATGATTAGATTGATTTACAATAGGTTACCGATTTCTTGGTGCACCATAGAGAGCCGCATGACAAGAGTGGCCAAGAAATGAACTCATTTTCACTTACAAAATAAGAAGAGAATGCTTCTTTTTCTGTTTTTCCAAGTCTAGTTTCGCACAACAATGGCGTCATGCTCAAGTCCAGAGGAGAGCGATGAGAACTTCATAGGTATATTCATTGGTTTATTATGTTAAAAGGTATATTTCATTGGTTTTAACACACTGTTCATACGATATATTTTTATTTGATGTAATCTTGGAATGGAAACGTTGTTTTGTAAGTTTACATGCAAAAATTTCACCTTTGAACCCTCTGCACTTAGATTTACACGTGTCTTCTCTGGTAGTTGAGATCTTATCTAGGCGGCCGGCTTTCTTGTCATAAAAAAGAGGTTGAGTTTAAAATAAATTGTTAAGAGTTTGTCACATCACAAAATATTTTAATTTTCTAAACAAACTTAGAATATTTCGCATTAATTTAGCTTGAGGTTCCATGTCTTATTTTCTCAGTGGATAATCGTTCTAAAGAAATATTAAATCTATTAAATGGTGGTGAGTTTAATCATAAATTTTAATTTGATGAATTTATTAAAAATATTTTAATAATTTGCTAATATAATTCTTCTATGATTTTGGTGGGGATGGTGACTATCCTATGTGACATGATTAACATAAGATGATTGATATTGATGTTGATATTTTTTGTAATTATTTTAACCTTTTCTAAATTTTTTTTTTTTTTCTCTTTTCCTTTTCTTTCCTTTTTCTTTTTCCTATTACCCTTCGCCGATTGCTAACCACAAAAGGGTTGCCTCGCCAAGATCTAGGAAAGGGCGACCCTCACTTGTGTTGAGGCTTCACCATCCATCGTCAAGGCTTGACAACCGGTTGCGGGAAATAGGTGAAAAAGAAAAAAAAAAAATGAAAAAGAAAAAAAAAAAAAAAAATTCAAAATTTCTTGGAAAATGCTAAAATTTTCCATATTAGCGATGTTTGGTTAAAATTGACTGAAATGACCATATTGAAAAATTATCAAAATGTTTATGACTAAATTGATTAAATTGAATTGTTTAGAATTGAATTGATCATTGTATAATAATTTTAAATTTTTTTGATAATTTTTTTCTTAGCAGTTAACACATTCCTTAGAGTCACTACTTTACATTTTATTATTTTTCCAAATTCCACGACTCTAATAATTTGATTTTGTTTATCAATGAGCATCTAATACTTTTTTTTTCATGTATATATATATATTTAAATTTTAAAGGGAAATGTAAACAAGTACTCTAAGGTCTACCAATTAATTTTTTTCCCTTCACAGACTATGGAGAAAATAAGTCCTTTTTTTTTTTTTTTTGTCTCGCATATGCATCCTTCTTGTTGATAGTAGTCACGTCGCCCTGGCGACGCATAAATGTATGATTTTCGTAAGTATTGATATTGAGAAAAACTTGACCATACTCTAGGTTGTACGGTCACGTAATGTTGATGCAGATATGGTCTTATTTTGATTTTATTTTGTTTGAGATTCTCTTCTTTATTTGTTTGTTTCGCAGAAAATGCATAGTTTGGAGATAATTGCCAAAAAATGATCACATGTATATCTAATAAAAATGACGAATGAAATAATTTTTCATCTTTTATAAAAATCTTTAGACATAAATTATTATTGATAATAAAAACATTTTTATTGATTAATGATTTTAAGGATACAAGTAATCACTTCTGATAAATTTTTTTCCAAAATATTTATTTTCAGTGAAATAACCAAACCCTAAATTTGATTGCATTTCAGTTTTAAATTTTTTTCTTAAAAACTAAACAAATTGAATTACTTTTCTATACAAGAGTTCATAAACATTTCTACATTTTCTAGGGTTACTAAAATAATTAAGAAACTTCTGTAATTTCAACATTCCATTTTGATTTCAAATTATGCTAATATGTTCTTTGAATTATTTCTCAAATGTTTATCAATTAATGTCACTTATAAATTAATTGCTCTATTTTATTGTTACGTTTTTGGAAATGAATTAGTTTCTTTACACTTACAAGTAAGAGGCTTTGGCTGCGGTTAAAATTGGATTTCTTACGGTTTTGTAGGGGAAAGAAACTCAACTTGGGGCAAGCTTAGTCGTTACACGACGACGTTTGGTTCATGTTTGAAGGGCTTATCTTGACGGCTAGCAATGTTGAGTTATTTATTGCAAAAGTAACGTCACATAAAATTTTTCAAAAATTCAATTCATCGGACGAATTCAAATGGCCAATTTTTAGAAGTTATTAGTACAAAATGATCATTCAAAAGGTTTTTATACTAAAGTGTGTCCGTTATGATCCTTTTGGCCTAGTGTCCTTTTCCCTTCTAAGGGCCATATGAGCTAAGTATTAGCTCAAGAGCAATTTAGCTTGACTTGGACACCTTGGACTGGATGCTTGGGAGTGATTGACCCTTGAGCTCACTTGTGGCTAGTTGCCGATCATCATTGTAGCCAGCGACCAGCCGAGAAAGAAGGAAAAAAAGAAAGAAAGAAAGCAAAAAGAAAATTATAAATTTTTAAAAAGAAGAAAAGGTAAAAAGGAAAAAAAAAAAGAGAGAAGAGGGGCTAGTAGGGTTGTATAAGAGTGTGAGAGAGTGAGCGAGAAAAATGATTTCCCCTACTTAAAAGGCAAAAAAATATTTCCCCATATTTTAGAAATCTTTTTCCATCGATAGAAAATACGTTCTCTAACTAGTTCATTTTTCATGAAATGAACACTGGAAAATCCTCTCTACTAACATACATCCTCATGTATTTTTTGTTCAAGTAGTTTGTTATCACAGAATAGGTGTCTTTTGGTAAAGAGAAGACATGACTATTGATTAAAAGAAGATGTGACTCTTGGTAATGAAAATATGTGACTCTTGATTTTAAAAGGAGATACCTATTACCAATAGATGTATTGATTGGTTGTCCATGAACATAGACCAATTCACATATTATTTATAATAACCACAATTGTTTATAGACACTTATTCTTGAAAAAAAATTTCTTCTTTTTTCATACATGCAATTTTAACACTTTTAAAGAGAGATTCCAAGAGAGAATTGAGTAATTGTTGAACTCGTTTCTCTATGGCTTTGGTATATATCCTAGAGATATATCTGTTTTAAACCTGACAGCAACAATAGTGGAAATAAATAATACCTTAAGGACAATGATAGTCATGACGCATTGAAGCATTAAGGATCTACTACTACTTCTCCATTTTCTTCAGTTGAAGTAGTTTGTTGGAAAATGTGTTCTCTAACTAGTTCATTTTTTGTAGAATTGATTGGTTGTCCATGAACATACAGCTTCCACTCATACTCCACCAATACGGGGTTCAGGTCAATCTTCAAAGACTCACAACAATTATTTATAATAACCACAATTGTTTATAAATGCTTATTCTTGAAAAAAACATTTTCTTGGCTTTTCTCATAAATGCATTTTAACACTTTTGCGGAGATATATCTATTTTAATCGACAGCAACAATAGTGGAAATAAATAATACTTTAAAGACAGTGATTGTTACGATGCATTGAAGCATTAAGGATCTACTACTACTTCTCCATCTTCTTCAGCAATCAAATTTCCCCAACATTTTCTTGGCTTCATTGCTCAAAATCCCCAATATTGTATTGATTCAAAATAGCACACAAACATTAGATATTTCAGCCTATTGCCGTCAACTTTGGCACCATTGCACAATAACGCGTAAGTCTTGAAAATTTATGGATTACCCTCCTCAACTTCAACTTTTCATGCAGTGATCCGTTTTTCCGTCAACAAAAACGCTGTGTTACCGGAGACTGAACTTCATTAGTCATGTGATAACTTCATTAGCTCCATTTTCCGGTAACGCTTCGGTTATGCAGACAAAAAGCTAGCGACTGCAACAAAAAACAAAATTTGAGGAAGTAATCTCTAATTTTCAAAATTTTTGGGGCTTTTGTAATAGTGGTGTCAAAATTCAGCTTCAGGAAAGTAATCTGTAGCTTTTTCAAGTTTGGGAGCCAGTGTGCGTGGCTGAAGCGATTAAACCTATCTTCTTTAAATGGGATGGTTATGAGCATATAACCCATAGCACGCATTGATCGAACAACTTTTCCATAATCACGCAAAAAACCCACGAAAGAGTCACGATAAAAGCATAACACAAAGCTAATTACAACTACATGATTTGACAGACTCTACTCAACCACATGACTTGACAGACTGTATTCATAACCAAACTACATACTTGAAACAGCTTCATGTGTTCTTCACACCGAGCACCATATTGCTACAACAAAATAGCTAAAAGGCTAGAAAAACCTAATCAAACCCGACGATACTCGACAATCTTCATCCCCCTAAACAAGATGGTTGCTTCGTTGCTATCCATGGCATCGGCTTGGGCATCATCCTCTGGAGGTGGGTAAGGATTTTGATGATGATGGCTATAACTGTGATAATGGTGATGAAGAGGGACTTCACTCCTGCGAAAAGACGGATAGCCTGGCTGTTGATACTGGTTCGCCGGGAGAGAAACGACATATTCAGGAAGCCTCTGGGTGATCAGAGGCACTTCGGTCCTAATGTAAACACAAGGTTGGGCCTTCTGCTGCGGCGGCGGAGTTGCAAGATTGGGCCTTCTTCTGTGGCCCCGGGTCTTCTCGAGGAGATCAAAGGCTTCCCGTCCTATATTAGCGAGACTTGCTGGAGGGGCCATTAGGATTCAAGATGAGCTTGTGAAAATGCTCTCTAAGGAGATGTTCTTGTTAGAATCTAAGGTTTAGGCTTGGTAAAGAATGTTAGAGCACCAAACATATTTATAGGCACCTGGGGGAGAGAACCGATTCTCGTGGGAACCCCGATCACGCTTTTCTCTCGTACACACGTATGGATAGATTTTAGATGGACCATCGATTCAGCATTCTATCTATCGCATGTTAAGAGATAGTAGGCACGCAGCCTTACATACTTTATTTGGATATTTTTAGTGACAATTACAGTACTCCCATCATGTTAAATCCACCTAAAAACCTAAAAAGGCTTATCAATGATCAGAGTGCGACCTTTCATAATATAAAAAGAGCGGTGCTATTTCCACCCCACGTGACTATAATCTGCCCCATTTTCACAAACAAGATGAAATTGCCCTTGATCATTTAATTGCAATTTGTAATGGGGCCCCATCCCTTCTTATATTTGTTTATTTTTACTTTTATTTAAGATCTAGTTGCTATAATTAAGCATTTCACATGTTCTACTTTTGCATATTTTTAGTACCCCAAGTATATTAAAGGGCACTATGATTTCTTTTTTTCTTTTTAGATTTAATAGAAATAAGTTTTGCACTGTGAAATTTTCTTTTATAAACTCTCTTAATTTACAACATCAAAGAATTTGTCTTTTTTTGTCACTATTGCTGAAATTTTTTACACGGAGCATGTAGACTGTTATAGGAGTATTGATGAATATATTAAAAAAATCAACGTTAAAAAGTAATGCATAATGAAGGATTGTTCTATTTTTTTGTAAACATTTTATAGAATATATTGGTATTTGTGAATCTAAAATGATGAGATATCATTGGATTTTAAAAAATCTTATTATGAGCAATTTTTTGATTTAATAAAATTTCTTCTTTTAAAGTTTTACATCAGAATATTGGTATTTGTGAATCTAAAATGATGAGATATCATTGGATTCTTTAAAAAATTTCTTATTATGAGCAATTTTTTGATTTAATATAATTTCTTCTTTTAAAGTTTTACATCAGAGAATGTAACAAAGATTTTTTTTTTTTTGCTTCATCCTATCATTTCATTATATGTCTATGTGTATAAAAGACAACTGATAAAAAAGTCTGATGGTGATATGCACAACAAGTGAAAGTTTATATTCAAGTGATTGTGTTATAAAGAAGTATGTGTTATAATTTTTCTAAATTCTACATGATAGTTGATCCATTAATTGCATGACAATGTAGAAAAAAAGTGGATTCTTTTAAAATTCTTCTTTTCGACCAAAATAATTCCTACAGAAATAAACTCTACACATTAAGAAGAAACAGTCTCCACAATAAACAAAACTAAAAAATATGCAATTCTAAATATGGCAATTAGATCCTACAGAGAAATAGAAAAACTTAAAAATAAGGAAAGTAAATAAATTTAGGATTACTGCATTCAATTACAGTTGAATAATTGAGGGCGATTTTGTATTTTTGATGAAAATTGAATGGATTAAATCATATAGGGGTGAAAATAGTGTGGCCCTATGAAAAATGAAAATTATCTTCTCTACTAGCTTCCGTTTCTTTTGGTAAATATCTTGACTGATATTTTGGATTCTTAACGAATTATTAGTGGGTCAAGTCAAATGATTCTTTTAGCAAAGTTATCTTGCAGCTTGCTAGGCAAGGTAGGAAAGGGTGAATATGAATATATTCCACCGGCCCAAAAGAATACTTCTAAAAACCAATCAGTAGAAGATGCGTGTGAACCTTTACTCTTTATTTTTAGTTAAATCAACAGGCAATCTGAAATTTTTTAAATTCAAAAAACTTAAAATTAAATGGGCAAAATATGCAAATGTTGATATGTAGATATACATAGTATTTTCATATTTTGGATGGGAAATTTAAAATATATTTTTCATTTTTATTCTAGTCGAGAAAAAGAAAACCCATCGAGCTAGATAAGACAACCTAAAATGACTAGTTAGGACCGTATATGATCCTTCAAAAACATGAAACAGATTGAATAAGAAAAAAGAATTTGCATGAGAAATTATACATGTTAACATATTGGGTTAGACAAGTCATGTTTATATTTGTAAGGAGCCCCACATTGGCTACTGAAGCATACCTATCTCGTCATCATATGACGTTCGACATGATGAGATGCAAAAGGAATTTGAATAAGAATAATATCATCAAAGGCAGATAATTACTGGCTTCCTTAGCTTGAACAAGAAGTGGACAAGAGGGAAATTGTAAAGATGTAGGAGAGCTAGACATAAGAACCAATAAAGTGATTTCTTATCATTGTCTAGAAAGCAGTGCTACTAGATGAACACTGGATATATTATCTGGTCAATAGGACATTTGGACAGGAAAGATATGAGCAGCCGAATTGGGCCAAGATATTGCAGTGTGGGCGTGGGCCTGAGCTTATGAAGGTCCCGATTATGAGGTCAGTAATGCCTATAATTCCTTGCTATTGGCCCGTTAGCTTGTGCAAGTCCTTTTTGGCCATGTGCACCCCTTTTTGTGGCATTGTGCAAGGTCCCCCCACCCTAAAAAAGGTCATCTTGTAATTTGCAAGGAAAGGTAAGAAAGAGTTAGCTCCATTTATTTTTGAAAAATGAATGATATGAAAAATATTTTTTAAAAATGATTGTTATATCTCTTATAAAAATGAATGAATGAAAAATATTTTTATTTCAAAAAAAATGTTTAAACTTAAATTGTTGTTTATAATGAAAATATTTTCCATCGATTAATTATTATAAGTGATACATACGATCATTTAATTTTTTTTTTTTCAAGTAACTCATTTTCCATGAAAGAAATGGAGCCTTAATATGACTATTCTCCACATGTCCAAAAGAATAATTCAAGAAAACAAGCGGTAGATGATATATTTGTACTTTTACTCTTTATTATTAGTTAAATCAAAGCTTTCATGCACTTTGAATTTTAAAAATTCGACAAAATTAAAAAAGAGAGCAAATCATGAAATATTGACACAAAGATATGTATATAATTTTTCATAATCATAAAAATTTAAATAATATTTCAAATTTTGACAGGAGTTTTAAAAGTATTTTTTTGCTTTTATTCATGTTGAGACAAAGAAAACCCACCGAGCTAGATAAGACAATTTGAAATGACTAGTTAGGACAATATTTAATCCTTCAAAAACAATTAAACAAATTGGAGGAATAAAATTATACGATGGATTATATATGTTGATGCATATTAGGTCCACAAATTATGTTTATGTCTGTAAGGAGCCCCAAATTGGCCATTGAGCTTACCTATCTACATGATGAAGATGCAAAAGGACTTGGAATAAGAATAATATCATCAGAGATGGATGATTCTGGCTTTTTATCTTGAGCTTGCACAAAAAGTGGATACTCCAATAGGGAATTGTAAAAGATGTGTAAGAGCTTGAAATCAAAACCAAAAATGTGCTTCTTTATCCCTCTCTAAAGGCAATCTTAATAGATGGAGACTAGAAAGATATGAGCAGTCGAATTGGCCAAAATATTGCAATATGGGCGCAAGTCCGAGCTTATGAAAGTCTTGATTATGAGGCTCAGTAATGCCTATAATTCCTTGCTATTGGGCTTGTTTACTTGTGCATGTCCCCTTTCTGGCCATGTGCAACCCATCTTGTGGCATTGTTCAAGGCCCTCCAATTTTATGCAAGGGTAATTGGTTCCAAAGTAGGTAAGTTCTAAAAGGGTGATAAGTTCCAAGGTGGGTAGGTTTTAAAGCTGGAATCTAAAACCTATCCTATCATAACAGGTCACTAGTTTTTAGACCTTGGAATTTACCCTATTTGCCTAGAATCGGTTTTGGAACCTACCCCATTTTTCCGATCCGATTCTAGGGGTCTACCCGAGACCTTGTTTTATTTATTTTTTTCCTTTTTTATGGTTCATCTTTTATAGCAAAATCATATGAGGATATGAGTAATGAAATGATTTAAAGTAAAAGATGAATAATAGAAATCTTAATCCACTAAAAATAACAATTCATAAGTTGAATACATAGTTCACGTATAATTATAAATGATAAAAAGTTCAAACACATAATATAACAAATAAATTATAAAACTCCATTCTCCATTCATCTATGACAATTAAGGAGAAAAGGAAGGACCGGGGAGGAGTTCCAAGGAAGGATAAAGGATGAATGAGTGCTAATGATAGAATTTAGGAGAAAAGAAATTAGAGTTTTGGCTTTTTGGCTTATAAAAGCAGTTCTGAAACCGATTCCAAAACAGGGTCATTTGGACTAGTTGCCGGGTGAGTATTCACTCGGAACCTATTCCCTGCATCGGCGATAATCGGTTCCCGAACCTGTTTTTCAAGCGGTCCGGTCCGACCCGATTTTTGGATAGAACCGGCTTGGTTGCACACCCCTATTAGAGCTAGAATCTAAAACTTACATTGTTATAACCAATTTTAGGTTTTGGACCCTGAAATCTACCTTGTTTGTTTGGAATAGTTCTAGAACCTACCTTGTTTTTTTGGTCATAATCCAAGGTCTACCTAAGAATTTTTTTTTTTTTTTTGCCTTTTTTTGGTTCATTTTTTATAGGAAAAATATGAGATATGAGCAATATAATGATTCAAAGTAAAAGATAAATAATAGAAATCCCTATCCACCAAAAACAATAATGCATAAGATAAACACATAACCATGTATGATTATAAACAATAAAAAATTCAAACACATAACATAAAATATAAATTATAAAATTTCATTCCCCATTCATTCATAATAATTTAGGAGAAGAGAAAAGACTAACGAAGAGTTGCAACGAAGGACAAAGAATGAAGAAGTGTGCTGAGGTTAGAATTTAGGAGAAAAATAAATAAGGGTTTTGGCTTTTTCTCTAATAAAACCAGTTTTGAAACTAGTACCAAAATAGGTGGTGTCGTCTATTTCCCGGGTGAGTATTTGCTCAAAACCTATTCTTAGACCGGTTTCAACCGATTCCAAAATTTGGAAAATGTTCTTAGACTAGTTTCAATGGGATTTGGTTTTTGGATTTTTTATTTTGGGTGATTTGGTCCTCCCAGATAAAACTGGTCTAGTTTCACACCCCTAGTACAAGGTCCCCCCACCTTAGAAAATGTTTTCTTTTGCTATAAATTTTTACCTATAAATAGGAAGCCAAATGGTCATTTTCCTTAAGGTAAGTTCATTTTATTTGTGCTATTTTTGGGATAGAACTCTCCCTTTCCTACTACAACTTTGAGGATTAACACCATTAAAAATACAAATAGTTATGCTGAAGGTATATTCACACTAAATTGATTTTTGTCTTACAAAAATTCAAAATTGATAAATTTTGACACATCCATCCAAAACTAATTTTTTATCACAAAAATCTCAAATTATATACCTTGTCTAGATCTACTATTTGAATCATGATGCTGATTTGGAATTTTTTCGTCAAATGAAATTTAGTTTGTGGTATATTTATCGTGGGGAAAATACTTTGTTTGAGACTTTTTGTGAGATGAATATTCGTTTTAGGTAAATATGTTACATGTTACTCAGTTGAAATTTTTAGTGGTATTAATTTTGCACTTTGATCTATGCTTTTGCAAGGTAGTTGCGGAGTCTATGGAGTTCCAAGAATGCAATCTAAGGACCAGGTAGACCCCAAAATCTCTTTTTTGGATGAATAATATACTTTTGCTTATAAAAATTATAAATAGTTATTATGCTGACCGATTCATTTTAATAATATGGATATTTTGCATAGTTGTTATCCCATTGAAATTAAGTTTACAAATCTGCGTGATTTATAACTTGTCATTCAATGAATTAGCCCGAAAACTTGTTCAAGTGATATTGAGTGTTAGTATGCTGGATTAAATGTTGAAGTTATGAGGAGTAATTGAGTTTATATCGAGGTGATTTGCATAATAGATACCCCTTAAGCAAACCAAATCTTATGTTCCATATACTATGGATAAGTTTTCGTACGGTGTTTACTTCAATGCTATAACTTTATTTTTTCAGCTCATTTGAGTGCTGCAAAAATATGAAAAATCGATTGGTAGAGTGCCATCGGCAATTTTGCCTCATTGGAAAAGTTGACTTGGCATTAATTGATTATATATCATTCAAAGTGGCATGTCAGAAAGTTAAAGTCAACAATTGAGAAGGCAAACAACGTCACTTAGTGTCTGCTGAAGGACAACATAAGTTCCATTAACTTCACGAATGATTGTTTCAGTGCTATAGATTGTTAGAAGTGAATATTAAATGTTCATCAATTTTTTAAAAGTGACCATTTAAGTGACAAAAAGAGAATGACTT
Organism: Corymbia calophylla; assembly: GCA_014182845.1. Lineage (NCBI taxonomy): Eukaryota > Viridiplantae > Streptophyta > Magnoliopsida > Myrtales > Myrtaceae > Corymbia > Corymbia calophylla. The sequence goes on along the minus strand of CM024694.1, from coordinate 13,039,926 downwards.
TTGAAAACAATGTCGTTTGAGGAAGAGAGATAGTTTGATGACGGTGTTGTCTAATTGGGGAAGATTTTAAAGAAACAACAAGAAATGTCGACGTTTGTTATAGCACTCAAGTGAGTATGTATGAAAGTTATGGCACACTTAATGTATTTATCCCATGCACTAAGGGTATTGTGCTCAAAAAGACAAAATCTAGAGAGCCCGATGATATTCAGTCCTAAATCGAGGGTCCATGCATGTTCTATGTTCAAAAAATATTTTGAAAATTATAGACAACATTTGGAAAATGGTTTTTGATAAGATCAACACCATTTTCTTGAAAATTTGCATCTATGATTCCAATAATATTGTTGGCGCGGTGGACTTGAGTATCTCATTAAACTACTTCACCTGAATTATGGGATATAAGACTTTGGGATATTCCCTCCAAAATGGGGAAAGAAAATATTTGCGTAGGAACTTGGGGACCTTGGGCAGGAAGATCCATGTGGTGTTATGAATTAAACTCAAAAAACCGTATGTCTTGCATTAATTCATGTGATCTATGTTACATATAGAACCTATGCATGTCATTTTAGGTCATGTATAATGCGTATAGGAAACATACACATTCATGTCACAAACCAAAGAGCATCATGTCATCAATCTAAAGGAATGCCACATCATCGATCTAAAAGGGGTTCATCAAAACTGTTGATCATAAGGGGAGTTAATCTCTATCCTTGGATTTTTTGACAAGGATTGACGTTTAAATAAGATGTGGTCAATCTCCACCATTGGATTAACATGATGAGAATTTAATATCATCCATTGTTAGATCAAATGAATCTCTACTGTCGGATCGATATCCTCTATTGTTAGAATATATAAAAGATCAATGGGTGTAATTAGAGTACTTTTGTATAAATAGATTTGCACTCCCTCTCATTTGTATCATCTACTTCATCTAAGTAATAGAACTTTCTCTAAAGCTTTTCTCCACCTTTATCTCTCTAGAAATTCCTTTCCTTGAGTGTGAGAATGTGAGTAAGAGCAAGGCTTACTTAGACTTGACTGAGTGGTTCAAAGGTTTAAGTGTTGCATGGTTTGCAATAGAAAGAATCATCTAGTGACACTTGCATATAGGGCTAATTCTCTTAAAAAATTACAAACTATAGGTCTAATCCTAATTCTGCCTAGAATTTTTTTTTTTTAATAAACTCTTCAACTTTCATTCTAGCCTTAGATTTGCTCACACATTCAAATCTGCTACTAGTTTCATCAAGATTATAGATAGTGGAGATTTTTGTTGTTCCATACAAATATGATGGTATTAATGAAGACGTGCATTCTTATAATAAACATGTAATTGATCATGATGTTGATAATTTTGAAAAAAACTATGAGCGATTTTTTGATGTGTGAGTGGATTTAGGACCTGAGTGGAAGTTGGGGTCTTTTTAAGATAAAATAAAGTTTGAAGTAGAATTAAAATTGAACATAAAATTGGGAATTTTTTAGGGAATCAGACCTTGGCACATGCCATATCCTAATGGGATTGCGTTCAAATGGATCTAAAATATGGAGAACCTAATGGTTGTTAGTCCCGAATCGATGCTCCATGTGTCATGAGTCGATGGATCTAGTGTTCCCTTCAACCCGTGCAGCCTTAGGATTTCTCCCAAGCAGCCTTTCCCACTCAACTCATAAGGATTTTAGAGAGAGAAACTCTAAAGAGAGAAGCTCTGGATTATATTTCACTTGTGAATGAGATGATACAAATGAGGAGGAGGAGACCCCTATACATACAAAGTACAAAACACACTGTATCCATAGATTTCTCCTCAATCATACGGTGGAGATCGTATCTCCCAATTACCACCTACTTGCATTTATTATATAAATGTATAGTTATCGTATCGTCCACCCCTAGGAGTATTCCAGAACACTTAAGAAAACTTTAGGACTTAGGGATACCGATTGAGGGTCGCTTGTTCCAAAGGATCGATCATAGCGTCATGTAGAAATCCTCTTGGATTGTTCATGTCTTCGAGCCGTGATATTCTCCCGCACCTAATCGAGCGACATCTTTGTCGTGTCTTTGGCATGGTACGCTTCAATTTGCTTCTTGAATTGCCAAAGAGCTTTTGCGGGCTCCAAAAGACCTTTCCATCAAACCATGTACTCCCGCTTCGGCACACAATACCGCTTCCGTTTGATTTGATCCACCATGATGTAGCCAACTTCTCGATCATATGATGTCTTTGCTCCTAATGGTGCCGTTGCAACTCCTCTCGGTCCGGATCTTCCTCGTCTACATGGAAAGGCTTAAGCACACCCACATGAAAAACCGGATGTGCCTTTAGCTTAAGTGGCAACTCTAGCTTGTATGCAACCTTTCCGATCGGTTGAAGCACACGGAATGGCCTTTCGTAGCGATGGATTAACTCTTTGTGCATGTCTTTGTACCGAAGAATCGCATGTAGCTTGGCCAACACTAAGTCCTTGACTTGGAACTCCACGTGCTGTTGCTTTTGGTCCGCCCATTCTTCATGTGCTTTGAGGCTTTGTCTAGACACACTTGCGCCAAGTCTGCTTGCTCTTGCCAATCCTTGGTGAACTTGAACACGGGAGGGCTACTCCCCTTGTAGCCCGATGCAACTGCACTTGCGGTTGTTGCCCCGTCATGATCTCAAATGAGCTCTAGTCGATGGACTCGCTCCGATGCAAGTTGTAGGAGAAATGAGCCACGTCGATCAACTTTGCCCAATTTGTTTACGTCGTGCTCACGTAATGCTGAAGGTAGATCTTCAAGAGTGCATTGATCTACTTTATCTAACTATCGGTTTAGGGATGCAAACTCGTAGAGAAATTCAGCTTCGACCCCAGTAGCTTGAAGAGCTCCGTCCAAAACCGCCCCATGAATCGGGGATCATAATCGCTCACGATTGTTAGAAGGACTCCCCAATACTTGAACATGTGCTTTAGGAATAACTTGGCCGCCTCCTCCATTGGACAATCCTTCGTCGCAGGTATGAACGTTGCGTACTTGGAGAATCGGTCGACCATGACCATAAGTGTCCAACACCCTTCGAGCTTCGGCAAGTTGATGATTAAGTCTATGGAAACACTCTCCCATGGATGTGTTGGGATGAGAAGTGGCTCTAGAAGCCCAACGACAATTGTTGTTCGAGCTTGTCTTATTGGCACATGAGACAAGTCTTCACTACCCCTCAATGTCTTCCTGCATTTGAGGCCAGTGGTATTGTTCTTCGATGAGGGCCAATGTGCAGTGGATCTCCGAATGACTTGCCCACTTAGAATTGTGGCATTCGCATAATACCTCTTTCCTCAACTTCCCATGGAGTGACACGTATAGTTGTTGTCCTTTGTTGTAAAGAAGATCATCCTCACACCAAAAATGACGGGTTTTGCCCTCTTGCGTACCTTAGGAGTCATTGAGCCCTTTGATTATGCTTGAGGCCCTCCTTGATATAGTTGATCCACGGACAATTTGGCCGACTTATGAGGTTCACTAGCTCCGCCATTCGACTAAGTGTGTCCACCACAGAGTTAGCCTTCCCCAGCTTCTACGCCAGTACATAGTTGAACTTCGCTAGGAAATCTTGCCAGTGAGCTTGCTTTAGACTTAGCTTCTTTTGTGTTTGAAAGTAGCTCGTGGCCACATTGTCTGTCCGCACGATGAACTTTGATCCGAGGAGATAATGCCTCCATGTCTGAAGGCAATGGACCACTATGGTCATCTCCTTCTCCTAAATCGTATACCGACATTCGGTATCGTTCAACTTGCGAGACTCAAATGCAATTGGATGGCCATTTGCATAAGAACATCACTAATAGCATAATCGGAAGCATCGGCCTCTACCTCATAGGGCTTCATGTGATTGGGCAGCACCAGCACCGGCTCCTCGATCGTTGCTTGCTTCAACCGATCAAACGCCTTTTGATATTGATCCGTCCACTCCCACGACTTCTCCTTCTTCAGTAGGTCCATGATGCTCAAGTAGCTTCGAATGAAGTGCCGATAGTAGTTGGTGAGGCCAAGGAACGACCTCAATTCCGTCACCTTAGTTGGCGGCTCCCATTCAACGATAGCTTGGATCTTGGCCCCATCCATCCGAACTCAACCATCCTTGAAAATGTGCGCCAAGAACGGAACTTCTCTTCGGGTGAAGGCACATTTCTTGTGCTTCACGTATGGCTCATTCTCGCGTAAGACTTGGAAGACTTACCTCAAGTGCTCGACGTGCTCCTCGAGCATTTGGCTATATATAACTATAGGCATAAGTACAACTCAAGTGCCAAAACTTAGCACGATGGGACACTTAAGTGCCAAAACAAAAGGTACACTTAAGTGCCACTTTTTTTGAAAATTGGATCACTTAAGTGCAAACTCTGGCGAAAGCTATCGGAAATTTGACGTGGCTTATTTTAATAATATAAATTGCTTATGTGGCTCGCCGGAAACCGAGTCGGCAAAAAAAACCAAAACGACGTCGTTTTTTGCGCCGATGTGGATTTTAAAAATGTATTAATTAAATAATTTTAAAATATATTATTATAAAATTGATTAATTCAAAAAAAAAAAAAAAAAAAGAGGAAGAAGAAGGGGAGGATCTCGTGAGGGTTGTATAGCCCTTGCCGCCGCCTGCCATCGCCGGCCCTTTCCGGCGATGGTGGGGTGGCGACGGAGTGGTAGCGAGGGCCGCCGAACCCTCCCCTCCCCTACCTTTTTTTTTTTTATAAATAAAATTGATTTTTAATTTTCTTTTCTAGTTTGACTTGGACAAATTTTTTTCTTAAAATTGCCACGTGGATTTTTTTATTTTGAAAAAAATGTTCCATCACAAATAAAATCGCCGGAAAATGGACATGTGGCAATTTGGCCGGATTTTTTCGCCGTTGGCACTTAACTGATCATTTTTGCTCCGATTTTGGCACTTAAGTGTATTTTTGTAACTTTTGGCATTTAAGTGTCCCTCCGTGCCAAGTTTTGGCACTCCAAGGGTCCGTACGTCTATAACTATAACATCAAGATAAACCACAATGAACCAATCAAGGAACGGATGGAGTACTTTATTCATCATCATGGAAAATGTAGTCAGAGCATTGGTTAAGCCGAATGGCATGATGAGGAATTCGTATGATCCATATCTTGTCACGCATGCGGTCTTCGACTTGTCCCCTTCAGTGATCCGCACTTGATAGTAACCCAATCGAAGATCAAGCTTAGTGAACCATTGCGCTCCTCCAAGTTGATTGAAGAGATCCGCAATGAGAGGGATCGGATACTTATTCTTCATGGTGAGCTTGTTTAGCGCTTGGTTGTCGATACATAGCTAGAGTGATCCGCCATGCTTCTTTTGGAATAGGACTAGGGCATTGAATGGAACCTTGGACGGCGGAATGTAACCCATATCGAGCAGCTCTTTGAGTTGCTTTCTTATTTCTTCCAATTTCGGGGGTACCATAAGATATGGCGCCATGGCGGGTGATCAAGCATTGGGCACCAACTCAATTTGATGTCCACCTCCCTTTGAGGTGTAAGTTTCTTAGGCAACTCAGGAGGCATGATGTCTTTGAACTCTTCGAGGACTTGGGTCACCATTGTTGGTACATCATTTCCTTCATCCTCGTTGACTTCATCTTTCAAGGCCGTTGGGATGGTCACTCACCTTTCTTTGCTTCCTTGGTGAGTTGCATTGCGGAGATTATCTTCCGATCGCGACTCGATTTGCGATGGGCTGGAACAACACATTGATGCAAATGCACTCAGCGAAAGGCAATATAAGGGCGTGGATCCTATCTAGGAATTTCAACCCAATGATAAAGTCGTAATCGTCAAGTGGAATTACTTCGATAGTTTCCTTGCTCCTCCATTGCTTGATTTGGAACTCCACGTCCCTAGCAACACCAATAATAGGGACCTCCTTAGAGTTCACAATTTTGAGCCACTTGGCTCTTTCTCGACCTGAAGGTTAAGTTTATTCGCGACTTCTTCCGATATGAAGAGATCAGATGCCCTAGTGTCATTTGCATGTTTTTAGGTCATGTGTAATGCGTATAGAACAAATACACAGTCATTTTGCATGTTTTTAGGTCATGTGTAATGCATATAGAACAAATACACGGTTGCACATAGGGCTAATTCTTTTAAAAAAAAAAAAGTAAACCAAACTTTAGGTTCAATTCCAATTCTATCTCTGAATTTTTGTCTCAAAAAAATTTTCAACTTTCACTCTAGCCTCATATCTACCCACGCATTCAAAAATCACTATTAGTTTCTTCAAGATTATTAATATAGGAGACTTTTGTTGCTCCATACAAATATAAGGCTGTTGATGAAAACACAGATTTTGATTATAAACCTATAACCAGTCTTAATATTGATAATTTTGAAGAAGCTATTAGCAATATTTTTACGTGTGAATAGATTTGGGGTTAGAGTGAAAGTTGGGGTCCTTTTAAGATAAAATAAAGTTCATGACATAATTAGAATTGGACTTAAAGTTGAAAATTCTTTAAGAAATTAGGTCCTCGCACATGGCACAAAACTAGAGTTTTTCACCTTAATTCATCTCGAATAGAATCTTATCGGAATTATTCATATAGTTTCCATCTGGTGATGTATGTTATGCATTGGATTAATGTTTGGGTGGTTGTTCTGATTCGTTTTGCATTCATCTTGTAATTCGTATGCATTTATGTCTAACTAATGACACTACTAATTTGATTGAAAAGCTTGGTGAGGGAGAACTTTGATAAAATAGATGTATCAAGAAATGAACCGACTGATTTTCTTATGTTTTGTGACTCAACAGTATGATCACAAGTAGCTATTCCAAAGAAGACATCGACATTTGACAAGATGGCGAAAGTTAATCATTTAATTGGTTTCTTCAAGATTATTAATACAGGAGACTTTGTTGCTCCATACAAAAATAAGACTGTTGATGAAAATGCGGATTCTAATAATAAACTTGTAACTGGTCTTGATGCTAATAACTTTGAAGAAGCTATTAGTGATATTTTTATGCGTGAATAGATTTGGGGCTAGAGTAAAAGTTAGGGTAAAGACAATAAAGTTTAGGACATAATTAGAATTGGACCTAAAGTTGAAATTTTTTTAAGGAATTAGGTCCTTGCACATGGCATGAAACTGGATTTTTCACCTTATTTGATCTCGAATAGAATCTTATCGGAATCATGCATGCCATATAGTTTTCATCTGGTAATGCATGTTATGCATTGAATTTAGGGGTGTCAAATGGGTGGGTCGAGTCGGGTTTGGGTCGGGTCGAAAATGGTTCGACTCATATCGACCCATTTAACCCGTTTTGACCCATTTTCATGCAATGTAAATTTGATGACCCATATCCGACCCGACCCATACCCGATCTATATTACCAACACATATTAATATTTAACTTAATTTAAGAAAATCTACTTCCACTTATTTAGTCCACTTTAAACTTTCCACATATAAATTATTTGAATAAAAATTTCACATCAAATTTATAAAGTAAATTAAATAATAAAAAATTAGTAAATGAAAAAATGTGGAAACCTCTAAATTGAAATAGTTTTTGGAAGATAATTTTTTTTTAAAAAAATCGATTTTTTAATTATTTTAAAAAAATCGTCGATGGTAACGGCGGCGTGATGGCGGAATCGGCAATGGATGTCGAAAAACGCATAGAGGAGGGGGATGGAAGGAGAGAGATGATGGGTTTACTTAATAACTCACTCAACCCATATTTGACCAATATTTAATTTTCACTTGACCCATATTTGACACATATTTAACTTTCACTTGGCCCATATTTGACCCATTTAACTAAAAGTGAGTTATAATATGGGTTTATGACCTATTTTGACACCTCTAGTTGAATTATTGTTTGGGTTGTTGTTCTGATTCGTATTGCATTCATTTTGTAATTTGTATGCATTTATAACTAACCAATGACGATACTAATTTGATTGAAAAGCTTGGTGAGGGAGAGCCTTGATAAAATAGATGATATCAAGAAACGAACCGACCAATTTTCTTATGTTTTGTGACTTAACAGTATAATCACAAGTAGGTATTCTGAAGAAGACATCGACATTTCAAGTTACGTATAATTTCAATGACATGATGGCGAAAGTTAATCATTTAATTGGAATTTCGAAATATATATAATCATTCAATTGGAATTTTGAAATACTCAGCAACTCTCAACTTGAAATTTGTCCAATAGGCTCAGTTATTATGAAAAAATTGGAAAACACGACGATGAATGGAGTGTTTATTATTAAGTCTACCACTGGTGTAAAAATACTCTTATACATTTACCGTTTGATAAGCCACATGTTCGTTTCTAAGTTACTTTACTAATCAAATTCTTCACTAGTCAATCGTCCACATTGATGGTGTCAACTATTTTCTACACCAGTAGTGAACCTAATAAAAATCCTTTAGTTGTTTAGTATATTTCTCATTATACAAGTAAAATAAGAAAAAGTACATCTTTGAATTAAAAAAATTTATGTATTATCAAATTGTCTATTCCATACAAAATTTTTGTACCTGCAACTTCGGGTCGTGTCCTTATTGTACCAAGTCAAATATAATTTTTCTGCAAGTTCATTGAAATTTGGTAATATTTTGAAAATTCAGCAGGAAAATAGAATAGTTAGTTACTTGTGACTTTTCCAAAAATTCAAACAAATAGCTACTTTTGGTAGTGCTTGAGAAAAGGCAAACAAAATACAAGAACATAGAATAGTTAAATTTAGTTAAATCTGTGTGTTGTATTTTTGTAATAACATTAATTGTAGAGCATATCCTTATGAATACACTTAAAAAATTAGAAATATCGATCCGATACAATAAATAAGGTTCCACTGATACAATTATAGAAACCATTAGCTAAAATAAACTTAAATGAATGATAATATTTTTATAAAGATAAAAAAATAAAAGGATGATATCAAGATAGCATACTTTTTGTTGATTTAAGAAATGCTTTGAAATGAATTTTTTTTTATAAAATATAGATAATAATGTAATTATGCAAATTTGTGAGTAATATGAAGAACTAGTATTACTATTGGTTAAAAAGTTGAGTGACTAAATTGAATGAATTGAAAGTTTGGGGATTAGATTGTTCATTTCGCAATAGTTTAGAGACTTATGATGACTTTCTTCATGTTTGTTCATACAAAGATAGAAAAAAAGGACACTAGAAGTGCCATTAAAAAATATTCAATGTTATTATTCAATTAATTCAAGTTCAAAAATGACATTGAATATTTCCATATAGTTCAAAAACTAAATTAAATATGTACAAAAAGTCTAAGCATCGCATTGAGCAAAGTACAAGTTTACGAACCACATTGCATATTGGGTTAAAATTCAAAGACCACATTAAACAAATTAAAAGTTTATGGACCATTTTTGTTATTTTTCCTTTTTTTTTTCATTATCAATTAAGTAATTTTGTTCATTTCCATTTCCAGGTGATGGCGTTCATTAGCGAACTAGTGGAGAAATGCAGTCGGTGTGGCTAGCGTTATCACAAAATATATCTGAGGGTGGTGAGTCTAGTGGTGGTGTTTGTTTGTAAATAGAAATGTGGCTTGTGTGGCTACAAACACCATGGAGAAACGCTACCGATGTTGGTAGCGTTATTTAGAACCAGACTCAATTGACGCTTCCTCAAATGACAAGGCTTCTAAATAGGCCAAAGTGGGCTATCGGACGAGATGGACAATGTTGAGGGTTGATGTTGAGAGAGGAATATTAGTAATCATTGGAAAAGATGATGACATGAAAAACGAGAATTGCACTCTGATGTTTACCATTGCACACTAGGTGCACGTTGCACTCGGTGCATCTTAGGATGTGTAACTCTAATATTAAGATAAGAAATATATGTAGAAAAGAGAAATACGAAATTGTGTATATTTCGGTGTATCTTATGAAGAGTACATAATATACTTTATTGTATGACTAGTTAAGGTAATCAAATTAAGTTGGACTAATCAAGATATGTACATTGGGGGATATTAAAAATCTCCCAAATATGTACATAATCTTGAGAGATATGGGAATTACCATAAATATTTCTAGAAAATACCCCAAAATTATGTCCCGAGTTGATCAAGTAATTCTTTCTTACTCACGCCAAAAAACTCACGAAAGAGTCACGATAAAAGCGCAATAAGAAGATGATTACATCCACACGACATGACAGACTCTGCTCATAATCAAAATACGTACTTGAGATAGCTTCATGTGCGATTCCTCACACCGGGCACCATGTTACAACACCAACAACATAGCAAAAAGTTAAAATAATTTTAATCAACCCCAACGATACTCGACGATCGTGATCCTCTTAAACAAGTGGGTTGCTCTTTTGCTGTCCACGGCATCGGCATCGTCCTCCGCAGTCGGGTAGGGATTGCGATGATGGTGGTAATTACTGTAGAAATGATGATGAAGGGGACGTCAATCCGGTGGAAAGACGGATAGCCTGGCTGTTGATACTGGAGCGTTGAAGACGGATGGTAAACAACATATTGAGGAAGCCTCTCGGAAATCAGAGGCACTTCTGTCCGATGGAAAACGCAGGGTTGTTCCTGCCATTCTTTCTGAGACGTCGCATTTGCTGCCAGCGGTGGTGGTTGAGGAGCAATCTTGGGCATTCTGCTGTGGCCGTAGGCCTTCTCGAGGAGATCAAAGCCATCCCGTCCTATATCAGCGAGATCCGCTGGAGGGGCCATTGGCGTTCAATATTGATGAGCTTGTGAAAAGGATGCCTTTGTCTGTTAGTTTTTAGGGTTTGGGCTTGGCAAAGAATGCACAGGCACCGACCATATTAATAGGCATCAAGGGAAGAGGGGTGATTCACATGAAACCCGAACATACTATATTCTCCTACAGACACGCATGTCAAGAAATCGTAAACATGACAAGCACTACCATATAATTAAATCCACCTCAAGGACTTATTATACTCAACAGAATGGAGGGCAACCTTTTCATAAAAATAATGGAAAATATCTTTTCTAGTACCTCGAGGTTCTTCTGGTGAATATCTCGACTGATATTTTGAATTCTTAATGAACTATTAGCGAGTCAAGTCAAATGGTTCTCTTAGCAAAGTATCTTGTAACTTACAAGGCAAGGCAGGGGAGGGTTAATGTGAATATATTCCACCCGTCCAAAAGAATACTTCTAGAAAACAATTAGTAGAACTTTACTTTTTTTATCTTTTGTGAATCAAAAGTATGCAGTTCGCTTATACATTTTTAAAATTCGGAAAACTTAAAAAATAAGCACAAAATTTAAATGTTGACATATAGATATACTTATAACTTTTCATAATCATTGGAAATTTCGTAAACTTGTTATTTTGGCGGGGAAATAGAAAGTACTTTCCACTTTTATTTAAGTTGTGAGAAACAGGGAAGCTACCGAGCTAGCTAAGACAATGAGAAATGACTAGTTAGGACTACATATAATCCTTCAAAATAGATCAGAACAAGGAAAAGAAATATATAAACAGGATTATATACATTAATGAATGTTTAATTAGACAAGTGATGTTTATGTTTGTAAGGAGCCCCACATTGGCAACTTTAGACCTACCTCGAAATCACATGACGGGAATGATGAAGATGCAAAAGGACTCTGAACAAGAATAATATCACCGAAACGGATAATTCCGGGCTTCTTTTCCTTAGCTTGCACAAGAAGTGGATACTCCAACAAGGAAATCGTAAAGATGCGTTAGAGCTTGACATGAGATCCAAAAATGTGCTTTCTTATCACTCTCTAAAAAAAACGCTAATAGATGGAGACTGGACAATCTATCGGGTCAATAGGACGTTGGACAGGAAGGATATGAGCAGTTGAATTGGGCCAAGATATTGCGACGTGGTTGCAGGTCTGAGCTTACGAGGGTCCCAATTATGAGGCGTAATAATACCTATAATTCCATGCTATCGGGCCTGTTCACTTGTGCAAGTCCATTTCGGCGATGTGCAACCTTTTTTGTGGCATTGTGCAAGGGTCCCCAACCTTGTGCAAGGTCCCCCCACCCTAAAAAAGGTTATCTTGTAACTTGCAAGGAAAGGTAGGAAAGAGTTCATATGATTATATTCTGCCGGTCCAAAAGAATACTTGTGGAAACCAATCGGTAGAAGAGTGTCTGAACCTTTACTCTTTATTTTTAGTTAAATCAAAGTTTTCAGACCCTTTGAAATTTTCAAAAATTCGAAAAAGTTTTAAAAAGGAGCAAGCTATGCAAATGTTGACACATAAATATACATAGAACTTTCATAATCATTAAAAAATTCAAATAATATTTCAAATTTTGACAGGAAAGTTAAAAAGTATATTTTCGTTTTTATTCAAGTTGAGACAAAGAAGAAAATCTGAAATGGCTAGTTAGGACAATATATAATCCTTCAACAACAATAAAACAATAGAAAGAAGAATTATAGGAGAAGTGTTAATGCATACTGTGTTAGACAAGCCATGTTTATGTTTGTAAGGAGCCCCACATTGGCCATTGGAGCTTACCTATCTAGTCACGACCCCCTTTCAGGATCTGAGCTACGGGTTAATTTTCGCAACTTCCCAGACTTGTCGCTGACCCAATTTGTTTTATCTTGTTTATATGCATATGCGGAAGCGTAAAACAACAGCAACCTCAACAAACATTGTTGGAAGAGCATGGGATGTAAGCATATAACATACTACCATTTTTCATTGGTAGTTTCAAGTACAACTGACTTCCATTTTACATGATGCAAAAAGGCTAGAGTATCCCTATCTTTGCTATCACTACGGCTTCCAAAATTTGGAACCCTTCCCGTTATGGGCCGGCATTACTGATTAGCGTCCGACTTGTCTGACATTGACCTATCACTTGGGTTCATCGGCCCTCTAAAACCATGAATAAGTCCAATAAATTCTCCATCCGACCAGACGTACCACGCCTCATAACGGTGAGGGACCAACTCGATTCGTTCCTCATTGACCCATACGGTAGAGGTGTATCTCTCATATGTTACTCTTGCTTCAACATATATAATGTCTATAGTTGACCCTTCTATCCTTATTGGTAGACCAAAACGTACAGGAGGAGGACTAGCCATACTTTCAAGCCTGTAAAGGTGAAGGGGTGAGTTTAGTGAAAACTCAGTAAGCAAAACCCTACTTTCGATTAGTAAAATATCTCTTCATCAAAAACTAGCCAAAACAACTCATGGAAATGGTGTCGATAGCAGATCAATTGCAAGTTTGGTGCCACGACTAACCCAATCACTTACTCATCTGTCGGCTAATACATAAACACTTACAACTCAAACTTGAGCCTAACCGGCATTCGTGTAGATCACTTAGTATCGTCCTGACTCAACTAGGCCCTCTCGGCTTAACCGAGGCTTCCAACGTCTTGATGGGCTTCCTAGCTCAACCAGGGCATCTTGACTCATGTCGAGGCTTCTCGAGGCTTCTCGAGGCTTCGGGTGTAACCCGAGCATCCCATTGTAGGGGTGTCATCATCGTTCTCATCTTTTAAAAGGTGCTCACACAAATACATAACTTATGCCGGTTCTTGTATTTTCCTCTAGCTGACTCGTTCATGGCTCAACAACAACATGCTCATACATAATCATGTGTGTCATGCCTTCTACGATCCGATTCTAATGATGTCATGAATGAATCTAAGTCTGAGGTTTGGCTCAATCGCCAAGTACCAAAGATCCCGCACTAATCCAAGACATGAGCTCGGCATACTTCGATGCCAACTAAGATCTTGTGGGCTTGAGCGATCCCCGTACCAAATGAGACGAGGATTCAACATGCCTGGTCCTAGACCTCGCGGCCTTGTGCGACTCTCGTGCTGCACAAAACTTGAGTTCCGACATCTCATTACCGACCCAAGCCTTATGGCTCTAGGCATTTGCGACTTGCGTTGAACACATGCCAAGAACCTTGGCATCATCTCAGTCGTGAAAGAATCACACACATGCATAAGATTCACGCACAAGCCAACATATACATAATCTTTCATACAAATCACGGTTCATCAAGAGAAGACTGTCTAGACTTCATGATAGAAATGGCAATACCAGGGAGAAATATGAGATTCTACTTACTTGGACAAATCTCATGAAACTAGAGAAACTAACTTGAGGGAGAGGGGCGGTTTTGCTTGGCTTAAAGAGAGCAAGGGCGAGAGAGGGAAGAGGGAGTCCAAGAGAGAGAAAGGAGGAAGAGGGTGCCAAATGGTGAGGAAGAAGGAGGGGCTTCTCCCATTAATAGCTCCCGAACTTATCATTGCACTTCTAAACGATCCAATCCTCCTTTTCCAAGTGGCACACCTAAGTTGTTTAGGTGGCAAGCCTATTTGACCAATAATTGAACCTTAAGGATAACTAGGTACGGCTACAAGATCTTATTTGGCGGTCTAACTTGTAGATGTTATCAACGACGGCCCGCATTTCATTTTCTTATTGGACCTTGTTCTTCCATATTTGTGGTCATTTATTGAAGTTTGACAATGAAGGTGTCTAAATTGCCAACTAAGTGCCTAAAATTCCATAGGTTTGTGATGAAGGTTTCGGTGTCGCCTTCCAATTGGGCCATGTGTGAACCATCCTTTTCATAGCCGCTAAAAATATTTTTGACCACCATTATGACCTTTGAAAATTGAAGATAAGCCTTATCCCTTCCATTAAACGAGGGTGGTTCTAGAGTCTTCTTTCTCTTGTCTTTTTCTTCCTCAAGAAGGCGATCTGGAGAATTCTACCATCTAAGTTGGTTCCGGGGCTAGAAAAGAGATGATTAGGTACACCTTGAAAAATCGAATCACATACGCTCGAGGGTCAGGCCTTGTGCCCCTAACTCACCCAAATCGTCCTTTGGGCGGTCGGTCGGCCATGAGAGTTAGCCCTTGGGTTAACTCAATGGCCAGCCCTAGGGTCACCTTGATGGTCAGCCCTAGGGTCGGTACAGTTGACCCTGGTTGAGTCTAGGATTGGCCCTCGAGCTAGTCTTTAGGCCTATCACCAAGCCTGTCATGACTTCTCATCTTATTTAGGTCATTGGTCCTCCGATTGATTCAAGGCCCATCCTAAGGCTACCCATGGCCTAGCACTAAGCCAAGGTACTTATGGACCTTAGGAGTGACAACAGAATCGCCGGGTCTATCCCAGGACTCATTCTAATCGGCGCCCAATCCATTCGTATGGTTCATGGCCGGTTCATCACCAATCCACGATCGAACATTACCAATTCAAGATTCCCTTCCGATCGCTAAGAATTAAATAGGGAATGATACATTTTTGGTTTGAAGATAATTACTTTTGATCAAGTCGGATCATACGTTTATCGGTGCATAGTCGAGCGGATCACTCGCAGCCAAGCACTATGACCAGTCGGATCGACCTATAATCATCCGTTGATTCAAAGTCATTCAATGACCAATTCTCATGATCCAAAAGTCATCTTATGAGCTGGTAATCCGATCCCATCGGTATGGTCAATAGACAGTTTACGGCCAACACCTTGACCAGTTTATGACCAGTCGGCCGGTCGGACTTTGGCCGATCCTTGATTCCTTATTGATTAGACCAATCGATCCATGGCCAATGGCCCGTGGTTGACTTATTCAGGACCTTATGGCCCATCCTCACGGGGTCAATATCGAAGGTGTTACATATCTTGTCATCACATGATGTTCAATTGCACAAGAAGTGGATACTCCAAAGGGAAATTGTAAAGATGTGTGATAGCTTGAAATCAGAACTAAAAATGTGCTTTCTTATCACTCTCTAAAAAGTAACGCTACTAGTGAAGTTTGAATAATTCATCTGGGCAATTGGACGTTCGACAGAGAAGATAAAAGTGGTCAAATTTGGCCAATTTTAATTCCTTGCCAGCGGGCCTATTAATTTGTGCAAGCCCTTTTAGGCCTTGTGCAACCCTTTTTGTGGCATTGTGCGAGGCCTCCCTACCCTGTGCAAAGTCCCCCATCTTATAAAAGGTTGTCTTTTGCTTCAAAATTTTAATTATAAATAGGAACTTAGGAAGGCCAAATGGTCATTTTCCTCAAGGTAAGTTCAATTTACTTGTGCTATATGTGGGAGAGAACTCTCCCCTTTCTTGCTACTCACTTTGATTATTAACGCTATAAATAATCCTAAATCAATACTCTCAAGATATATTCACACAAAATTGATTTTCATCTTCCACTAACTTAGTAATTTATGACACAAATACCCCAAATTAAATTTCATCATACGAAAAATCCTTAACCAGCACCCCTGACCCAAATCTACCCTTCCCGTCAAATCTCAAATTTCCAATGGAGAGTAGGTTTGGGATAATGTTTCATGATACCGATTTGAGATTTTATGTTTGTCAAATAAAAATTAACTTGGGGTATTTGTGTTATGGTGTACTAATTTTTTGAGATGTTTTTGTGAGATGTGGGTAAATGTGTCATAAGAAACTAGTTTAAAATTTTTAATGGTATTAATCCCTCACTTTCATCTATGTTTTTGCAAGGTAGTCGCGGAGTTGATGGAGCTCCAAGAATGCAATATGAGGACCGGGTAGACCCCAAAATCTCTCTTTTAGATGAATAATATACATTTGCTTATAAAAATTTGAAAATAGTTATTATGCTGATTGATAAATTTTACTAATATGGATATTCTGCTTGGTCGTTATCCCATTGAATTTAAGGTTACAATTTTTCGCGACTTATAACTTGTGAATTAGCTCAATTTGTCCAAGAATGCAATCCCACTTACGCTAAGTGTTGTTATTCCGCTAGATTAAAAGTTGAAGCGATGAGGAATATTTGAGGCCATATGGAGGTACAATGCATCACAGATATCCCATGATGTACAGACCCCTGGAGTGCCAAAACTTGGCATGGGAGGACACTTAACTGTCAAAAGTTACAAAATGTATACTTAAGTGCCAAAATCGGAGCAAAAAAGATCAATTAAGTGCCAATGGCAAAAAAATCTGGCCAAATTGCCACATGTCCATTTTCCGACGATTTTATTTGCCGACGGAGCATTTTTTTCAAAATAAAAAATCCACGTGGCAATTTTAAGAAAAATATTGTCCAAGACAGATTAGAAAAAAAAAAAATTAAAAATCGATTTTATTTTTAAAAAAAAAAAAAAAAAAAAAAGGGAAGGGGAGGGGAGAGTTCGGCGGCCCTCGTTGTCGCTGCCACTACTATCGTCGCCCCACCATCGCCGAAGGGGGCGACGGTGGGGTGAGGGTCGGCCGAGGTCGGTGGGCCCTAGCTAGTGGCCGGTGACCCCGACAACCCCAGCCGACCCTCGCCCACCGTCGCCGACCCTTCCGGCAATGGTGGGGTGGTGATGGCGAGTGGCGGCAAGGGCTACATAGCCCTCGCCGGATCTTCCCCTTCCTCCTCCTTTTTTTTTTTTTTAATTAATCAATTTTTTAATAATATATTAATGCCACGTCAGCACAAAACGACGTTGTTTTGGTTGAGTTTTCATCGACTCGGTTTCCGGCTAGCCATGTAAGCAATTTATATTGTTAAAATAAACCACGTCGGATTTCCGGTAGCTTTCGCCGAAATTGGCACTTAAGTGTACCTTTTGTAATTTTTGACACTCAAGTGTTCCCTTGTATCAAATTTTGGCACTTGAGTTGTATTATGCTGATATCCCATATATAAACGAAACCTTATACCATCTATTGAGGCGATCGTGTCCAGACGGACCTGTCATCTGGAGAGTGTGATGGTTGTCACCCCTGAATCAAGGCCTCACGCATGTGCTATGTATAATCAATAATTTTGAAAACTACATATCACATTTGGAAAATGGTTTTACTAAGACCAACACCCTTTTTTTGAAAATTTGCATCCATGCTTTGTGTTGAAAAATATAACGCGGAAACGACAAGATCTTGCAATTTACGTCAATACGAAAATACTAGAGAAAAATAAGGGCACCAGAAAATTTACATGGTTCGGTCCGAGTATCGGTACCTACATCCACGGGGAGAGCCAGCAGCAAATAATCCACTATAATCGGAGAATCAGAGTTACAATCACTCACACGCTCGAGTGTTTTCCACACCTAGATTTAACCCAAACCCAAAGTGTTTACAAATAAATAATGTAAACTTACAGCACAAAGTTACCGAGTGTTCAAGCCCTCCTGCAATTCGCTCACGAACATACGAAAAACAAGAACTCCGTTCTTTCTTGTATGCTTCGTACGGCAATTGCAGCTTCTTGGCTTGGCTTGTATTCTTGTGCGGCACTCTCTCCTTCTATATGCTAAAGAAACCTTTGCTTTTTATATATGTGTAAACCTAGCACTACTAGGTTTCTCCTATAGATAAGAGAGAAAACTCTTGTCTTTATCCTTTTGTGCAAAAGTAATTCTAGTCAAACTTGGAATAACAAGAAAACCAATCTTGAATAGGATATGAAAGATTTTGAACAAATCAAAATCCTTTTATGGATTGAGTTCGTAAAAATTCAAACTCGAGTCATAATTTAACAATTCTCCACCTTGGCTCGATGTTTGAAGCCAAGTTATAGTGCTCATCATCCATGCTTTGCTCTCCCAACGCCCGATGGGCGCTCACTCTCCACAGACGCCAATTATGCTCAAGCATAGCTTGAGCTTCGCCAAAGGAACAGGCTTGGTCATCATGTCCGCGGGTTCTCGCCGTAGCAATCTTTCTCACAATAACATTACCCTTTGCTAAGACATCTTGGACGAAGTGGTACCTGATATCGATATGTTTCGTTCGCTCGTGATAAACTGGATTATATGCCAAATATATTGCACCTTGGTTATCACAATGTATATCAACACTTTTCTGATTAAGCCCAAAGTCCAAGAGCAAATTTCGTAACCATATCGCCTCATTCGCTATAAAGGTTAGCGCCATGTACTCTGCCTCAGTCGAAGACAAGGCAACATGATCCTGTAAGGATGCTTTCCAACTCACTGCACCACCTGCTAGCATAAACACGTACCCTGCTAAAGACTTGCGATCATCCAAGTTACCGGCGTGATCCGAATCCACATAACCAGTGGTTTCACTGCCATTATTGTTCCTCCGGTATACTATACCCACGTCTGCAGTCCCTTTCAAATATCTGAGGATCCACTTCACAGCTTCCCAATGAACTTTACCGAGACGCTTTATGTAGCAACTAACTACACTCACGGCTTGTGAAATATCAGACCTAGTGCACACCATAGCATACATAATACTACCCACGGCACTAGAATAAGGAACACGGGACATATGCTCCTCCTCCTCCTCAGTCTGCGGTGATAATTTATCTGAAAGTTTAAAGTGGTTTGCTAAAGGTGTACTTACAGATTTTGCTGACTGCATGTTAAAACGTGCCACAATCTTCTCAATATATTTCTTTTGAAATAGACGTAAAACTCCTATAACTCTGTCACGCAAAATCTCCATACCCAATATTTTCTTTGCAGCACCTAAATCTTTCATCTCAAATTCAGCACTCAACTACCTTTTCAGCACATCAATGTCAAACATATTCTTAGCTGCTATCAACATGTCGTCAACATATAAGAGTAGATAAATCAAAGAACCATTATCCAATCTCCTAAAATAAACACAGCTATCCATCGACTTTTTGAGTAGTCCCGACTAGCCATGAAAGCATCAAAATGCTTATACCTTTGCCTAGGAGATTGCTTTAGCCCATACAAAGATTTCTTTAACAAGCAAACATGATCTTCCTTACCCGGAATAGCAAATCCCTCTGGCTGCCTCATGTAAATCCATTCCTCCAACTCACCATGAAGAAACACCGTTTTCATATCTAGCTGCTCTAGCTCGAGATCCTGTGAAGCAACTAAGGCAAGTAAAACACGAATAGAAGTATGTCTTACCATAGGAGAGAACACCTCATTATAGTCAATGCCCCCCATTTGTGTATATCCTTTCGCCACAAGTCTTGCCTTATACCTCGCTGTCTCAACACCGGGAATGCCCTCTTTCCGTTTAAAACCCATTTACTTCCGACAATCTTTTGGCTCTTAGGTACTTCGACCAACTCCCATGTCGATTTCGATGGAGTGATTCCATCTCTTCGCTCATAGCCCCAAGCCACTTTGCGATGACTCACTACTAGCTATCGCTTGAGAATAAGACGAAGGCTCATCCGTCTCCACCTCGTCACCTACGGTTAACGCATAAGCAATATCTCGTATAACCATAACGTACCGGTAGTTTAATTTGCCTTCTCTGTTTGTCTGCGGCTATATTGTGTTGCGGTTGTGCTGATTTTCACTACCACCGACTTCAGGAATTGCGGCCTCTTCTACAGTCTCAGCTTTTGTTACCTCCGAGGTCTCCGGAGTCTCCACCTGATGCTCCACCTCACTAATGACACCAAGATCTGTCTTCTCTGCTTGTTGTGTTACAGAACTCCTCTGTTGAAGCATTGCAGTCTCGTCAAAGATCACATCTCTGCTAATTAGAAAACCGGGTGATTTGGGATCAGTGCACCACAGCCGGTAGCCTTTCACCCCATGTGCATAACCCAGAAATATGCACTTCTTCGCCCTCGGCTCAAGCTTACCATCACTCGCATGAGCATATGCAGGACATCTAAATATTCGTAATTCGGAATAATCAACAGATTTCCCCGACCATACTTTCTCAGGAGTCTTCCACTCGATAACAGATGATGGAGATCGATTTACCAGATAACATGCCATATTCACTGTTTCGGCCCAAAATTCCTTGCTAAGTCCTGCATGCGAAAGCATGCATCGAGCTCGCTCAAGTAAAATTCTGTTTTTCCGTTCTGCCACGCAATTCTGCTGTGGTGTCCCAGTGCTTGTGCAGTGTCTCACAATCCCTTCTTTCTCGTAGAACTCGGTAAAATCTTTACCACAGAACTCCATGCCATTATCGATTCTCAGGCACTTGATCTTTTTCTGACTACTTCTCAATCAATGCCTTAAATTTCTTGAACTGATCGAACACATAGTATTTGTGCTTTAGAAAGTATACCCATACCTTCCTTGAATAATCGTCGATAAATGTTAGCATATATCGGGCACCTCCTTTCGAAGGAATAGAAGATGGACCCCAGACATCTGAATGAATATACTCAACCGGTCGCTTGGTCAAATGAATAGCTGTAGTAAACTTAATTCAGCGCTGCTTCCCAAAGATGCAATGTTCACATAAGTCTAGCTTTCCTGTCTTCTGACCCTTCAACAACCCCCTTTCACTCAGTATCATCATACCTGCCTCACTCATGTGCCCTAAACGCATATGCCATAATTGAGTCAAGTTAGAATCTGACTCACCTGATGAAATTGCAGCGGTTCCGGTCACGGTCTCTCCTAGTAGATGATAGAGAGAATTCACTTTCTTCCCCTTCATCACTTTCATGGCACCACAAGAGATCTTTAGTACTCCACCTTCAGCGGTGTATTTACACCCGATATCATCGAGTGTCCCCAGAGAAATAAGGTTCTTCTTGAGCTCCAGTACATGCCTCACGTCTGTCAATGTGCGCACCACCCCATCGTGCATCCGAATTCGAATTGTTCCTATCCCCACAACCTTACAGGCTTCATTATTCCTCAAAAGAACTCTACCACCATATGCAGTCTGGTAAGTAGTAAACCAGTTCTTATGAGGCGTCATATGATAAGAACACCCCGAATCTAGCACCCATTCGTCTCCCACGAAGTAGTAATCACACATAAAACAGCTTCTCAATCACTAGTGCTCCCTTCGGCTACGTTTGCCACATTGCTTGTGGCATTCTCGCCTATCACCTCGATTTCTCCGTTTCGGACAATCTCTCCTAATGTGCCCTTCCTCGTGACACTCAAAGCACTTCACGCGTCCCTTGGACTTTCGATTGCGTGACTTTGATCTACTTTTGCCTCTCGCTTTGCTAGGCCCTCAATGTTGATCTCTACCCCGAATCGTTAATGCATGCGCTACTCCCCGCACAAGACTATCATCACACAACTTTCTTTGCCACTCCTTAGAGAACATAGCGGACTTTACCTCTTCCGAGGTAATCGTAGTACGCCCCCGCAAATGATGAATCGTAAAGTGCTCCCATGACTCGGTAAAGAAGCTAACAACATCATGCCCCACTCTTCATCATCAAGTATCTTACCGACGTTTTTCAAATCCATCATGAGTTTATTAAATTCATCTAGGTGGGTTCTGATAGACGTACCTTTAGTATATCTAAACTGAAACATCCTCTTCAACATGTATAAGCGATTATTCAAACCCTTCATTACATAGAGTGCATGAAGTCTTGCCCATAAATCTGCAACATCCTTCTCCTCAGCTACCTCTATTAATACCCCATCCGATAAGTTCAACAGGATTGTGCTCTTTGCTTTCTCCATTAGCTCTGCCCTTTCAGAAGCTTTCATTATAATCGGTAACTCATCTTCGCCATCTAAAGCTCTGGCCAAACCTTGGGTTGTTAACAGCGCACGCATCTTGATGCTCCATAACCCAAAGTTATTCCTCCCGTTAAACTTCTCAATTTCACCTTTCGCCTCAAACATAATTGCAATAACAGAATTTCAAATAATAATTAGACAAGCAAAAGCCCCAAATCACAATCAAGAAATCCGAATCCAAACTCTAATACCAATTGTTGAAAAATATAATGCAGAAACGACAGGATCTTGCAATTTACGTCAATACGAAAATACTAGAGAAAAATAAGGACACCAGAAAATTTACGTGGTTCGGTCCGAGTATCGATATCTACATCCACGGGGAGAGCCAATAGCAAATAATACACTATAATCGGAGAATCAGAGTTACAATCACTCACACGCTCGAGTGTTTCCCACACCTAGATTTAACCCAAACCCAAAGTGTTTACAAATAAATAATGTAAACTTACAGCACAAAATCACCGAGTGTTCAAGCCCTCCCGCAATTCGCTCACGAACATATGAAAAACAAGAAATGCTTCGTACAAACAAGAACTCCGTTCTTTCTTGTATGCTTCATACGGCAACTGCTGCAGCTTCTTGGCTTGGCTTGTATTCTTGTGCGGCACTCTCTCCTTCTATATGCTGAAGAAACCTTTGCTTTTTATATATGTGTAAACCTAGCACTACTAGGTTTCTCCTATAGATAAGAGAGAAAACTCTTGTCTTTCTCCTTTTGTGCAAAAGTAATCCTAGTCAAACTTGGAATAACAAGAAAACCAATCTTGAATAGGATATGAAAGATTTTGAATAAATCAAAATCCTTTTATGGATTGAGTTCGTGAAAATTCAAACTCGAGTCATAATTTAACACTTTGAATTATATCGTTGGAATCTATGTCATGTTATGAAATGAACTCCGGAAATGCTGCCTTGCATTGATTCATGTCGTCTATGTTACATATAGGACTTCTGCTTTTCATTTTGCAATTATTTAGGTGATGTGCAATGCGTTGTAGGACGCATTCACACTCGCATGTCCCGACCCTCTTGGAGGGGTTCCAAGATTGTTTGCACCAAAATTGACTAGGTTGTCAATATGAATAGGCATGCAACTAGAGTAGGAGTTGCTATTAAATACATGAGTCATTATCGACAACGATAAGAAAAATGTTATCAATATTGATGTACATTGATGGTCATTAATTAGCTGTCGATACATGATGACATATGGTTGTCGATTGTCACAATAAAGTTAGTTGACAAAGATATTGATTAAAAAGTCGATAGGTTATATGGAATTTTGCATTTGAAATCACTAGTGAATGAAGCAACAAAGTCCAATAAATCATGGAGTAAGATGGACGTGGCAATACATGGACACGAAGGATCAAAATGCGATTCAAGGGAGCAAACACCTGAAGACGAGGTCATGACACCATGAGAACGTGGGCCCAGAATTCTCAGAGATATGGATGTATGGTTGTAACCACAGGAGGACTGCTCTCAGCTGGATATGGTGTTGAGAGAGAGACAGACGTGGTATTTTTGAGTCAACTATAATTTTTTACATTTTTTTATATTTGAAAGATATTTTTGATTTTTAGCAGAGAGAATAGAATAGTTAATTACTTGTGACTTTTTGAAAAGTTCAAACAAATAACTACTTTTTGTGGTATGTAAGAAATACAAGGAGAATACAAGGGAAATAGAATAGTTACTTGAGACTTTTGTGCTTCGTGTTTCTTAATTAAATTTAGTTAAATAGATTGCATATTTCCCAATAGGTTAAGGACTTGGCGTGACTTTCTCCCTATTTTGAAAACGTTTAAACTTAAAATTGTAGGAATATCAACCTAATACAACTCTAAATGAGATTCCACTTTTGCTATGATATAGATCATAAATTAAAATAAACTTAAATATCCATTGTAATATTGACAAAGGTCAAAACGGTAATATAAATGTATCATTTTTTTTATTTAGAAAATGTATTGAAATAAAAAGATATATGAAAAGCCGAGCCATGGTAGATTGCACATTTCCCAATAAATTAAGGATGACTTTCTCCCTATTTAATCAAATAAAAGGACCATATTAAAATATCTATAAATAATTTAAGACTACATTAAACGAATCAAAAGTTTAAGGATAATATAGCACATCAAACTAAACTTTAGAGAATATTAGTGTTATTTTCTCATTTCTTGAACACAAGTTACCATATAAATAATTCTTCTATACAAAGTTGATTTGCAATTTTTACACTGCCATTATTCTATTAATATATGGACTTTCATTGTTACTTGCTAGGTTGAAGCATAAATTTTGTAATTGAATATAATTCATAGAATGTACATTGCGACTAGCCAAAGAGATCCTGACCTTTTATCTCTTTATATCAATTAATGGGGGGCTTTTAGATGGATCAAATAAATCATTTCTTTTGTCTAACTCCCTGGTTCCCATTTGTCATGACCTTCTCTTCTGTCTAGGGAAAAGGACAGGTTTAGAGGTAATGCCAAAGGTGGACCAACGATTTTCAATTAGTGCGGGTTCCCCCAAACTTTGACCTCACATGATATTAGGATTTGCAATTTTACTTATGATTAATCCTATGAAAATTTTAAAAGATGAGTCACTACTGACCTATTAAGGTTGGCTAGAAATGAAGTGAGGTATATACCTTACTTCTTACGCAACTAGAAATTTAGGGTTGATGACTTGAACATTAGTTATCTAACTAGTGCCGTTAGATTATGTATGATCATGATGTTGTTGTTGAGTCATGAATGAGTTGGTTAAGGAAAAGACAAGAATAGGAATAAGTGATGCATTTGTGTGATCACCCCATGAAAGATGATGTTACCCCCGCAACAGGATGTCCCGAATTACCCCTGGAAGCCTCGAGAAAGCTGGCCCCAAGAAGCCTTGGCATGAGTCGAGAGGGCCTGGTTGAGTCGGGACGATGTGAAGTGATTTAAACGAATGCCAGTTATGCTCAAGTATGGATGATATGTGTTTATGTCTTAGTCGACAAGTGAGTAAGTAAAGCTCTTGTATTAGTCATGGCATTACATGTGAGATGCAATTGATCTGCCATCGACATCGTTTGCATAAGTTGTTCTGACTAGTCATGAATGAAGAGATGTCACACAAGCCAAGGGTAGGGGTTTTACTTACCAAGTTTCCCCAAAACTCATCCTTTTACCTTTACAGGTGTGTAAGCATGGCTAGTCCTCCTCCTGTATGTTTTGGTCTACCTATGAAGATAGAAGGGTCGACCGTAGACATCATACATGGTCAAATTGGTCTCTCACCGTTACGAAGCTTGATATGTCTAGTCGAACGGTGAATTTATCGAGCCCATTCGTGGCTTTAGAGGCCCGACGAACCCAAGTGGTGGGTCAACGTTTGATAGGACGAATGTCAATCAATGATACTGGCCTGTAACGGGAAAGGGTTCCCAATTTTGAAAGCCACAATGGTAGCGGAGATAGGGATACCCTAGCCTCTTATATCATGTAAAATATGAAAGTTAGTTTGTACACGAATTACTAATAAAAATAGTAATGTGTTATATGCTTACGTCTCATGCTCTTTCAGTGATGTTTGTCGGGGTGGTTGTTGTTATGTTTATGCTTCCACATGTGCATATAAATAAGATAAAAAGAATCGGGTCGGCCCAAGCTTGGGATGTCATGAAAATAACCCGCAGCTCGGCCCCCAAGTTAAGGGGGCGTGACAAGAAGGGTCAACTATAGATGTTATATATGTTAAAGCAGGAGTAACGTATTGAAAGTACACTACCACCATATGGGTTGATGAGGGACGAGTCAAGTTGGTCCCTCACCATTACGAGCTTGGTACGTTTGGTCGGACGGGGAATTTATCAGTCTCCTTCGTGGTTTTAAAGGGCCGATAAACCCAAGTGGTGGGATAACATCTGACGGGATAAACTCTAGTCAGTAGTACTAGCCATAATAGGAAGGGCTCCCAATTTTGGAAGCTGCAGCTGTAGCCGAGATAGGGATGCCTTGGCCTTTTGCATAATGTAAAATGGAAGTTAGTTGTATATGAAACTACTAATGTCAAGTCGGCGACAAGCCTAGGATGTCGCAAAATAAAAAAACTTGCACTCAGATCCTGGAAGGGGGTCATGACAGTTAAGGTTCTACCCGAGCTTATTTCACGTGCGTGTACCCATTCATCAAATTTTACATGTCGATTCCTAATTCGGCTTGCACGTGATAGGGGAGGTTAAAATATTATACATTGCTTGACAAAATATATATATATATGGTGTTTCTCTACCTATTAACTTGAACTTTTTAGTGAACTTCATGACATTACTTATTATATTCAAAATGCTCTTGATATGTACGCATGTAAATTTTACATAATTGAATCTCAGGAAACATGATTAATGCAATTTACTCACTTTTGGTGTCTGGGAAATATCAACTTGCTAATGCATGAATTTATACTTAATTAGATCATCAATCTGTCCAGGTGAGATTACTTTTAAGAATTCTCACTCCGTTATTAAAGATACGCGGTGGACTATTATTTGATAACTCTCTTGAGTATGGTCGCACCGCATTTGTTATAGATATCCGACGCCATTTAAAATGGAGTCTGTACTCTCTCTCTATTTAGACATGCAAAAATTCAACAAGAGAGGAAAATTAAGAGATATTAGTTACTTTTTTCATTCAGGGAATTCACATGAGTGAAAAATGAGTGATGCTCCTCCAAGGCTTTATATTTTTAAGTGTATTGGGTTATATGGACCCTCCCTAAATAGTCGAGAGCCGGTCGAAGTGCGGGAAAGTCTGTAATAGGGCTAGGGGCTGAAAAAAGGAATATATGAGGCATTAAATCGGGTTATCCCCCATATTGTGTTGCCCTCGCATCCACCGTGGGAAAATTATAATAATAATCATAAATCTATTGCAATTTTTTCGATTCAGTCATCCGGCTAATTTTGGCTGGCCGGCTTTGACGTGGATGCCAACCAACGCCGGCTATCAAGCTGACTCTTACGTGTCAATTTTTTAGTATTTTTTTATTTTTTCTCTTTTTTTTTTTCTTTCTCTATCTTTTCCTCAACAGATAAAGATTGCATTGCTTTCTTTAGTCCTTGCTTCTTCTTAGTTAAATTTAAAGCAAAGAAAAATAGTGAGCTTCTTTATCCCAAGGACAAAAACTTGGGATGTAAATAGTTTAATTCAGTGTTTTGGCCAACCTCAGTCCAAGTCATCCTCCAGATTCACGTTTCAACCTTCATTCGGATGGATAAACCAACATGGCAGCCAGCTATTGATGGAATTTTTTCGGACAAATTTGCTTATAAGCTCATCAAGTCGCTACAAAGAATGGCCCGAATTCTGGAATTTGGAGCAAAATAGGGAAAGCTAGAGTTCATGAGGCACAAGATGATGTTTTGGAGGACAACAGCTAATGTCTTGCCTTCTATAGCTAACCTAGGTTATATCACATTTCAGATCCTTCATGCCCGTCGTATGCGTTTTGCGCATATTTATGGAGACAGAGTCCTTGGGATATCATCTCGTTTGCTTTACCAGAGGAAATGATTAAGTACTTTCTTGACCCATGGCAGATTGTTAAGAGAATGGGGTTAGATTACAAACTCTACAACCTCTTTGCAATGATTCAATGTGCTAGAATGTGGTACTATAGGAATGCCATACTACACGGTCAAGTTATTTCAAATTCTTCCTAGGCAATTAAGTTGGTCTTACAGGAGTTTATGGAATTTTCAAACAAGTTCAAGGAAGAGAACACAGTTGCGACAAGTCCAAGATCCGATCTTATTGGGGAAGGGATAGATCCACCATTAGATCAAGAATTGAAATTTCATGTAGATGGGGCATAGGAAAATAACAAAGGAGCCATTTGTATCATTGCACGATCAACTAGTAGTTCAATTGTCTAAGCTTGGACAAGGAAAGGGTGTTGGAACTCACTCATAAAAGTGGAAGCAACAACTCTCCTTCTCACTTGCAATCATGCTCAGTCCTCAGCTTTAAAAAAGCAATTCTTGAAAGTGATTGCAAAGTTTTAATTGATGCCATTTAACAAAAGGATCTTTGCCCTTGGAGTATTCAGCCTTTCGTTTTAGATTCTTGCTTTCTACTTCAACACGATCCAAATTGGAGCTTGGCCTAGACATGTAGACTAAGAATGGAGCTATTCATGCACTTGTAAATTGGGCTTTTAATCAAATATACACTGCATCCTCTCTTCTTTTCCATGACCTCTTGTCTAGAGTTCAAAATATTGTATAAGTCGAGTCTTCTTTTATTTATCGTTTTAATATAGGTAGTGCATCCATTTTGTAGTATTTTGTTTTGAAATGAAAAGTTTATTTCTAGCAACATTTCTAGCAAAAAATAAAGTTAATATTGATGTCAAGTATTCAACTTATAAATGAAATGTGTTACAATGCACGCACAACCAAGGAGTACGATGGCCATGTATTAAGGAGATGCATTTTTAGTGAAAATGACGTTAAAGAACATTTTAGTGTTTGGAGTAACCCAATATTATTTTCATTGTGAATAATTTGAATAATTGCAAACCAATTAAATGATTTTACAATTGTAAATGAGAATAAAAAAGTAAATGAATCCAAATGGCACCTTAATAATAATAAATATTACACAAATCGTATTTTTGTAAGTGCTAGGTTAGAGCAAGATTTCTTTTCAAAGTTCGTGCAACACGCATGAACTAAAACTAATTCAAGAACAATAGCAAGTAGTAAAATATTGGATACTAAATATTTTTAAAATAGTTTTTTGATCTTTGGAATGGGAAATATTAGTAAATTTTACCAAATTTTGGTAAAAGTGATCTCAAAATACTTATTGATTATATTTAATACATTTTTTTTTTTTTTTTATCTTTGACATATCAGCTAGACATAAATAATACGAGTAAGATAATATATTGAAAAATATAATTTGTTTTTAATCTGAGTGTTTGACATGTGTCTAGGAAGAACTCCGTAGGCGAAATAGACTATCATCTGTTATCCCTATCGAGCGTGGAGTACCATCAAAGCGTTTCTCCTGACCTTTGGACTTCCCCTCAAGCGTTTCTTTTCTAGAAATCAATGGACATAGCGAGTCACTACAATAGCGGAGTGGACACCAAGAGAGAACCGTCGTTGCATACACTAAATATATGAAGGGGCTTTTCCTTATCTCTACCGCTTCTCCTTCGACGGAATGAAGATGGCCATGGAGCGGAGCAAGCGTCACCCTTCTTTCTTCAAGAAGTTGCGAGGCGATTTCACCCACAAGCTCGTAACCCTCTCTCTCTCTCTCTCTCTCTCTCTCTCTCTCTCTGAGTTATTTGCACCATGATGAGGGGAGGTTTTGATATTTGGCACGGTGTAGTGTTCGGCATCCACCGACTCTCTGTCTCAGTCTTTAGTGGAATCTTTTCTTAAAGAATCTTTACATTGTCGTGGGTCGTCTTCTTTTTCACTTTTGTTGAAGTTGAGGAAAGGCGGGAAACATCATGTGCTGTTCTGTTCTGTGACTCTCTGATTCAGATTGATTATCTGTTGTCTATTGCGTTATTGCAGCCCTTGGACAGTTCCAATTCCGTTTCTTTGACACTATTTGAGAACATTGATGGCCAAGATTTGCCTGGATTGAAGTTCATTAAGCCTAGGGTCTTTTACTCTTTTCTTTACTTTGATAAGATGTTAGACTTAGCGATTGGAGGATGGGCCACCATAAACTTGAAATGTAATAAGAAATTCGTTTGTGGTAAGATCCTGGGTTTCGAAAGTGGTCACTTAAATAGGAGAAAATGTCAGTTTTTCTTTCACTTCGAAATCTAGATTCATGCAGAAAGGAAACATGGGCTTTCTTCGGATAACATTTCGTTATCGCGACAAACTGACATTCTCACTATGCCACCTAGTCTAAAATGGGTGGATGATTTCTTGAACTCCAGCTCAATATATGACATCAAGTGATTCTTCTTTCATACACATCCATCTCCAAATTGTTTTCTCTAACAAAACCAGGAGTCGGCTTTTTGTCTTATCATTAGGCCTTGCCTAGTGGTGTATGTTGTTATCTACAGATTTTCCACCCTTTTCCCCTAAAGCACACTGATGAATTTTCCTTCACAATGTCTGAAAATCTGATAATGGTCTAAACAGCAATATGTACTTGTTATGAATCTGTTGAAGCATTTCCTTAAAACAGTATTTTCATTTTCATGTTATTTTGCTGAGGAAGGTGGATATCAAATATGAGATACATAATAGATTTTTTTACTTATGTGCAGGAAATTCCGCCTGCATTCCTGAAGTATTTCGAGGGAAATATACCAAAGAAACTTATTGTAAAATGCGGCGGGAGGTCATGGTTCATTAGGACAGAAGAAAGCAATGAGGGCTACCACTTTTCACAAGGTCTTGCAAAGTTTGTGAAGGACCTGCACTTGGAATCAGGGGAACTGGTGATTTTCTCAATGGTTGGTCATGAGACATTTGAAGTGGTCATATATGACACAGATTGCTGTGAGAAAACCCTTCCTACAAGGAGTTACGGAAGACAACCTTGTGAGCTCTAATTCCTCGTTTTCTTGTTTATTTCTGCATGATATTTTTGTAAGAAGTCATCATGGAATTCTTCAAGGCATTGCAGGTGCATATGCTGAAGGAAAAAGCAGTCGATTCAATGAGGTCAAAAAAGAGGAGGAAGAGTCGATTATGAGGGTTGAATGTTACATGCCTGCCAGGCATCCTTATTTTGCGCGCACTATTAGGAAATACGAAATGTGTTGGCTTGTAAGTATGGACTCGCTTTATTTTGATCGCCGAATTCATATGTACTCAGTTGCACTGTGACAGGGGATGAAGTGGGACTAGGACCTATGCGCGGTTTCCATTTGCTTCTTTTGCTGCACTTTTTTGAGTCGAAACTGTGGCATGCCTCTCGTTTTGTGCTGGAGGAAAAGGGTTCTTGTTATTACTAGGAGACATATGGGAACTCTGTTTTTGATGTTATGTATCGCTGAATGGATACCCGGAAATTTTCTTGTCAGAATCTTTCAAATTTTATGCTTTAGCCAAATCTAATACTGTAATTCCTCTCCAAGAGTATTTTTCCTCAATTTAAATATACTAGTTGGAACTCCTATGTCTTACTGATTGTAAATGTTGGGATTTCAGAATCTTCCAGCAACTTTTGTTAGAGAAGCGAAGCTAAAATCAAAGAGAAGCGTGATTATTGAAGATCCACTGAGGAGGATGTGGCCGGTCCAGTTGCGCCAATATGTTAAGCACACCAGTATTAGTGGGTGGTCAAGTGTGGTCAGAGCAAACGGCTTCGCGATTGGTGACACACTGATGTTTGAATACCTTGGAGGGAGGGGCGATGCCATAGCGGTGAGGATAATGAGCGGAGCAGGAACGAATGGAGCTGGTCCGGCTTATATGAAACGGGCTTGAAAAAGGGAGTTGATGCTTTTCTGAAGGAAGGGCAGGAACAACTTTTGTTCTTTTCGCCTAGAAAGTGAAATGTTTTGGAGAGTTTTCGATGGGGATGTAGTTGTGGGAGCTGGCTTAGCACTGTCTATAGATAATGTGGAATGAGATCGTTTGGACTTGACACCCTTGTGCCTCTTCTTTTGGAGATACTGTGTTTGCTTGGTGCATGCAAATGATCTAGATTGGCGTGATCACTTTTGACTGGTGTAGAGATGTAAGTCGAGTCTGGTCCCATGCTTGATGGGTTCCATGGGAGAAACGTGTCTTTGGCATTGATTTTATTATAAAATTTTACCCGATGAAGTTCACATAATCAATGCAGCGTGGGTTATTGGTCATTTAGCATTACCTCAGTGGCTATTAAACTCGAAAGACAAAATTAGACACTCGAACCGATTCACTTAATGCCAAATGTACTCTAAGAACTTCTTTCCCTTGAGAACAATCTAGCCAAAATACCAGGAAAATAAGAGGGGCTCATAACAGTTCATTCATCGAGGACTTGTTATCGCTTCTCGTAATTACAAAACTCGATTTTGTTTAATTGGATAATTATATCAATGAAATGAAACTTTGGAGCCACACAAGACTATTTTATTTAAGAACATATTTGTTTACTTATTCAACATAAAATTCAGTAAAAGCTATTGGTGCCTTTGAAATTTTTGTGAATCATGCGATTGCAAAATTAGCTATTGATGCCTTTGAAATTTTTGTGGAGCATGCGATTGCAAAATTAATGGCAGCCATATATCTTTACCATTCATAGTGTTGGTTATTTGTTTATAAATCAAACAAAATTGTGATTTTCCTTGTCCCACGTAAAAAAGTTATGAGTATGTGGGCCTATATAAGTGTGAATGTCTTATACTTGTTCAAATGAAGACACTAGGCTTAAGTGGGCTAGACCACAACCCGCATTGGTGTGTGATTATTAGGAACACTAATCACTTGGCACGCTCATGATTTAGCACTAATCCTTTTTTTATATATTTATTGAAATTTTTTTAACAATGTGACTGTTTAGGGTAGAGTACGATTATTTTTTATTATTTAATTTCGAATTTTATTATTTTGCCTAACGGTTATTAAGCATTTTCTTAATATTTGGAGAGTTGTGTCTATTTAGACATAACTCCTCCTTGAAAATTGTAATTTTTCATAAATTTTGAAATCAAAATTAAAAAAATATTTTTAATTATTTTTTTCCGAATTTTCAATATGTTTTTGGATTTGTATATGTTCGAACAAAACTTCTCATGAAAGGTTGCATTTGGTTCTAAAAAGACTGATATTATAATATGTATGTATGTATATTTATAGTTTAATGTCTAAATAAAAATCATTCACTTTTTTTATTCTTCTTTTTGCATGTTTCCCTTTGAGAGATCTTGGAGAAATATCGAAATTGTTATTTAGTATTGCAATGAGATTGCAATTGAGACTTTGTTGTATCCCTAAGAATTTTTGCCAATAACCATTGGCAACATTATGAGACAAATAATTTCTTAAAGGGTGTGTTATCATGCTTTAAAGTTTGATTCTATTTCTTCCCACTCCCAACAATTTTTCCCCACACGTAGTGATGCTTCTCATACTATAAGAGCTATTAGTGCTTTTGAATTTTTGTTTGTCATTGAATAAGTAGTACTTAAGCTCGACTGGCAAAGAGTACCGTCCTTGCCTTAAATTAACAAATGGAATATATTTCTTGCAGGCTTTAAAAAAAGAAGTAAAGAGTGCAGCTTTCGTTAGTTCTTACTTCTTAGTAGTTAATATCAATGTCAAGTATTTAACTTATGAATGAAATGTATTACAGAGCACTCACGTAACCAAGAAAGTATGATGGCCATGGCCATGTATA
Source organism: Corymbia calophylla (assembly GCA_014182845.1). Lineage (NCBI taxonomy): Eukaryota > Viridiplantae > Streptophyta > Magnoliopsida > Myrtales > Myrtaceae > Corymbia > Corymbia calophylla. Next base: position 13,006,033 of record CM024694.1, on the reverse strand, counting down.
AAGGACATGCATTGTTTAGTGAAAATGATGTGAAATAAGATGTTATTGTTTGGAGTAACCCAATATTATTTTTCTTTGTGAATAATTTAAATAATTGGAAACCAATTAAATGGTTTTACTATTACAAATGAGAACAAAAAAGTAAATGAATAGAAACGGCACCTAATAATAATAATAAAAAATACCTGAATCGTATTTTTGTGAGTGCCATCGGTTAGAGCAAGATTTCTTCCTATAATCTGTGCAACACGCATGAACTAAAAACTAGTTTAAGAACTATAGCCAGTAGTAAAGCATCAGACACTAAATGTTTTTAAAATAATTTTTTGATCTTTGGAATAAAAAAAAAATTGCAATTTTTTGCAAAGAATTTGTTTAAAAGTGATCTCAAATTACTTATTGATTATATTTTATGCATAATTTTTTTTTTTTATTTTGGTTATGTTAGCTAGACATTATACGAGTAAGGTAGTATATTTAAAAATATAATTTGTTTTTAATCTGAGTGTTTGACATGTGTGTAGGAAGAACTGTGCAGGCGAAATAGACTTTTAATTGTTATTTCTCTCGCGCGTGGAGTACCATGAAAGCATCATCAATTGAAAGCGCTAGTCATTATGATCGCGGAGTGGACAGAGAGAGAGAGAGAGAGAGAGAGAGAGAACCGTCGTTGCAAACACTAAATATTTGAAGGTGCTTAGCGGAGTAAGCGTCCCCCTTCTTTCTTCAAGAAGCTGCTAGGCGAATTCACCCACTGTCTCAGTCTTTATTGGAATCTTTTCTTAAAGAACTATAGCTAGTAGTAAAATATAGGACACTAAATGTTTTAAAAAAAGTTTTTTGATATTTGGAATGGGAAAAAAATGTGTATATTTTTGCAAGATTTTGTTTAAAAATGATCTCAAAATACTTATTGATTATATTTTATATTATTTTTGATATATTAGCTAGGCATAATACGAGTAAGACCATATATTGAAAAATATTATTTGTCTTTAATTTGAGTGTTTGACATGTGTAGGAAGAACCCTGTAGGCGAAATGGACTATTATTCGTTTTCCCTCTCGCTCGAGCGTGGAGTACCATCAACGCATTTCTCCTGACCTTTTCGAGAAATCAATTGACAACGCGAGTCATTATGATCGCGGAGCGGACACACAGAGAGAGCCATCGTTGCAAACGCTAAATATTTGAAGGGGCTTTTCGTTATCTCCACCCCTTCACCTTCCACAGAACGAAGATGGCCATGGAGCAAAGCAAGCGTCCCCCTTCTTTCTTCATAAAGTCGCTAGGCGATTTCACCCACAAGCTCGTAACCCTCGCTCTCTCTCTCAGTTACTTGCACTTTGTTGCTTCAGCACCAGCTAAATCCAGGTTCCTTTAAATGCATCATATGAAGAGTTGCCTTTTGATGAGGGGAGGATTTGATTTTTGGCACGGTGTAGTGTTTGGCATTCACCAACTCTCTGTCTCAGGCTTTATTGGAATCTTTTCTTAAAGAAATCATTACATTATTGTGGGTTGTCGTCTTCTTTTTCACTTTTGTTGAAGTGGAGGAAAGGCGGGAAACATCATGTGCTGTTCTGTTCTGTAACTCTCTGATTCAGATTGATTTTCTGTTGTCTACTGCGTTATTGCAGCTCTTGAACAGTTCTAATTACGCTTCTTTTACCCTACTTAACAACATTGATGGCCAAGATTTGCTCGGATCGAAGTTCATTATGCCGAGGGTCTTTTATTCTTTACTTAGATAAGATATAAGACTGAGCGATTGTTGGAGGGGCAACCATAAACTTGAAATGTAAATAAGGAATATTCATTTGTGGTAAGATCATGGGCTTTCGAAAGTGGTCTCTTAAATAGCAGAAAATGTCATGTTTTCTCTCACTTTGAAATCTAGATGCAGGCAGAAAGAAAACATGAACTTTCTTTGGATAACCTTTTGCTGAAGTGAAAATTTCCTGAACTCTAGCTCAATTTATGACATCAAGTGATTCTTCTTTCATACACATCTATCTCCAAATCATTTACTCTAACAAAACCAGGATTCAACTTTTTGTTTCACCATTAGTACCTTGCCTAGTAGTGACTGTTGTTATATGCAGATAATCCCACTTTTCCCCCAACACACACGACAATGAATTTTTCCTTCACAATGTCTGAAAATCTGATTATGATCTAAAAAGCAATATGTACTTGTTTGAATCTGTTGAAGCGTCTACCCTGGAGCAGTATTTTCATTTTATGTTATTTTAGTGAGGAAGGTTGGTATATACATCACAGATATTTTTTATTTATGCGCAGAAAATCCCACCATCATTTCTGAAGAATTTCCAGGGAAGTGTACCTAAGAAACTTCTTGTAAAATGCAGCGGGTGGTCATGGCTCGTTAGGACAGAAGAAAGTGTACCTACCACTTTTCACAAGATCTTGCAAAGTTTGTGAAGGACTGACAATTGGAAGTAGGGGAAGTGGTAATTTCTCGATGGTCGGTCACAAGACATTTGAAGTGGTCGCATATGACACAAATTGCTACGAGAAAAAAACCACTTATACAAGGAGTTGTGCAAGACAACCTTGTGAGCTCTAAGTCCTTCTTTTCCTGTTCATTCCTGCTTGATTTTTCCGTAAGAAGTAGTCACGGAATTCTTCAGGGCATGCAGGTGCATTTGCTGAAGGAAAAAGCAGTCGATTCAATGAGGTCAAAAAAGAGGAGGAAGAGTCAATTCTGTGGGTTAAATGTTACTTGCCTGTTAGGCATCCATATTTTGTGCATTCTATAAGGAAATGTGAATTGCCTTGGCTTGTAAGTTTGGACTTGCTTTATTTTGTTTGCCTAATTCATACTCAGTTGCATTGTCACAGGGAATTTAGTGGGACCAGGACCTATGCGTGGTTCCCATTTGCTTCTTTTGCTGCATTTTTTGAGTCAAAACTGTGGGAAGACTCTCATCTTGTGCTGGAAGAAAAGGGTTCTTGTTATTACTAGGAGGCATCTAAGACCATGTTCCTGTTCTTATTCATCACCGAAAGGGCATTCAGACATTTTCTTGTCAAAATCTTTCGAATTTTATGCTTTAGTCAATAAAATTGCTATTTCTCTTCAAGAATTTATTTCCTCAATTTTAATATGCCGGTTGGAATATCTACTTCATACTGATTGTAAATGTTGGGATTTCAGAATGTTCCAGTAGCTTTTGCTAGAGAGGTGGGGCTCAATTCAAAGAGAAGCGTGGTCATAGAAGATCCACTGAGGAGGATGTGGCCAGTCCGGTTGCGCCAACATGTTAACTGCACCAGTATTAGTGGGTGGTCAAGTGTGGTCAATGCGAATGGCTTTGCATTTGGCAACATCCTGATGTTTGAATACCTTGGAGGTAAGTGCAATGCCATAGCGTTGAGGATAATAAGCAGAGCAGGAACGAATGGAGCTGGTCCCTGGCTTATGGGAAACAGGCTCAAAAAAAGGGAGTTGATGCTTTTCTGAAGGAAGGGCAGGAACAACTTTTGTTCTTTTCGCCGAGAAAGTGAAATATTAAACCCGATCTCCTGGCACGACCAATAATCACCTTTCATTCACTAGTAATAATACATCCATGCGGGGCCAGGCCACACAAAGAAAGAAACCCCTCGTGGGCCACAGTTGTTCTGCGTTGATCTTCTAAATGATCATTTAATTATTGGTTGCACTAATAAATTATACATCCACTTCCAACGCTCACCCATTTCTCGATTCTTGCGGGTTCGAGCATTCATTTATGACGATTATTAATAAAGTTGGCGTCCTCTGGGATGAGGAATAGCACGATTAGTAGGCCAAGCACAAGGGATTTCTCACTTGTCGAGGCGATGCTTCGGCTTCCACAATCGTCACCATCATTTTCATAGCAATGTATGACCATGTAAAAGCTGGATAATTGATTCTCATGTTATTAATAGTCGAAACTCCCCCCTTTTCCATTCGAATTTTCGAGCGTTGTTTTCTATTACATTCGTGTTTATCAAGTACATAAATACCATACCCAATATTCCATGGTCTACCAAACTTCTTATTGAACTTGTTCCATGAATTTTTTGTTAGAACAGACCACGCAAAGGGGGCAAATTCAATTAGTTTAAAAAAGATCCTGATGTTAGAAATTATTGGAATAATTCCTAAACTCGTTTTGTTTCATCAAGGATTCAAAAACAAAAATGTGCAAAATGTGTATCTCTTTATAACTAGCATAGCATCAATTAAGTTCCAGTCCTTTTCTTTCTTAAATCGATGGCCTTCACTAATTCTAAACCATAACAACTACTTTTTCTTTTTTACGATAAATCTAATTATTGCAGAACAAGCTGCTTCACAAATTGGATGAAAATTTCTTTACAGTCTTAAGTTTTTGCATATACATGTAATTGAAAGTGTATTTTAAGTGATTTTCATCTTCAATTTTTTTTTTTTCATGCAAATTCACCCGTAAGAGAAATGAATATTCAGATTTATATAAGTCATTCACAAAACATTTTTCTTATTCAAGATTACGTCATATGTGGCTTATTATGTGTCTATTATTTTAATTTAAAATCTATTAAATAGATTGTAGGACTGACCTAATGTATCTAGAGTGGAAATGACAAAATCATGCCATCAAAGATGCTGTGCACATTTGTTTTCTTCCTCCTTTCGTCTAAACGTTTTCCCATGATCTAAGTCCTCCGATTTATATGACTTGTATAATCAAATCTCCTAATTTATCCGATTGTCCAATCAAATCCCTTCCAATTACTAAATAAAATGTGCAAGCAAATAGCAATATAAGATTCGAATATTTAATTAAAAAATAGATCACGTACTCTTTTCTTATGTGAACAGTGACATAAAAGCGGGCAGAAAGTTGAAATACATTTTTGCCATCCATCCTTATGAACCATTTTCACATAGCTTGCAAACAGTGAAGCGCGTTGTAGCTAATCATCAAGATGGGCGGAGAAACATTAAATAAGAATTCTCATTGCATGGGAATAGACTTAATATTGAACATGAAAAATTTGACATTTCTATTTTGGAGTAAAAACACTCGATGGTATCGTTTTTGTGTCATCCATCACAGCTCTAATAAAGTTATATTTTATTGCAAATCAAAGAGGAAAAAAAAGAGTAAGATTGACCTGATAAAAATGACAACAAGGTAAAATGAAGAAATTAACTACCTAATTTCCATTGAGAAAGTGCATTGGGGGTGGCTAACTGAAATGCTAATCCTTAGGTAGTTAATTTCTATCGAGATACTAAAGACTTGAAAGGGCTTTTAGATCCATCGTTCTAAAAAAATTTATTTTAGATCCATCGTATCAAGGTCGGCATAATGGTTGGCCCTTAAGTTGGCACGGCCAAGCTTGCACGGGTCTAAGATTGGCCCTCGGGCCGATCACTGGACCTATCACTAGTCTTGCATGCGACTGATTCCTCATACACGGTCCATGGTTTGTTGTTCTGTTCAATGATTAATTCAAAGTTGTCCATGGCCTTGCACTAAGTCAAGGTACAAATGAACCCTAGACTTAGTGATGGAATCACCGGGTCCATCCCAGAGTCATTCCGATCAGCCCCCGATCCAACATAGCTATCCATGGTCAATGCATGACCAACCCATGATTGAACACATTCGATTCATGATTCGATTCCAATTATAATTAAATAGGAAATAATGCATTATAGATCAAAACACGATCACATCAGGTCAACTCAGATTATCCATGTATTGGGACATGGCTGGGCGGAGTCACCGATAGTTAGGCATGACCGATCGGGATTGATCCATGATCATTCGCGGATCCGTGACGGTCCATGATCATCCCGTGATCAATTTTTGTGATCAATTAGTGATTTCATGAGCAAATGATCCGAATCCACTCGTATGGTCAATGGTCGACTCACAACCAATTCCTCGGTTAGATTATGGCCAATTTGTCGGTTGAACCGAGAATCGATCCTTGATCCTTTACCGATTAGGCCAATCGACCCCTTGATCGATCCTTTGAATGGTCTATAGTTGATTCATTTCGAGCCTTATGACCATTCCTCAAGGGGTCAAAATCGAAGATGTTATAATAAAATTATCACATGTGTACCAATTTAGGGTTTTTTATGGTCAACAAATTAGTTTAGGGTAAATTTATTATAGAAATCCCCTAGTCGAATGGCCTGTTCTCTCCTATTGGAATACATGGGTCAATTCTTTCCCTTAGAACTGTACTTGAGAGTTTCCTACCTTGTTCATCGTTCAATTCTTGTGGTGTCCCATTTTTATTTTAGGTTAACCAAAAGCAAAAGAGGCTAATCCTATAAGTTTCAAACTTGACTTATTATTATTAATAATAAATAATCTGTTTTATTTTAGTTTAATTTTTTTCTCCCACCTTTAGAAAAGTAAAGAATAAGCATTTTACGTACAAGTTTGGAATTTCTCGTAATATTAGAAAAAAAGTCCTCAACTTGAAGACCAGTTGGTGACCCAAATATATATTCCGTCAAATGCTAATGACTCGAAAGAGCCTTTCTTCATAGTCCGGCCCATAATAATTACTAAAGACCAAGCGTGATAACTTGTGTGGATACCTACCCCAATGTACATGAAAATGGGAAGATAGGGGGTTTAAATTCCTACATTTTCAAGAGAAATTGAGATAAAAACGATTTTGAACAAGTGTTCGAATATGAATTGAATACAAAGTGTGCATCATATGAAACTTTTGATTGCCATTCTTGAATATTGAAAAGACGAAAATGAATAATATTCATGAAAAAAAAAAAGAGTTGAGGAACTTTGAGGGTTTTACCTTAACTATAACAACTTTAAAAGTCCGGAGTCTGAATCTCACTCTCTCGTATGCCCTCGATTCTGGAACATAAAGCGAACGTGGAGGAAGGGAACCATCCGCCATTACATCCACCGCCTCGTCTCGCCAAGTGCCTGCACACGCTCTTCTCATGGCTGCAACTCTGACAATGGCGGTTTGGCTCGTTCCTCTCGTCCCTCGGCTTCCAGTGCCATCGCGAGGATCTCGAGTTTCTTCCGGCGCTCGGTCTTCCCGATATAACATCACCTCCTCTTCTGCTCGTATTGCTCTGTTTCTCTCCCTGCTACTTCAGGGGAAGCTAGAATGTCGCTAAGAGTCAGACGAAGTGAAGGGCCCCGGAGCATGAGGGAAGGAATCCAGGAGACGCTTTCTGCTCATATAAATGAACTCGTCTCTCTCCTCTCCAGGTCTCTCTCTCTCTCTCTCTCTCTCTCTCTCTCTCTCTGGTTCTAATCGCTTATTGTCGTACGTGTAGTTGTCAGTTGGGGCACCTAGCTTTCGGAAACTCTATTTTCTGCGACGGTCAGATCACCTTAAAACAATCTGCGAAACCTGCAGTCGACTTTTTGATGTTTCCAAGTGAGATGAGATTGTCCACCCTGCATAATTTGGTGTGCACTTGCAGGTATGTTGCGCAGGGGAAGGGGATACTGCAGCCTCATCATATCATGGACGAGTACTCTGGCATGCTGAGGGAAGAACAAGGCATAGAGAAGCTCGATGATAGCCCCTTGGCAAAGGTCCTAGAATTGGCAAAGGTGAATCTCTGTTACTAAGAGCGGATTGGATCTTTGCTAACTGTCTGACATTGAGTGTTTGCAGAGTCGGACTTCCAATGTTATCTTGTCTACTTAATTTGAGCGTTTATGCCAGCGTGAGCATAGTGTCCAATTGAACGGCCAAGTTTCACCTAAAGGGTCCTATCTTGCATGAACCACCTTTTAATAGTCTCGTTGGTTTGTGTTTGTGAAGTATGCACATGAACCCTGTTCATGGAACTAAAATTCATGCACAAGAGGATGATTATTGGTGCTTAAGATACCAATGGAGGTCATAACAACATGGACTTAAAATAGCGAATTTGATTTCTTAAAATTTTCACTATGTTATTCTCAGAAGCCAGTAAGGATAAAGTCATCTGCATGCTTAAAGTCTTGTTCAAGCAAAGTCTATTCACTGTTTTGTGTTAGGTCTTCAGCTTGCTAAGAGCTACAGTGGAATTACCTTTTCTTACTGCATCTAGCATGTATAATCTTTAATTGAAATATGAGCTTGAACAGTCCTGAAACCGATCAACTGGCTCAATGTCACAGTCCTTCTTTCCTGGCTAATGGACCTATTCAGATCGCCTTTCACCAGAATTACATTAAACGCTGGAGAAGCTTTGTAGGTGAACATGGAGTTATCACCCTTCCACTGATAGATTTATAACTTCTTGTGGCAGGAAGCTATAGTCCTGCCTCCATTTGTTACTTTGGCAATACGTTCAAGACCTGGTGTATGGGAATATGTGCGTGTTAACGTATTTGAACTTAATGTTGATCATCTGACTGTTTCAGAGTATCTTCTGTTCAAGGAAGAACTTGTCAATGGAGGGTAAACTTATCTTTCCTACACGCTTCTTCATTTATTAGACTGACAACATCATCAGGAATTCTTTTAACACTTGAACAAATTCAAAGATGGATCTGAACTTTCAAAACTTTGTGGCAGGTGCAGCAGCAGCTACATTCTTGAACTTGATTTTGAACCATTCAATGCTTCTTTTCCCCGACCAACACATTCTTCCTTTATTGGGAATGGTGTGCAGTTCCTCAACCGTCACCTCTCGTCATTAATGTTCCATAACAAGGAAAGTTTAGAGCCTCTTCTTGATTTTCTTCGCACTCACAGGCATGATGGTCATGTAAGTATCCTGTCTGAGAGAAATTACTTTTCAAGTTGTATTTAACAAGCACACTTTTGAGCCTGCATATGGTCATATAAATGGAGCTCCCTATAGATGAGGCTGTAATTCTAGATCTACCTGAGGTAGTATTACAGTTCTTCGGCTTTTTTCCTCATATGTTTGTGAAAATATCCCGATTCTTTTTTCAATGCCTAACTCCATATGTTTTGTTATTGTGTCCTCAATGGGGGACCTTGCCTTTAAACTGCTCAGGCTCTTATGTTAAATGAACGAATACAATCCATATCTGAACTTATGTTGGCTTTGGCAAAGGCAGAGGAATACCTCCTTCAGCTCCCTTTTACAATGCCATATTCCGAGTTTGAGTTTGAGTAAGCAAACCATTGCAATTCTAAATACTGGACTGTTAGTTTGTGATTAATAGTCTCTTAGTCTTTTGATCTTGTGAATGGTTCTTTAGATTGCAGATGATGGGGTTCCAGAGAGGTTGGGGTGACACTGCAGAGAAAGTGTTAGAGTCAATGTGTCTTCTCCTGGAAATTCTTCAGGCTCCTGATCCTTCCACCTTGGAGAAATTTCTAGGAAGAATTCCGATGGTGTTCAATGTGGTGGTTGTGTCTCCTCATGGTTTCTTTGGCCAGGCAAATGTTTTAGGATTGCCAGATACTGGTGGACAGGTACTATGCCTATGAAACTAATGATTGCAATCCCGGTTGTTTCATTGTTGAGCTGTGGACTTTCGACTACAAAGGTTTTCCAGATCACAGCACAATAGTTAGTCCCAACTACTATGGATCCTGATACGTCCAGTTTCAATGGCTCCAATATGTTCTCAGGTCGTTTACATACTTGATCAAGTGCGTGCACTTGAGAAGGAGATGCTTGTTCGTATTGAGAAGCAAGGGTTAGATGTAATGCCGAAAATTGTTGTTGTAAGTCTGTCTGATTCTTCGTCTTTTTTCCGAATGGAGGTTTCGCATGGACTTTCGCCTGAATATTTGGCCCATCAGGTGACCAGGCTGATTCCTGAAGCAAGAGGCACAACATGCAACCAACAAGTTGAAAGAATTAGTGGAACTGAAGGAGCTTGTATTTTGCGGGTGCCTTTTAGATCTGAGAATGGGATCCTTCGGAAATGGATTTCAAGATTTGATGTCTGGCCATTCCTGGAGACCTTTGCTGATGTGAGCTCAACCTGAACTAAAGTGTCTCTTCTCTCTTTCTTCATGAATTACACCAAATATCAGAAATTTAGAAACTTTTACCTCTTCTCTACTTACTGTCAGGCATCCTTGGTCTTATTGCATGAGACAAAGATGATATTTGTTGGCACCTGCAGAAGCTTTCCCTATTTGAATTTTTCTTTTCTGCAGATACAAGGAAGAGAAATTACCTCCATAAAATACACCTCTATAAAAAAAATAAAAAATACTGTTGAATGGAACTGAGGTTTAGAAAAATATCATATGATGCAGTGGAATTTTAGCGGTTGATAAATGGTCAGCCGCAGCCAATGGGGTGGTCCATGGTGGATGAACCAGTGAGTCACTAAAGCTATCCCCCAGAGAGGGAGGGAGGGAAGGGAGATGACTGAGTCATTAGGACAGGAAAATTCTTAATGACTGAGCTATTAGGACAGGAAAATTCTTATTTACTTGCTCTTATTATTCGTCTGTCTCACATATTCATGTTGTGTCAGGATGTGTCGAATGAAATCGTGGCTGAGTTACAGGGAGGTCCAGATCTGATAATTGGAAACTACAGTGATGGAAATATCGTTGCTTCTCTGTTATCATACAAGCTGGGAATCACTCAGGTCTCTTCCTTCATGTGATTTCTTTTAGATTTTGTGCTTTTAGTTAGTCTATGAACTAAGGAAACTAACTCTTGTGCTAATTGACTATTTATGTCTGCTTCTACTCTGCTTATTTGACTGCTTTTCCTTGCTTATTTGAGGAAGAATAAAGAAGTCCTTTTTGAAATTCCTTTGATTAAATCTACTTTTAGTGCAATATTGCCCATGCTCTTGAAAAGACCAAGTATCCAGATTCTGATATATACTGGAGAAATTATGAGAACAAGTATCATTTCGCCAGTCAATTTACAGCTGATCTTATTGCAATGAACAATGCGGATTTCATTATCACCAGCACATATCAAGAGATCGCAGGAAGGTGAGCTCTGACATATTCGTATTCATCTAATGTGATTATATTATTTAAATGATTGTAGCAGATTCATGCAGCTATTTATTAATGGCCATACATTCTTTAGGACGGATTGATTTTGCCATCTTAATTCTCTCTATACTTGATATTTCAGTGTCTCCTTCAGTAGCTTGACAATTTTTGTCTTCTCAGCACAAAGAATGTTGGACAGTACGAGAGCCACACAGCATTCACTCTTCCTGGGTTATACCGTGTCGTTCATGGGATTGATGTTTTTGATCCCAAATTTAACATTGTATCTCCAGGTGCAGAAATGAGCATATATTTTCCTTATTCAGCCAGACAAAGGAGACTTACGGCTTTTCATAGTTCAATTGAAGCTCTCTTATTCAGCGATAAACAAAGCAACGAGCATGTGTGAGTATATAGTGTTTACAAGATTTTGTTGATTTGCAGGTCACTTTGACCTGGGTTGGTTTTTTTATCATTCAAGTTGAATCTGATGTGTGAGTATAGGCCTGCTTTCGTATTTCCTATCTAATCTTGTGTGGAGGTAGTGCGGATTTATTTGTTTTCTGATGGCGAAGGGAGAAATATCTATTGGTGGCTCCTCTGAATTTGCACACGAGATGTAGACATCAATGCAGCGATCCTATAACCAGTCAGTATTTCCTGAGTAACTTTGCATTTGTAATTGGGTTGTCAACCAGAGTCAAACGTGCTAAAGAGACATCATTGTGACCACATGATGGCTGAAATGATAGTTTGTTGCTTGAAGCATGTATTTTTTTTTTTTTTATGTGTTTTGTTTATAGAATTGGAACAGTCTTTGATCAATCCAATGAGGGGAAAGAAGTACATGATGGAACTTTTGGTGCATTAGTTTATTTCAACCTTTTTGATAGTATTAATCAGATAACTGAATTCCTGTTGGGTAAAAAAGGATTAATGAATTTCGTACAAAAGCTTTGTGCTGTATTTGAAAATATTTTAATGTCTGAATGATTGTCCTTGAACTCTATATGGCCCTCGAAGGCACAGTGCACTCACTCTGATTATTACCACACATCTCCATGAAGAGGAATGCTGATGGATCGTTCAAAGCCAATCATCTTCTCCATGGCAAGACTTGACAGGGTCAAGAACTTAACTGGACTGATGGAATGCTATGGTATGAGTACCCAGCTTAGGGAACTAGTAAATCTCGTTGTAGTGGGTGGTTGTATAGATGTGAAGAAATCCCAGGATAGGGAAGAATTCGAGGAAATTGAAAAGATGCATGAACTTATGAAGATATACAACTTGCATGGCCAGTTCCGGTGGATTGCTGCGCAAATGAATTGTGCTCGTAATGGTGAGCTCTATCGTTGTATTGCAGACACCAAAGGTGCTTTTGTGCAGGTTGGTTTTTCTTATAACGTTATGAACCACTTTCTTTTCAGATCACGAGTTGATATGTTGTTTCATGTTTCAGCCTGCTTTCTATGAAGCCTTTGGTCTCACAGTGGTGAAGCAATGACCTGCGGCCTACCTACATTTGCAACATGTCATGGTGGCCCAGCTGAGATAATTGAAGATGGTGTATCGGGGTTCCATATCAATCCACATCATCCCGATGGAGTCGCTGATGCTATGGTCAACTTTTTTCAGCAGTGTCAGAAGGATCCCAGCTACTGGAAAAAAATTTCTGATTCTGCACTGAATCGAATCCATGAAAGGTTGGTTTGTCATGAAATATGTACAGAAGGTTGAAATATCTTCCTGTTGTAATTTCTCATTATTATGAGTTGAAACCATGTAGATACACGTGGAAGATGTATTCTGAGAGGCTGCTGACTTTAGCTGGAGTGTATGGCTTCTGGAAGCATGTGTCCAAGCTCGAAAGGAGAGAGACACGGCGTTATCTGGAGATGTTCTACATTCTCAAGCTCCGAGATCTGGTCAGTCATCTCTGTGAACTGATATTCTTTACTTCAGATGCACGAAGTTAAATAAGTTCTCATTACCTGGAAAGGATTTAAATAACTCTGTAAATACAGTTTATGGTGTTGTTGGACTAGACGCTCCGGTTTCTTCACCTCCTTGGTAAAGCTCAGTAAAGAAATTTCGGCATTTTTTAGAACTAAAATAAAGTCCTTTTTGAAATGGGAAAATGGTCTTTGCTTGTGACATATTAAACCTCTCATTGACTGATCTGAAAAGTTTGCCATATATTGTTCTCAATATCTCATGATGTTGATCCCGGTGTATTACTTTTTCAATTCAAATAGTTAGTCAAAGTACCATCCCTTATCCCTAATAGTTGTAATGCTGAAATTGGAAAGTAGGAAAAGAAGGAAAGAAGATTTCCGTAGTTGATGTCTGACAGATACCTTGTCTCTCTCTTTTTGGGGCTAAGCACCATTGGTGTCTTTCTTAATCAATATAAACCCTTGCACCTTCGTGGGTTTGGGGGCTAAGCACAATTGGTGTCTTTCTTAGTCAATATAAACCCTTGCACCTTCCTGGGCTCATCACTCAGCGGACAAAAAATTGAACATTACAAAACCATTTAAAAAGACAGTCCATAGAGATCATAGATGGTAACTCTGCTGTAGATTTTGTGCTGAGGTGCTGGGACTCTCCTATCTGAGGGAAAGTAAACTTGCGTGATTGTAATGTCACAAAAGGCATTTGCAATTGCAGGTTTTGTTTCTTTGTGCTTTTCTTTTTCATCTCATGCTCTCACTAGTGAAATGAAATGAATCTTGCTCCTCCTCCTCTTTTAGAGACAGAGCATTTTATTGAGTGCTCTAGAATGTGCTTTAGCCGATATATGTCATGGACATTTGTGCAGGTGAAATCAATTCCGCTTGCAGTTGATGAGGACTATGTGCACTGACGCTCGGGGTGGAACTTGCCATTCTTCGCAGCCGGAGAGGTCGGCCCCCTTGAACCATGGAACTGTCCATATTTCAAATTAGCTTCCTGCGTATCCCGGTAGTAAATTCCAGCTGTCCTGTGCTTTTACTTCCTTTAGTGAACTCTTTGTCTGAATCCCCGGAAACTGAGCTGTCTATGTAGATCTGGTTATTTGTTCTTCTTGGTATCACTGGTGTTCTGAAAGGCTGTCCATTTTTCATGTCCAACATACCAATTACAACCTAAGTGGCAGATATTTTTGCGATCCTTAAGGAACATTTAGAGCAATGGAGGATTGTACTTGATCCTCGTCAATTCACCAGGCCCGCGCGTGATTCTTCTGGTGCATTATGTCGTTCCTTTTACCTATGTGTACCGAGTTGGGCCAAATTAACTTGGCCCTTGATTTTTACACTTGTGACCAGTCGCCTTCTTTTTTTAATTTCGTTTTCGCTCTCGCTTTGGCCCCTTTCTAATGAATTGAAATAGATAATAAGACGGTAATTGCACTCGTGGCACGTCGGCTATCCATTTTCTGGTCTGATATTTAGTCACGTGATGTCGCGTGACTTTGGGTTGAGGGCAAAATCATTACCTAAATCCTACAATTGACTTCACTCCTTTCCCATTCTCAAATCTTATGGTGTGCTCAAGTGATAAACGCGTTCTTGTTCGCCCTCCAACACTTGCTCATGACAGAGTATTATTTGTGTCTTCAAAAATTAATGGAGACCTCACATTGATCTAAAATGAGGTTAATAATTCTTAAATTTTGATTCAATATGCAATGCCATCCTTTAATTTTAATATGTTTAATGGGTTTCCTTATCTTTGGTCCAATATTTAATGTGGTTCTCAAACTTTCAAATATTTTTCATATAATCTCTTTACCAATAGTTGAATGATCATATTGAACAAATTAAAAATTTAGAAATATTATTGCACATTAAGTCAAACTTTAAGGATCAAATTACCTCTTAAACTAACGTTCATGGACCATTTGTGTTGCTGTGCTATTATACGCAATATAGGTACCCACTGCTTAGTTGACATTGAGTGTTGTCCATGTTGGAAACTTATCTTTAAATTTGGGTAGAACATTGAAGTCAAAATATCACTTTTTTTAAAAATTTATTTGTCCTACGAAATTGCTAATGGTCACCAGGTCCTTTAGGATATAACAAAGTCTCAATGAGAATATTATATAATAATTTTAGCATTTCTCCAAAGTCTTTCTAGGGAATTAATTGGAAATAATAGTTGTATATTTTGGAAAGAGAGTTCTTAAAGACTTGATGATAATTGATCCCAAAACTGTCGTGCTTATTTCTATCTTTTGAATAGGACAACTAGTTTTCGGAAAATGTTGCAAAACGAATATGTATGTTTTCAAACCTTTTTTATGTGGGACAAGACACCTAATAGTTTGTTCCAACAGTCCATCGATCGTGACCTTCCTCTTGCACCTAACAAACTCAAGCAAAGCCCTTGGCATCTTCTGGATAAGTTTGGCAATGGTCAGGGGTGTCAAATGGGTGGGTCGGGTCGGGTTTGGGTCGGGTCGAAAATGGTCCGACCCACATTGATCCATTTAACCCGTTTTAACCCATTTTTAAATGCAATGTAAATTTGATGACCCATACCCAACCCATACCCGACCCATATTACCAACGCATATTAATATTTAACTTAATTTAAGAAAATATACTCCAACTTATTTAGTCCACTTTAAACTTTTCACATATAAATTATTTGAATAAAAATTTCACATCAAATTTATAAAGTAAATTAAATAATAAAAAAGTAGTAAATAAAAAAATATGAATACCTTTAAATTGAAATAGTTTGAGGAAAATAATTTTAAAAAAAAATTGATTTTTTAATTATTGTTGAGTGAACCTCATTGGATTAGAACGGAAGTCGAGAACGCATTGAGGAGGGGATGGAAGAAGAAAGATGATTGGTCTACCTAATAACTCACTCAACCCATATTTAACTTTCACTTGACCCATATTTGACCCATATTTAACCTTCACTTGACCCATATTTGACCCATATTTAACCTTCACTTGACCCATATTTGACCCATTTAACTAAAAGTGGGTCATAATATGGGTTTATGACCCATATTGACACCTCTAGGTCGGGGGAGGGAAGGCTTTATCATGAGTAGCCTCCCTCATTCCTTCCCGTCCATAGGCAAAATCTTCATCAGTTACTCTTGTCCTTCAATGATGCCTTGTATCCATCTATCCATGGAGAAAAGATCGTCCTTCTGAATTTTGAAACCAGACACCAAAACTGCAACATGGACTCCTGCTTCTTACAGGAGCAACACTTGTTGGAATTAATTTATCTTTCTCCTAAATAAATTCTCGTTGTTGGTCACAGCACTAGGGAACGCTCTCCATAAGAGACGTCTAATTTTGGGAGGGCAATCCATCTGCCAAACTAACTTTCAGAGTTCCTTATCAATCCGAAAGATGTCCTCATGTACTTGACTTAAAATTTTAATTGTAATTAATTATTATCTATGGGAAAGTATATTAAATAAAGCGACAAAAAAAAGAGGTTTTGTTTTGGACTATTTATTTATGAAGTTTCATATTTTTCAAAGGCACCAAAAGTTAATTATCTTACTGATTTCATATAAAGAAGTTAACTTTATCACCTTAAAATTTGATTTAATTGTTATTTTTTTTTATTCTCAGTATAACAATTTGGAATTTACACAAGTTTGAAGATGACCTTTGCCGTGTGGATAGGCATCCTGATTTCGATTCTACATGCCAAACATTTAATTACAATGAAAAATATAATTAATTTGTGCCAACATATAAATTAGTGTGTCCTATTGTGTCACTCTGTTTATAATTAGTGTACTACTTCATATCATGTTCATGTCTTGCAAAAGGATCGTGCCCTGCATTGTTGGAGGGGGAGCAGGATGGGGGAGATCTATTTACATTGTCATATTGACGTATGTCAATTTAAATCCACTCGGTTATCATATCCATGTTCTCGAGCTATTTTTGTCGATGATTAAATCATATTTGTTCTAGCAATTAATGACCTTTAAAATACAGTACCCGGGTCAAAGGAATTAACAGTAAATAAGTTTGAAGAGTACCCCTTAATTAGGGAAAAGCCTTTAATTAGTTTGCAAATAGTGTTATGGCAAATCATTAAGACCAGGGCGACAATGACAACAATGTTTAAGAAACTTGCCGTGTTGGAGCTACTCGTCTTGTCGATGCACCCAATGATCATTTCCATTGAAAATCCTCATCATATTTAAATGAGATATTCAACACTGCAAGCATATCCTATCTTTCCCATCACATCATAGAGATATCCACGAAAATATCCCCATCACCCACGCCTCCCGTGCCAGTTGTCCATCAGCATTTCTTTATCTTTGGCAAACTCAGAATCCCGTTTATTTTGTAAAAGTTTAAAAATTTTAAAAATGTATTTTTTTGAAAATTATTTCTTAATCATTGAAAGATATTTTCATTATTAATAATAATTTATATTTATTTCTATATAAAATATTTTTTTTAACTTACACAAAATATACTGATATATCTAATAAAATAAATTTATTATTATTTAATTTTATAACTAAATTGTCGAATTAAATAATATGTGATAATTGATAGGTATATCAATTTAAATTTGATTCTTCATTTGTTACAAATATATTAATTTGAGATTTTTGTAATACTAATTCAATTCAAAAGAAACTAACAAGGTGAATCATCACAAATGTACAAATTTGAGTTTTTAGTGAGTTATCGTATGTATACTAATTTGGAGATTTTAGTGATAAAAAATTAATTTCAAGTAAAAATTTATCATTAATTTTAAAATAATAGTGATATTAATTTGATAAATTATTTATTTTTCGGAAAATTAAAAAATGCCCAAAAGTAGCTCGGTCATGGCTCCTAAACGGCAAGCGTCGTCAACTTTCGATGCTTCCAATGAGATCATAAATGCCGCCAACTATAGCTCATTCGTCCCTCTCTCTCTCTCTGTCAGACTCTCGCGTGACAAATCTTCTTGACTCGAGTACTTCACCAAGTCCGAAGGGTTCTCGAAAAACCAAATCAATCCAAACCCACGATCGCACGGAGAGAGAGAGAGAGAGAGAGAGATGGCGAGTCGAACCGGCGATCTTCTGCAGCGAGTCGACTCGGCTCACAAGCTGGACCTCGACGCCCTGTTCCGCTACGCATCGGCGAATGTCCCCGGGTTCCCTCTCTCCCCGTCCACCTTCGCCGTCTCTCAGGTCTGCCCCCGTCGTAACTTCCGCCTCCTCTTTTGATTTCGATTCATCTCGCGCCGCCTGTCGCGGCTGAGAAACTCTTCTGCGTGACCCGCCGGGTGGCGGCGGCGATGACGAGTTGGGGGAATGATGGGTTGTGGTTTTTTTTCCTCAGTTCGGGCACGGCCAATCGAACCCGACGTTCCTCATGGAGGTTGGGAGCGGGGGCGAGTTGAAGCGTTACGTGGTGAGGAAGAAGCCGCCGGGAGTGTTGCTGCAATCCGCCCACGCCGTCGAGAGAGAGTTTCAGGTTAATCACGAGTGTTCGACTAATCAGTGGATGTTCTGATTACTGTGGTGACAGCAATTCACGGTCTCTCTGTCTGTTAAGGAAAATGGTGAATTAATTAACAGTGTGCCTAGAGAATAGCCAGACTCGAAAGACCGGAAGCACATGAACATTGTTTTTAGACTCTTTGGAATGGCGGATTACTAATGATTGTTTAGCTGGGATTATGCATGAGACTCGTTGTAGTTATGGTGCATTTGGTTTCCATTTGCAATAGGTACTCCAAGCTTTGGGTGTGCGCACGAAGGTCCCAGTTCCTAAAGTGTTCTGCTTGTGTACTGATCCGACTGTAATTGGGACGGCATTTTACATCATGGAGTACCTGGAAGGACGTATATTCATGGACCCCGGTCTGCCAGTATGATCTTTTAGACTGCACTAAAATTTAACTACACAATCAGTTGGTGCCTTGCTTTCAAATTGTTATAGTTAGTTTGGTGCAGATATCTAATTTTTCCTTTCACTTCCTACCAGGGTGTCCTGCCAGGTAGGAGAAGGGCAATATATGGGGCAACTGCAAAAGCTTTGGCATCTTTACATTCTGCTAATGTGGATGCTATTGGCCTAGGAAAGTTTGGACGGAAAGATAGTTATTGTAAGCGACAGGTATGCAAGTGAATTCTTACTTTCTCTTAAACATTGTGATTGATGAGACAATGGGGATCTGATGTCCTCTAAGGAATTGTAAAGCTCTTGCTGTTGGAATCTTATATAGAACCTCACATTGTGCGATTCAATTGTCATATCCATTTGGATGCATGATTTAGGTAGAGAGATGGGCTAAGCAGTATATTGCTTCAACTGGAGAGGGTAAGCCTGAGAGAAATCCAAAAATGTTTGAGCTGATCAATTGGCTTCGACAGCACATTCCTCCAGAAGATTTTTCAGGGGCTACAGCAGGCATAGTTCATGGAGACTTTCGTCTCGATAACCTTATTTTCCATCCCTTGGAGGTCTGGTATTGGAAATTTTTTTTATTTAAGATCATTTTTATGATAAGGAAAAATATGAGCACTTAGACAACTGAATGTACTTACGTTATTATTGGCAGTTCTTTTGCGTAGCATGTTGGAATTGTGTCACTCTCATTTTTGCAATGGTGACATGCTGGTCGAGTGGAACCAAATTGTGATACCAAAGACGTAAATCTTATCAGATTCAATTGGTGCAGGATCGAGTTATCGGTATTATTGACTGGGAACTGTCTACGCTTGGAAACCAGATGTGCGATGTTGCATATTGCTGCATGGTACTTATATTCAAGTTCTTAGTTCACTTCCTTGCATGAAAATAATTTTTTCCATTTTTTTTATTTTCTTTGGCAAAATCTTTTTCATCCAGTTGGGTGTTTTCCTTTCTAACAATGAGATTAGGCTTGAATAAGTACTCCATTTGTGCTGTCAAACAGTTAACTGTTGATTTTTAAATTTTTTTGTAGCCTTACATTACCGACCATAAGTCGGGTAAAGCCCACCTAGGTCAAGGTTTTGAGCTTTCTGGAATTCCAGAAGGTATTCCATCCATGGCTGAATATCTGGCTGAATACTGCTCAGCATCTGTAAGTTTACTTTTTATATAACTGACAATTCTTTTTTTTTGCACATATTGGTACATTTTGAGAATTCCTGTTTTCCTGCGAGATGATATAAGTACGCTTTTACAAAAACTGCGGCAGCACTCTTCACCCTTGATTGCAGAGCATGATACCTTATGCTGAATTCCTGGGTTAGATGAAACTGAGTGAACAACATATCACTCCATGGCTAGGCAAATTTGGTTTAGCCCACAGTTTTCTTTTCTATTGGTATTACCCGCATTAGCAATCATGAAGTATATCTACTTTAGAATGCTACAAGCCTTGGGCCTTGGTTTGGTATACTTTGATTCACCCAAAATTTGGTATTCTGAAATCTTTTTGCTTGGTTATATATATGTTTGAGTCCAAGTGAAAGCAATTCTAATGAAGCTACTCAGTGGCATGATTGGATTAGTTGGGTGCTCTAAGAGGCCAGGCCCTATACATTGAATGCCATCAACAATAGAGTACATAAGATTAAACTTTGGTGCTTATTTGGGCATTCATTCTGGTGTGTGTTCAATTAGATGACTGATTATTGCACTTTTGAAATTTGCATGGAAGGGCAAATCATGGCCTGCTGCTGCTGTGTGGAAGTTCTACATGGCCTTTTCATTTTTTCGTGGCGCATCAATATATACTGGAGTCTACAGTAGATGGATCATGGTACACTCCTATAAACTCTGTGGCTAGATGGCCATTGTTTTCTTTATGTATGATGGATATGCATATGATGATGTAGGGCAATGCTTCAGGAGGTGAACGTGCACGACATGCGGGTCAAATAGCTAATGACCTAATAGATTATGCATGGGCCTTTATTGAACGGAAATCCGTGCTTCCTGAGCATCCTCCACCTGGTAGATAGACCTTCTTATATTTCGTTAACTATGTACAATGCTATGCATATTTTCTTGAATTTCACACCACCAGTTTTCATACTTTTAGCATGTTATTAATGTACCATAAGGCATATACAATCACAAGACAGTACTCAAACCTTAGTAGTAAGGTGCACAGGAAAGAAAATTGAAATGTATCAGACTAGTTGGATAAATCACATTGTATTAAATCTACCATGATGGGTGTCATGGTTCTGGCTGTTGGCCAAGTTCTAAGAGCATGCGGTGTTTGTTACCCTTGGTCACGAGTAGTACACCAGCCAATTCAAATGCACAACACCTTGATGCTAAGGTGCATGCTCAGTTCACCAGATCAAAGGAAGAAAGAATGAAATGGGTCATAGGAAAATGTTTTACTTAGATGTATTAATCAACGGTACGAGTAATGCACATCAAGAAACTATCGAGATAGGAGAGTTTAAGTAGTTGAACCCCCTAAAGAGTTTTACAGATATTATCTATTCTAACACCAGTAGACAATTCAGGTGCTTCAGATGGTGGAGTATTGGAAAGAAATTTCTAGTAAATTTTGAAGCTTCACAGAACCCCTGGTCAGGATAAGTGTGCAGCACGTGGTCAAGATCATTCTTCTAGGCTACTGGGTTGCTTAGACTGTTAAATTAAATCTAGGAGTAAACTAAGAATAATGAAATCACAGGAGTCGAAGTAAGAGAAGCCCCAGAAGTTTGGATATTTTAATCAACTTTTCAAAGCTTTCAGTGCACTTACGTGGTAATCAAAGATTAACTGGTAGAGTTTATGGATGTGTTAGAGACACATCCCAGTATCTTTATCATGTGATAAGTTAATAAGATTCTTGTGTGATGTGGTTATTCATCAGATTGACAAAGGCAACTTTTGGAAAGAGGGTGGTTATGCTTTTGGGTAATTTATGCAGAAATGTTTTGGTGGCCTCACTTCAAAACCCCTGCTCCCACTTGGGTCACAAGCTCACATTGCAAAATTTTCTGTCTATTGTGTATCAATCAAACATGGCCAATGATGCTAAAAGTTCACTACCACTAATCACTGAACTTTTCAATCGTAATTGTTGGTTTGGTCTCATTATTCCATTTGAGCATTTTGCATCATTTTGTGATTTTGTGCTATATATACTGAACCTCGATTAGCTTGGTATATTCTTTTATCTGTCGCCTAATTTTGGTTTCTCTTGGTTTTTGCTGGGCTTATTGTCTCCTTTTATCCAAATTTCGACCTTCATATATATCCTTCTGTCCTTTACTTTTTACTTTCCAGTTCCAAGATATCTCAGTTCCTTCACACCTGGTAATTATGGGGGAGAAGGAAGCTTCTCATTGGAGGGAGGGCGGTTTGTCCCTAATGAAAAGGTCTTGAACTTGAGAAGCAAGCTGATCAAATTCATGGAAGATCACATATACCCTTTGGAAAATGAATTTTACAGACTTTCTCAATCTAATTTGCGATGGACTATTCATCCTGAGGAGGAGAGATTGAAAGAGCTGGCAAAAAGAGAAGGCTTGTGGAACCTGTGGATACCTGTATGAGTATGAGTATTTTAGTAGATTTCTTTGCTCTTTTACTGAGAGTAATGTCCCATAGGAAGGCATTTGGTTCGGCTTTGAAAATGGCCTTTGGGGCTCTAAGGCCCTTGGGCAAATGCAAGTGTTTGGCAGCTTTTCTGGAAGAGCTTCTGTGAGATGCATTGCGTTTTCAAAGTCCTCCAAAGACCCTCAGCAAAATGCATGTTCTATCCAGCTTTGGTCTTTGGGCATTTCTGGAATGCTAATTCATTTTTTTCCCTTTGAATTTTGAGCTCACTAAATTTTCAAAATTCCAATTTTACCCTCACCATTTTCATTGGCAGCCTCACATGATATTGCCAGCGTGCCTCACCTTAGGTTGCGCAACCTTAGGTGGCCCTCATTAAGCCGAGGTTGTGTGACCCAAAGCAGCCCTCGACAAGGGCCGCCTGAGGTTGCACAACCTGAGGCGATGGCTTCTGGTGCTAGATCTGACCAGCTGTGGCTCACTGATGTCTGGCGGTGGCAAAACAAATTTGAAAACATTTTTCCAAATAGCATTTAAACCAAAGTTGATTGCCATGGCACTTCTCAATTACACTTTATCAAACACTTTGCGTTTGGAAAAAGCTTTTTAACCTAAAGTCTTTGCATTTCCCCAAAAACTTCCCTAGATGCCGAACCCGAAGTCTTCCTACTTAAAGCATAGCTATATGACTTGTTCCCTATTATCATATATGCAGCTTGATAGTGCTGCTAGAGCAAGGGAACTAATTTCTGAAGGGAAAGGTTATGCACTCAGCAGCGAGGTGTATGATCAGTTGTTAGGAGCAGGCCTCTCTAACCTTGAGTATGGCTACCTTTGTGAGATTATGGGCCGTTCTGTTTGGGCTCCACAGATTTTTAATTGCGGTGCACCGGATACTGGAAATATGGAGGTAAGATATGTAGTGATTATTTAGGCAATGAACCAATTGCTCTCCCTTTACTGCCCTTATCAAGTTTGAAATTATCCTTGTATAATCTCTGGTTGAAACGGACTTATCTATATGGCACTTAAGCAGGGATGATATGGATTTGTTAGTCAATGGTGCACTTAGATGTGGAAGTTTAAATACATTTTTTGGTTCCAGAGGGGGGGAAGAGCACAGTTGGGAATCTGCCATCTTTAACTTGGGTTCTCTCAGTGTGCTTCACTTGCCATTTTATGCCATTTTGTACCATGGATGTTTTGACACGTGTAAATATTTGACGTTTGGATTCTATGCCACTCTTGTTTTGTGATGTCTTTGTGTAGCATTAATCTGATAGTCACAATGCTTTTCCATTTAAATTAGGTATTGCTGCGATATGGAAATAAAGATCAACTAAATGAATGGCTCATTCCGTTGCTCGAGGGGAAAATCCGGTCAGGATTTGCGATGACAGAACCACAAGTTGCATCTTCTGATGCAACCAATATAGAATGCTCCATCAGAAGGTAGGTTAACAGAGCATATCCCAGATAGGATTGTAGATGACACAAAACATAGAGCTTGAATTCAAATTTTTTGTCGGTGGTTGTGCTTTTCCTGCTAAAATATATTTGAAGTATGCCTCACCCGATTGGTTAAACATCTCCCATACTCTTGATGTCATGGCTGGATTCTCCTCAAATCCCCTCCCCCCTCTTCCCCCATTCTCTCATTTAAAGAACCACGAGAAGAAATTGACTATCCCTGTCTGCACGCTTTCTTTTTTGAAGATCAGGAGATTCATACATCATCAATGGTAGGAAGTGGTGGACAAGTGGAGCCATGGATCCAAGATGCAGAATTCTTATAGTAATGGTGAGCTCATCTGCATAATTGTTGTTTTGAGTTGGATTTGAGATTGATTTTTACAAAGAAATTGGGATGTCATTTGTCAGGGGAAAACTGATTTTTCTGCTGCCAAGCACAAGCAGCAATCAATGATTTTAGTGGATATGAAGTCTCCAGGTGTTCATGTAGAAAGACCACTCATGGTTTTTGGATTTGATGATGCACCTCATGGACATGCAGAAATTTCATTTGAGAATGTATGTGTACCGGCAAAGAATATCCTTCTGGGTGAAGGTCGTGGTTTTGAAATTGCACAGGTAGGTATTAAGTTTTCATTTCCTGGTAACTTAATGGCTCAGATGACTGATGACTATGTACACTCCTAAAATTATTTGAAGTCACCTGACTTAGTTCTCGGGAAATATCATTTCTTGAATTATTTTGGGCAATTGAAGAACATATCTGCATTTTATTACTCAGGCAATTAATTGGTTTTCCTGGTTCAGTACCAGGGAGAAAGATACTTTACTTGGGGAGATGTCTGATTGTTCATTTTGTAATGAATTTTATTTTGGGATTGAAGGGTGTTTTTATTTTTCTTTTTTTTTTTTGGGGGGGAAGAGAAGAGGCAGGTTGGGGGAGGGGGTAAGAAGACATAGACAAAATATTTCCTGAGGATGCGGTACATATACGTTGATTAGATTCCCAAACTTTTTTTTTGTTGGCTCCAGATTTGGTGAATTGCTGATTTTAATAGTTCCCTAAACTATGCAGGGTAGGCTTGGTCCTGGAAGATTGCACCACTGCATGAGATTGATTGGTGCGGCTGAACGTGGCATGCAGATGATGGCTCAAAGGGCTCTTGAAAGGAAAGTCTTTGGAAGGTTAATTGCAGAGCAAGGATCATTCTTGTCAGATATCGCTAAGGTAATTTATGGGGATATAATCTGGAAAAAAAAAAGCCTAAGAGAGCCCATTCCCTTTCAAGCAAAAGAAGATTAAATGGAAGATTGACCTAAAAATAGTGTAAACCATTTGATTAGTAGATTAATCATAAACCTTAGCCCATGCTTAGAGTGGAGTCCTTTTACTTGATATATCTCTGATTGCTAGATGATTGGAATAGATGAGCTGGTGAGCTTAGAAGCTATGTCAGATGAATGTCTAGTGAAAGGTTAAAATGTTTCTGATGAGCCTCAACAGACTAGATTTTTTGATTCTACAGATGAGGATATTGTTTTTGAAACAGTATTAGAGTTGTATTAGAATTAACATATGAATTAACTTTTTTTCCTGGTTAAAACAAACAATTCCTTTACTTTGTGGCATTTAGAGATCGATATACTGATGATGTCATTTGCATTGTGAAGTGTCGGATAGAGCTAGAAAGAACTAGACTGCTAGTTCTGGAAGCAGCCGACCAGCTTGATCGGCTTGGGAACAAGAAGGCCCGCGGAACCATTGCGATGGCTAAGGTAATTGAAAGCTTTGAACAAGGAACTGATTTATTGATAATCATCATCCATTTGTTTGACTTGGTTCTGAATTGTTTGTTTGCCATATGGAGCAGGTGGCAGCTCCTAACATGGCACTGAAGGTGCTTGACATGGCTATGCAAGTGCATGGCGCAGCCGGGTTATCTTCAGACACTGTCCTATCACATCTCTGGGCCACGGCAAGAACTCTAAGGATTGCGGATGGTCCGGATGAAGTACATTTGGGCACGATTGCCAAATTAGAACTTCAGAGGGCCAAACTCTAAGGAAATCCTGGAGAAAAGCTGAAGCAGAGCATGTTTTCCCTCCATGAGGAATAGATCGAGGTTGGAGTACTCTGAAATGAAGCATGCTAATCATTCCTTGTGTAATGAAAGCAAATGATGATATATTCGTAACGTTTAGCTGGAATGGTGTTGGCTGTGTTGAAAGTAATCTTATGTTGTTAATAAAAGCTTGAGAAGAATAAGGGAAGAAAATGATTAATATCCTTTTATGACTGGCGGAATATATTGTAAAAGACTATGCTGGCGACTCCGGAATAAGCAATTTCTTCTCCTGTTTTCTCCTGTTTTCCTTTCAATCGCACAATCAAGTCTTGTTCCGTGAAAGTGGTCAGCTATCTTTTTCCTTCTGGAAATTTTTTAGATGTAAAGCTGGCGAAGCTATATGATCGTCTTTTTACACAGGTCACCTTCATCAACGTTGATTTACACAAATTATAGACAAGAACCGTTTCTTGTACCAAAATGGTGATTTTCGTGCTGGATAGTTTACTTTAACCTGTGTACCAATGACTAAATCCCACCTTCAATGCTTCCTCATAAGTCGTTGTATAAGCCATAAAATCATGCTGGAGATGCCGCGGGATGGAAGCAGAAAGAGAAATAAGCTTGATTGAGGATAACGAGCAAAAGAAATGTAAGAGATTTTCAATAGGAACCCTCAAATTATATTCACTTTGAAACTCTTACTATGTGTATCCTTAATCATCACTAATCCTTCATTCTATCTCATACGAGAATCCGCGAAATCGACACTCATGTCAGTGAAAAAGAAAAAACCGCATCATTCCATACATTTTACGCACCGTGCTTAAGCTAATGCTTATGCTATTATCTATATGACAAATTATATAATAATGGATGAACCCATCAAATCGAGAAATTAATGGCAAGTGGCCTTCGTTTGCAGCATATCAATTCGACACCATCAGTTCAATGATAGGAACTTGAAACGCTATATAAAGTAAAGAGCCTCAAACAAAGAAAGAGAACCCTTGATAGCACTTACATCCATTTTAGCAATAAGTAGCAAACGGGAAAAACAAGAACAACCGAGGTTTTCCAACAGAAATAACTGTCATTTCCTAATGCTTTCTTTCCATTTCTGTCTCCTCTTTCCCTTCCTCACATTCCAAATATCCCACCCTCTTCCTATAACCTATTAAAACCAGAGAGCCATAGGAGGATCAGAGATCCTGACAGATGAAGAAGAGAGAGTCCCCAAGACCTCTATTGACTTTCATCTGTTTCATAGCTAATTTCCGGTAGTCCTCGATTCCGTGCGATCATTCCATTAGTTTGCTTATTTTTCAAGTGAATTGAAGTGTTGAGAGGGAAGAAAACATGAGCGGATATGATCACCTCTCTGGCCCTACAGGGCGAGGAAAGCGCAAGGCATATGCCATCGGCGGGGTTGGCATAGTATTTGTCGTGGCAGTGGTGATCGGCGTGGCCGTCAGTGTTGGCAACAGAAGCAGCAGCTCCAGCCAATCCGATGCTGGTACCAGCAGCAGCGGGGTGTCAACCTCGATGAAAAAGTCGATTGAAGCCATATGCCAACCCACCGACTACCGAGAAGCCTGCGTGAACAGCCTTTCCTCGTCGGGCGGGAACAGCACCGACCCCAAAGACCTCATTCAGACGGGCTTCCAAGCCGCGATCAAACAGGTCAGGGCAGCAATCCAGAACTCTACTGTCGTGAAGGATCTCGCGAAGGACCCGAGATCCAAGCAGGCCCTCGAGACGTGCCAGCACCTCCTTGAATACTCGATCGACGACCTCCAGAGCTCCTTTGAGAGGCTGGGCGCGTTCGATGTGAGCAAGCTCGACAAGTTCATGGCCGACCTGCATGTCTGGCTCAGCGGGGCCATCACATTCCAGGAGAGCTGCCTGGACGGCTTCGAGAACACGACAGGTGCCGCGGCGAAGAAGATGAAGCAAATCCTCCAGAGCTCCAGGGAGCTCACCAGCAACGGCCTAGCCATGGTCACCGAGATCTCCTCGCTGCTAGGCTCGCTCAACATCCCTGACGTGAGCCGGCGCCTCCTGTCCGAGGAGCAGGATGGCAGCGCTGAGTTCCCGTCGTGGGTCAACGAGGGGCGACGCAAACTCCTCGCAGCAGCACCTCAGGACATCAAGCCCGACTTGGTCGTGGCCCAGGATGGAAGCGGCAAGTACAAGACCATCGGCGAGGCTCTGAACGACGTTCCTAAGAATAACAACAAGACCTTCGTCATTTACATCAAGGAAGGAGTGTACAAAGAAAAAGTACTGGTGGACAAGAAGACAACCCATATCATGATGATCGGCGACGGCCCGACGAAGACCGTGATCACTGGGAGCTTGAACTACGTCGATGGAGTCCAAACCTGCAACACCGCAACATTCAGTAAATATCATTTGACATTTTTCACTTGAATTCTTCATTGATTTCGTCTACAAGACAAGTGGCTGATAAACCATGTCGACTTATGTTTCAGCTGCCGTAGGAAGCAACTTCATAGCCAAGGACATCAAGTTCGAGAACTCGGCCGGTGCCGAGAAGCACCAGGCCGTGGCCCTACGCGTCCAGTCCGACATGTCCGTGATCTACAACTGCCACGTGGACGCCTTCCAGGACACGCTCTACGCGCATGCCCACCGCCAGTTCTACCGCAACTGCACCATCTCCGGCACCATTGACTTCATCTTCGGCGATGCGCTCGCCGTCCTCCAGAGCTGCCAGATGTTCGTGAAGAAGCCCCTGGAGAACCAGCAGTGCATTGTCACTGCATCGGGACGCAGCGAGCGCCGCTCCGCCTCGGCCATCGTCCTCCAGAACTGCACAATCTCGGCTGACCCCGCCTACTACCCCCTGCGGAACGTCAACAAGGCCTACCTCGGCCGCCCGTGGAAGGACTACTCGAGGACCATCATCATGCAGTCCCAGATCGACAACCTGATCCAGCCGCAAGGGTGGTTGCCGTGGATGGGCGACTTCGCGCTCAACACGTGCTTCTACGCGGAGTATGGGAACAGAGGGACCGGCTCGGCGACGACGGGGAGGGCGAAGTGGCGTGGGATCAAGAACATGACCGCGCAGCACATCGTCGACTTCACGCCGAAGGCCTTCTTTAAGGGCGATGATGCGTGGATCATCGCCACCGGAGTGCCTTATAGTCCCAAGTTGATGACGGTTTAAACGGAGGCAAACCAAGAAGACTGTTAGGTATTTTATTAGGTGGTAGTTGTTTGTGAATTTTTTTTTTTTATTTTTTGGAGGGGAAGCTCAGCTATGGGAGAATGATGATGGTCATGTGTCCTTTTACATATGTCCAAAAGATTCATTCTATCTCAAAATCTCAATTTGGAGAAATTTGTTTTCACTTGTAGAGCTATTGTTTTGGAGAAAAATAGTTGAAAGGGGAAACACCCAAACTGGATGATAGAGCAATTTAAAGAGTGATTGCTCTTTAGAAACGTTTCGTTGTATTCCTCGATGTGAATTTTGTAGTCCAGGCAAATTAACATAATAAACCCTAAGCTAAACGACATATTTTCTAAAGAAATGATTGGGTCATAGTCTTATATTTATTGTGAGAATAACCATTTGTTATGAATCACAAAAAATAAATAACAAATAATTATAAATTATTGAAGGTCTACTTGTTCAAAAATTTATAACTCACAACAAACCATTATTTTTATAATAGCCTAAATACTATTTTGTTAACAAAGCCCTATTTTCTATCACACATGACTTGACTTGCCCTATAAGAAAAAGTCCATGAAAACAATCCCAAAATACATTTGTAGCCTTCAAACCCATCAACGAATTTATGTAGCTTAGGAAACTTATTCAACTTGTTTGCGCCTCCTTATGAAAACAATCCCAAAACACATTATCTTCGAAAAAATAGTTTCATTAGGCATCAATTTTGTCAGAGTTTGAAGAATAGGTCAAGAATGAGGGAACGACTTGCAATTTTTGAAATTTAGTCGATGTATTTATATTGTATAGGCTACTATTTATAATATATTGAAGGTCTAACTAAGGAAAAGAATAAAGAAGAAACATTGAATCAAATCTAAATCAAATCCGATCACGGATTGATATAATTTATCAATTATAATCTCTTGTAATCTTGAATTGATCAATCGCAATTTTTGATCCTATCCTCCCATATCTCCAACAAATTTCTCGATCTCAAATATTGTGACAATATCTCTGTCATGAGATAAGTCAGTAACCTCAAAATACTCAAAACCACCAGGAGTAAATTTGGCCAAAACTAGCAGCAACAAAATAAATAAAAAATAAAAAGGAAATTTTAGCAAGACGAATTTTGGGTTTGGTCAAATTAAAAAAGAGTTGGCTCAAGAGTCAAAGGTAGCATCTTGAATTTTGCAAACCGGCGTCGTTAAAGATAGTACCGCCGTGGTGGCCGATTTAAGAAGATCACCCGAGCTTCTCGCCTCGACTCTTAACCAGACGGCCCCATAGAATTAGCTAAATGGGCTTTTAGAATGGCGGTTCAAGAGCCCTTTTGTTAATACCCGGCCTTATATTGCACCACTTGTGTCTCTTTGCCAACTCCCATAAAAGTGTTTCCATCTAATAAAAAAATAGATTAATATTACGAAAAATCTTATATTGATAGATCTATAACAAAAATTATTAGTTTTCGTTAAAATTTATTGTCAATTTGCTTAATTAGATGACACGTGACGACAGTTAACGGGTTTATCGATTTGGAATTTTATCATTCTTTTGTCACAGTATTAATCCAATTTAACTAAAACTAATGAATAGTATATAGTTACAAATATACTAATTTTGGTAGTCAAAAAATTGGTTTGAAGTAAATTTATCACATATGTGTCGGTTTTGGATTTTTAGTGAAAAAATTTAAGAAAAAAATTACTTTGAGATAAAATTACCGTAAGTGTACCAATTGGGATTTTTCATGATAATCTAATCCTAAAAAGAAAAGTAATTTTCTCAATGTTAAGAACCTCGCAATTTTAATTAGAAGTCAAATCATTTCATGAAATTGCAAAGAAAAAAAAATCTTTGTGAAAAAGAATGGATAATTACCCAAATAGTCCATAAATTTTGATTCAATGTGCAATACTATTTATAAACATTTAAATTATTTAATGTAATCTTAAATTCTACCTGAATGTGTAATGTCATTATTAAACTTTTAATTTGTCAAATATGATTCCTCAACTCTAGGTGATTGTTCAATCTACCGTCCCCGAACTTAAATTAATGAGATAACAATATTAAATATTTTATATTGTTCACATACTAAATTGAACATATACTAAAATTTAAGGGATTACATTCAATAAATTAAAATTTTAGAGACGATCTTGCACATTAAATTAAAATTTAGACTATTAAATGAATTAAAAGTTTTAATACTACATTGAATTGAGTCAAAATTTAAGAATTTACTTGTGTCATCCTAAAAGATAAATATATATAAATATTTGGGATTTGAGTGAATTATTAAACTGTTTTATTTAAATTATTCGGCGTAAAATATAAAATAATCTCACTTTGTCAGGGAAAGAAAATATAGAATAGGAGATGTATAGATATCGGCGCATTAACATTTGGGCGGCCCCGTCGTCAAAGGGATCACTCGGTAAATACGAATGAAGGGGACTCGCGATTTTTCAACAATGTCTGCTATTGTCCGGCTGCGCTCTAGTCTTTATCATCATTTCTCAACTTTGTCCCATCCGCGAGATCCTTTGTATCTCTCTCTCTCTCTCTCTTCTCGTCACCATCATCATCACCATCATCATCCGCAGAAATTCAAGGAAACCTCTCCCTGCAGCAGCAGCAGCAGTAAACTCTCACTCAGGCAGAGCCCCGGAGAAAGGAAGATGGAGACCATAAAGCACCGCACGGTGAAGGTCAACGGCGTGAACCTCCACGTGGCGGAGTGCGGCGAGGGACCGCTCATCCTCCTCATCCACGGCTTCCCGGAGCTCTGGTACACGTGGCGCCACCAGATCCTCGGCCTCGCCGCGCTCGGGTTCCGCGCCGTCGCCCCCGACCTCCGCGGCTACGGGGACTCCGACGCCCCGGCCGCGACGGACGCCTACACCGCCTTCCATGTGGTCGGCGACCTGGTGGGGCTCCTCGACGCGGTGGCGGAGGGGGAGGACAAGGCGGCGTTCGTGGTGGGCCACGACTGGGGGGCGCTAATGGCGTGGTACCTGTGCATGCTCCGGCCCGACCGGGTCAAGGCTCTGGTCAACCTCAGCGTGCCGTGGCTGCCCCGGAACCCCGACGGGAAGCCCCTCGACGGCTACAGGGCCGCCTATGGCAACGATTACTACATCTGCAGATTCCAGGTTCGGGTCTTTCTTGTGTTTTCTTCTTTTTT
This sequence comes from Corymbia calophylla, assembly GCA_014182845.1. Taxonomy (NCBI): domain Eukaryota; kingdom Viridiplantae; phylum Streptophyta; class Magnoliopsida; order Myrtales; family Myrtaceae; genus Corymbia; species Corymbia calophylla. The sequence goes on along the minus strand of CM024694.1, from coordinate 12,973,642 downwards.
CCTGATGTTGCTTGCTTGGGTTTTCTCTGGCTGATTGGATGCACTCGCCAAACATACTCAGCAACGAGTTTCGAATTGCAGATCGTCTCTCGAAATGCTGATTACCATCTCTAGAAGAATGAGTAATTGCTTCTCTTTAACGGATTCTGCTTTCTATACGCATGATTTTCCTTATGTGTTGTAGCGTTGCTTGACCCACAGGACTCATCGAACCTAAGTTCAATTTCATATCTTCAAATGCTGGACTTGCGAATTATTTCTCGTAGATTTGTTGGAGGATGAATCTGGTGTTAGTAAGTTTGGAGTCTCACCGGCATGCCTGTTTGTCACCGGGTTTTCATATTGAGTTCTTGAGCTATCGAGTCAACATAACGATCTTAATCTAGAGATCAATCGTTACGGTTGTAATATCAAATCGAGTCCATATTAAAGTGCATAGAAAGCCACCAAAATTGTTATATCATAATTTTGTTTAATGCAGGAACCTGGAGAGATCGAAGCCCAGTTTGCTGAGATGGGGACTAGGAGAGTCCTCGAGGGGATCTTGACATACCGCATTCCCGGCCCGCTTTTCATTGTGAAAGGGAAAGGGTTCGGGCACCCGGTGGACGACCCGGTTGTCTTGCCTTCGTGGCTGACACCGGAGGATGTCGACTATTACGTTGACAAGTTTGAGAAGAAGGGCTTCACCGGAGGGATCAACTACTACAGGAACTTCAACCGGTAAGCTACTACTTTCTTTCCCCAGGATGATCAATCTCATCTCTTGTATGTATGGGCACAAGAGGAGGGAGGAGATTGCATTGTGCTGTGAGGATCGTTGAGTCGACACATAACTTGCAAAAGCTACTGTCTACTTGAAATTCACATTGCTCTGAAATTCAATGTGGTTTGGTACAGAACTTAGATGTACTCCTCTCTGCACTGTGCAATCCATGATCTGAAGGGAAGGCTGTCTATATATTTTCACCAATTTAGGTGCAGTTTCAGCATGATTTTCGCCGGATCGATTAGTTTAGCGGGCCAATAGGAATTAGGAATCAAAAAGTTTCTCTTTATCAGTGGCACACAGATCTGATCCCTCCAGTGTATGATGTTGACAATTTTACTTTGGGAGTATCTTTGTGCAATTCTTTCCTCAACTGTGCTTTTTCTTTGCTTTTTATGAATCGATATATTTTTTCTTATTGACTATTGCAGGAACTGGGAGCTGATGGCACCATGGGATGGGGTTCAGGTGAAAGTGCCTGCGAAATTCATTGTGGGTGAGCTGGACCTGGTTTACAACATGCCTGGCATCAAAGACTTCATACACAAAGGTGGGCTCAGAAGACGGTCCCTCTATTGGAGGAAGTGGTGGTCATGGAAGGCGTGGCCCATTTCATCAACCAAGAAAGGCCCCATGACATCACCCAACACATCTATGATTTCTTTAGCAAGTTTTGAGGTTGATCCTTGCCCCAGCAAGTGGCTGGTCGGGGTGCTCGTAAGTCTGTATCCTATGTATGGCATTGCATGGTAGCGTTGATAATGCAAGCTATGACAATGTATCAAAATAAAATTACTTTTGACCGAGTAACAGTTAAAAACAAAAAAGAATCCTTCTCCTAGAGTATGATATATTACCACATTAAGTGCTGAAATTAGTGTCTTTTGAGGCTGCGTTTGATGATTTTCAATTGGTTTAACTATCTACCTCTCCTGGAGGACCGGTTCACGTGTATGATCATATGCCAAGCACATACAACACGGCACTACAATCTACTCGAACATGAAATGGGACACCTAGATGAACAAATGATGAGGACACGAGCTCGAATGAGGCTCAAGGCTCTCGGCCAGGCATGGTGTTATCCTTGGCTGCGTCTCTTCGAGTGGGATTCCAACATGTACGCAAATGAATAACATGAAAAATGGCTACATAAGGCATCAAACACCCTAGAATGATGAGATATGACAAGTGCTTGCTCTTCTTTCGTGCTCTCAACTCCAGCCCCTCCTCATTATCTTCCATGGACCCATAGTCGCTATTTTCTCTTGCCTCTTCCCCTGACAGAGGATCCAGTTTACCGGCACTAACATCTTTAACTGTATTACTTGCATGTTCCTGAGCAGAACCCAAGCCTTACGCTTCTTTTTCGTTTTTAACCCATCTTCACCTCGGAAAATTAAACAACGGAGAAGATTTCTAGCTAAAAGCTCATTAGCAATAATTCTTGTGTCCTGCCTCTTCCAACATTAGTTGATCTTTATATATACAAGTCTTCAATTTCAATCATTGGAGACCTTAAAAGAGATCACTAGATCCTTAGCCATTGCCTGCTTCAGCTGATCGAATGCCTCTTTACATTCACCTAATCACTTCCACAGCTTCTCCTTCTTTAGCATGTCCATGAGCAGTACACTGATGCTTGAATAGTTTTGGATGAACTGCTGATAGTAATTAGTGAGGTCAGGGAATGACCGCAACTTCGTAACCATGGTTACAGGCTCCCACTCAATGATGGCCTAGGTCTTTGTCGAATCTATGCACACTCATCCACCCCCAACAATATGCCTCAAGATTTGTCATGCCCCGACCCTCGAGCTCGCGACAACCCCAATTCACTTGAGGTCTAAACATACGATGTCCCAGGTATTGTTGCTGACTAATTCATTATATCTTATTGTTAAGCACATGCGGAAGCGAAACAAACACCTAGCCAACAACTAATAAGGATAGCAACAACATACAATAGTAGGAAGACAAGAACATCATTTTTATTTATCTGCAATGTTAGCCTAAACAATAGCATATATATATACATGCCTTACTACCGGTGACATGCTAAAGCCTACTAAAAAAGAGACCGGCTCGGCTAACCTATCATTGCCAAAAGTGGAGGATGCTTCGTCAAAAAGGGACTAGGCTACAGATGCCTAATCGTTGGCCTTTGAATAATCGGTCTCCCCAGTCGTCGGGTCAGAGATCTCACTATCAAGGGGGTCGAGGTCCATGAGATCCCAAATCTTGTCGGTTGCCCCACGGGTGGAATCGGTCCATCGAAACCCCTTAGGGGACCGTACAACATGTCCCCCATTCGAATGAACCACACCTTAAAGACGTGGGGCACGTAGTGGTCCCTTGCTCCCTCATCCACTCACACGGTCGTCACGTGATACTCGTAGACAAAATTGCGGCCCGGGATGAGCCGCGTAGTGACAGTGGTGTTCATGTCAACCAGGACACCGAACCTCACCGGGTACGGCGCCATCCTAAGGTCCTGAAAATGTTAACTACGACAAGATGAGATAAACTTAGTAAGTTAAGATCCTAAGCCTCGGTTAGGAACTCCACTCGCCTCGAGGTAGTCTCTAAGCATACAATTTAGTCTCGACAATCAACCAATTACAACATCTCAGAGAGGCACTATCAGAAGGCAGTTCAATAATCATATGCAAACATAGGCAACCCTACCTTACCTTGGCACACACGCAACTTGCAAAAATCGTCATTTAAAGCATAACAAGATTACAAGGCATGCAAATAATCAGAGCACTGCACATAGCTTTCTCATGCCTCAATATCCACACATACTCCGATTATTATGATCCCTTGGGCCATGGCATAACCTTATGGTTGGTGGTCAATTGGTCCGAAACCAAGCATCGTCCCCCCCGGTGGAGCACAACTATGTCATGGGCTCTCCTCACCAACGGCATTCCTAAAAGAGCATGGGTTCAGCCTTTGCTGCGACTTCGCAACTGACCACTATCAGGCGACCTAACGACTACGGCACAACCTCGAAGGATTGGCAGTCATCTGGCAGCGCCGGACTCTCCTCTTAATGTGACCATGCAACACGACATCAATCAATTCATTCTTTCTTTGCGTGGTCGTTAATGCAACATGGTACATGCTCATGTGACATACTCTTGTAGTTGTCATGTGTATAATGCAATGCAGCAATAACTGATAGTCATGCAAAATAGTAAAAATTCAACCACTCATAAAAATTGCAACAATCAGCAATTAATTATCCACGTGCTTCTATGACTGATAACAATCAATTAATCTACTAAATATCCAGTCGTCACCGCTTAGGATAAATCAGTATTATCCCCAAAAAACTCGTAAAAAGGATATATAATCCCAACAATCTATTAGTCATGTACACCTCATAATTCCCGTAAAATAATCATTATTTTACAACAATACTAAAAGCAATTAGTCCACCCAATTTAATAACATTTCCAAAACCTTTCTTTAACAAATTCTTGCCTCTTACTAACCAAGTAATTAATCCCAATTGACATTAGAAAGATATGCTTTAGTAATTTTTCTCACAAAATTACTCGATTAAAACCATTTCCGATAAATAACCACAATTAATTATTTTTCCCAAAAATAAATAATATTCAGAAATAAATAAAAATAAAAATTCGAAATTATAAAACAATATAATTAATAATCAATTCATTCAGAAAATAATAAATAATAAATATTTATTTCAAAAATAATAATAACATTTATTAATACTAATCATGGTTATTATTCTAACCCAACTACGATTAACTAACCTAAATGAGGTTACTTTAATTTAACCCTAGTTACTTTAATCTAACTACAGTTATTTTAATCAACTACGTTATTTTAATTTAATCGCGGTTACTTTATTCTAACCATGATTAGCACTAAGCAAGATCAAGCACTAATATAAAATACTAATCATCCATCATCCAAAAGCATAAATCAAGGAGAGAGAGAGAATGGCTGCTTAAGCTTGTCCAATAAGCTAAGGCAAGTGGCAAGCCTACTTGCTTTAAGGGCCAATGAAAATCAAGCAAAACAAAGCAAATTGGGACCACAAAATAAAAGATCTAGAAGAGAGACCCATGGGCTAAGAAGGGGAAGGAAATGGGCCAACTTGGCCCACTTGGGCTGGGCTAGATGGGCGCAAGGCCCATTGGGCCGGCCCTCTAGTGAGCCCGAATTCTTGGTCAAAAATTTCTTTTTTCGACACTTTAAGACCTCTTGGAAAACTAGAGAATAAACGAGGTGGTGTCCAAATATTTATTCATAACATCCCTGAGAAGTCGGTTCCCAAAATCGGATTAAAATTCGAGGCTAAATTGAGTTGATTACGACTGTAGTACAATTACTATGGGCACCCCTTTAGGATTTTTCCTCACATTTGACCTGTGGTTGATAGTCCATCGATCCATGTTTAGCCATTTCTTGAGTTGGGGTCGTCCTTCGATTGTCACGTGGTCCTGGGGGCTCAATTGATAATCCCAAGCATAAGATAAAAAGAAATCAGTTTAGCGTCGTTTGCAGCTTGTACCGAAGTTGTCTAGAATCACCTGCAACCCAACTTTGTATTTTTGCCGAATCGATTTATTTATGTTTCCATCATAGTCTAATACTAGAGGATATCATTCCTGCCTAGGCCCTCATGGTCAAAGGGTTTGTCCCTGATTGGAATTGCGGGTCGTACACGTATTGTTCCCTATTGGCCCCTCTCCATAGTCTATTATTCCATGAATTATTAATTCGGAATATTTGCACTAACCAGACACTCGATCAACATCGCCATTTTATAAAATCCCAAAATGGGGTTGATTTTCAGAATGTTACAAGATTGGCACTTCTTGCTATGCAAACGAGCACTTCTCCTATGGTCATTCTCCTGCAGTGTTTGGAAGACTTGTTTGAGGTGCTTGATGTGCTCCTTCAGCGTCTGGTTGTATATCACAATATCATTTAGGTAAACCACAATAAATTGATCAAGGAATTGGGTGGAGTATCTTGTTCACCAATTTGAAGAATCTTGCCAGTGCATTAGTTAGGCCAAAAGGCATGATAAGGAACTTGAACGAGTTCTATTTTGTCTAGGGGTGAGCATGGTTCGGGTTGGGCTAATCCGGTACCTAATCAAGAGACCAACCTACACAGTGTTGGTTCTCAATTTTTGGGATCGAGGATCGACCTTGTTGAGCCTGTGACCAAGGACTAGACCAACCCTAGGGTTTGGTTTGGTTCCAAGATCAACTTGGGACTAACCAATAACTTTTTTGTTTCATTTTTTGTATTCTCTAAAAAGACAATCCTATTATTTGAAATTATATCACCATCAACAATGCAGCATTAATTAGCCGAACTATGAACACTAGTACATATACAACATAAATTTATGATAATATAACAATAAAAATTTTACACTTGCTAAAGTAACAAAGCATAAAAACGCTCAAGACTACTCACAGGGATAAAGTGTTTCCATCTCTGGAGCATGCTGTAATTCCCACGCTTTTAATTTGTCTTTGAATCATTTTTATGTTTGGGAAATGGGATGAGTTGGGAAATTTAAGGGAAGAGATTATGGGCCACAGTGCAAGCCGCGACTAAATTTATGCTGATTTTTTTATACTATTTGGTCATTTGAAAGTTGTTTGTTTTAAATAAATTTCAAACTTTAGGTATTTACATATCATTCAGGTTAATAAATCAGTTCACTAATAAATGAGAATACAGCTAGACCATAGAGGTACTTTTAAATGACACATACTTCACACGGAAGATAATGAACACAGCGTAACGTGAAAGCATTCAATGTCTTAGAGCCTAACTAGCATTGTTTCATAAATTTCTATCTCGGTAGGGAAAGAAAAAGTAAAGTGAAAAGCATAAAAGGCCAAAAGTAGCACGAGCTTAAACCATGCACCTTCATCTAATACTTAGCTTGCCAATTCTACAGTTTAAATAGAATTTCAAAGCAAAACTCTAAAAACTTTGTCGCAGCAAGAAAGTTTGAGGAACATAATTATCTACACATTGCTTTTTTTCTTTAAATCAAATAAGTGAATAACCTTGCCCAATATCCTCTGAATTGACGTACAGACCCTAGAGTGCCAAAACTTGATAAATGGGGATGCTTAAGTACCAAAAGTTACAAAATGTATATTTAAGTGCCAAAATCGAAGTAAAAATGATAGTTAAGTGCCAACAGTGAAAAATTCTGGCCAAACTGCCACGTCCATTTTTCGGCGATTTCATTTGTTGATAGGGCATTTTTTTTCAAAAAAAAAATCCACGTGGCAATTTTAACAAAAAAAAAAAAATTGCCAAGTAAGACTAAAAATATATTTTAAGAATCCCGATACGAGTTGATATCCTAAACAAGGCTTAGAACTATAACTCATTAAGATTAATATTTCACCGGTTGTTGTTAACCATTTTTCAGGTCCGTGGTTATGGCACCTCTATAACCATGGATCTGGTAATGTTGGACCATGTCGTGGAGGGCAGCAAGATCGTGTGCCTGATAGTTAAAGGAAGTAGATTAACCCTGCCTAGAGTCTTTGGGTGATAATTGAGGAAGTCGCCCAACTAAGGAGCTTGTGTATAAACTTTCTAGGGTTAATCAATAAAAATAAAAACGACGTTGCTGCTGTTGTTTTAGTGTTTCTACTATTCTTGCTATTTATTGACTGGGCATTGTTAAATCGCTTCTACATGCGTTTAATCGCAAGATAAATAGAATGGTTGGCAACGTGTCCTGGGATGTCGCATTTATTTGACCAAAGTGAAGGGTTGTTGTGTACTCAAGGTTCGAGGCGTAACAACAAATAAATGAAAATGCAAAGGAAACAAGAAATAAATTAAATTAGATAAAGTAAACTTGCAATTCAAAAATAAAAGTGCAATAACAAGGTATGTAGCCGAAGGGGGCGGGATATCTAGTGTTTGTATTCCTAGTGTGTTTTTTGTACAAATCCCCTTCCATAACTCCATCTCCCGACCTGTACAAAGACAACCGTTAGTAATAAAGTTGAAGGCAGCTCATTTTCTGATGTTTAATGGTTATGGTTGCAATGTACTGTCAAGAATTGTTTGTGTATAATTCTCCTAGTTTAGCAACCCCGTAAGACAGGTGATTGAGAATTGGCGTGCTACATTTAGACAGGTGATCGAGAATTGGCATGCTACATTTAGTGGTATCAACGCCAATTCTCGATCACTTGTCTTACGGGGTTGCTAAACTAGGAAAATTATATACAAACAATTCTTGATAGTACATTGCAACCATAACCATTAAACATCAGAAAATGAGCTACCTTCGACTTTATTACTAACAGTTGTCTTTGTACAGGTCGAGAGATGGAGTTATGGAGGGGGATTTGTACAAAAAACACACTAGGAATACAAACACTAGATATCCCGCCCCCCTTCGGCTACATACATGAGTCCTTCATCAGTTAGCCGATCAACACAAACAAAAAGAAATAAAATTTCTCCTAAAAGTCAGGCACTCATCGGATGGCTATCTACATCGCTGGGCTACCGCCATGGCTCGGACCCTCGTCGTACAGTGGCAGAGGTCCCAACAGTCGGCTTTCCACGCGTGCATAAAGAGCTACGAAGGCCAGGTGAGCTGGCCCTATCGGAGCCCCCGTGTCCACCATCAAGCAAGAGGTAAACTTGACGAAAGTCACGCCTGGGAAGTGCTGATTGTGGATTTCTTTTGTCGCCATACGAAGTTAGATGAGGTGCCATAGTAGATAGTTGTGGCGGCAGCCGGTGGAGCGGATGACATCTTCTAATCTGAAAAAAAAAATACATAGTAAACAAATGTGAGTTTAAAATAAAACTCAACAAGCAAACTAGTGATCCGAACTCGGGGGTTGGCCGCTAATGACTAAACTAGTTTGTCATGTATCAAGGGTCTACAATATTCGCTTGAAGATAAGACCAGTGCTAGTATAAGAGACGAACGAGTGTGGTTCCTACTAGCAATTCAAATAACATTGAAAATATTAAATCGACACGTTTATGTGGGTTAGCCGCAACAATCACCCAGGGGGAGATGACACTCCGCCCTGTACCCCTCGCACCCAACCTGGCATCGCGAGTTCCCTGAGGAGTTATTCAACTCTCCTCAGTCCTTTGGAGAGTATGCAACCACTCCAATTCACCCCTCTCTAGGCATCCCGACACTTGGGGCACCGCCGTCGCAAGGTCCAACGACATTCACCGTATATCCCATCCATGGTGCAGCACTTCAATAATATAATTTACAAATGTCATTCATTGTGCTAATGCCCAATAAACAATTCATTACCGTCTTTTATTCATTCATAAAACACAGAATTGATGCAAAATGGTTAGTTGACAGTACCCTTCAAAACACAGATTTCAAAAGCAGCTTATCACTAACCTACACAATATACCTTGTCCGCATGCTTCTGAAAACTGCACATCTTGTCCTAGTAAATGAACTCCAAAAATTATGAAATTTTAATATAAGGTAGTCAAGACATAGAGGAACATTTTCCATGGAGAACTCAAAGTCCAATTCAGCTTGTATGTTTTTAAACAATTTATATCAATCCGGACCAGTACTTGTAGCGAATTCCATAACATATCAGAACAAGAAGGAAAATACTTAAAGGGCACAATGAGCTCAGAAAATTCTGAAATTTTTACATGTTGTAGACTAGATCGTACCCTATAACTTTCGTGAAGAAAACTTGTCCAAAATCCTAGTCAAAAATTCTGTAAAAATCTAGAAATCGGTTTACGGACAGTGTCGTTTCCGAAAAAAAATAGACTTACGAGCTCCATCTACCGTAAGTCTAACCTCAAGAACTTTGTGTGTCCTCTAAACTTTTTGACTAACGCATAAAGACTACAAAATCAACTAAAACACAGCAAGTCCGAGGAGTCCTCGCTCAACAACGGTCAAGCTATCTAACCTAGGTGAGAAGACAATACACTTCCTCCACACATGAGCTCACATTCTCACCGAGCTGTCTAAGAATCACGCTCGTAGTATCTCCCTCGCTTTCTCTCTCTCGCACCAAGGAGGATGAATCTACCACATGCAAACCAGATCTCGACCTCGCCTTCCCCTAAAATACCCTATAACGGCACTACCTATGAAGAACAGAACAGCTAGCTCACTTGCCTGGTCGAATTCGGTAGATGAGCACGTGATTCGGCGAACGAACGTTAGACAACGCGACCAACTTCAAGGACTTCCTCCCGCGCTTGGGATGTTCGGAGAGACCAGCGTCTACGAGTCTCTGATTCAAAAGGGGTTACCCTCTTCTCTGCTGGTCGAAGACGATGAAAAAGTGTGGAAGTGGCGTTCTCTTCAGAAAAGTCTAAAGAAGACTGGATAAAGGGGTTGCTGGTGTAAAAGTGACAGCTTCCCCCCCTAACTCTCCACCTGTTATCCACGTGGAGAAACATCTAAGCCATCCCTTAATTTCCCTTTTTTTTTTTTCTAATCATCCACAAAAGATGAAAACTGGCCACCCGAGTTCTGCCATGAGTAAGTCCACTTAGTTCTATTCTTTTGCCCCCATTTTCAAAATTTTTTTTTCTGGCCTACCTAATTTCTTATACCAACTTCTGTTCTTAGTTGACCATAGGAAATTGCGTAGTGTCTAAAATGCGCAATTCAATTGGCGCACATCTAGCCGTTACATAGTAGCCAAGTCACCGGCGAGGTGCCAGCCAATGACCCAAAGGCTCGACGATCGAGCGATTTGAAGAGAGAGAAGGAGGTAGGAAATAGAGGATTTAGAGAGAGATTAGAGAGAATGGGAAGTTTATAGAGAGAAAGTAGATCTGAAAAATGGTCCCCCTAAAATTTTGGAGAGAAAATGGTATATGTACTCCTCTCTAATGTCAAATCCTTTGAATTTCTAATCATGATTAACAAATTTAACATGTGCTAATTTGAAGGGCTGAGATTTAATACAATTAACGGTTCACAAAATCTTTGCGATTAAGTGCCTAATTAGGGGCAATTTTGTGGGCCATTTTGCAAATTCAGAAAATTTAAGGATATGGATGAGCCGGATTTGGGCTAGGCCATTGCAAGGTGGTGGTCGCCAGTTAAAAACCAGCCGCAGAGGATGGCCGAATCAGCTTCCTCTGTCGATGATAGGTCTGACCAATCAAATCGGTTTTGGAACGGTTTGACCAGTTTAGTTGGTTCTTGGTCGGTTCAGTCCAATTTTTCTTCGGTTTGCGCATTTTAGTCTCTAATGGACTAAATTGATAAGAAAACTTGTTTAATCGGAAAGAAAATGGTTTAATTTTGAAGAGAAATGAGCCAATTTCAAACAAGTTAGGCTAATTAGACCACAAAACTTCAATTTTGTGATTTTTTATTAACCTAATTGCCTAATTGCTATAAAAATTATTGGACCCATACCATGAGCACACCAAATTGGATTTTCCAGACCTTAAATTGGAAAATTCCACCTAATTATTGATCTTAATTCATAAATTAATTGAAATCGAACTCATTAAAGTTGTGAGACACCTATTAGTTTAATTGTCCATGCCTAGGGAAACTTATTGTATTCAAATTAACCCTTAATCGATGACATGACATTTTCATCAAAAATTAAATTGAGTTCCAATGTCCAGATTGAACCTCAATTCATCTAATTAAACCCTAGTCATGAATGACTCAACTCGAATTTCTTGAATCGGAGCTCAACAACCCTATTTTATTAAGGCTTAGTAAGCTAAATTTCCCAAACCAATGAGTTGGCAAGTGAATTTACTAAAATTGACCTCAAATTTGGACTTAACTCACAAAATAGAGTAGAATAGAGGTGTTATCTCACAAATCATGAAGAATCAATTCGAACCCCTAATTAGGGGCAAAAGTGTCAATTCACATTTCTCTTTGCCCGATCCCGAAATTGCTTGAAACGACTGAGTGGGTAATTGTCTCTAGATCAAGTGTTGTAAAGGGAACTAAACCTAATTATGACTAGAATGAAAGTAATTTTATTTTTGATCAATTTTGAACCTAAAACCAAAAAATTTGAAAAACAAGGTTCTTAATCGATTTTCATAAAATTATTGATACTAAATCAAATTGAAGCTAAAATGATGTGATTTTTTGATTTTTGTATTTTTCAATTTTTTAAGTTAAAGGTTTGATCAAAAGTCAAACCATAATTAATTTTTCACTAAGAGTTTGATTTTATGGTCAATTTTTCTTTTTTTTCAAAATTTCCACTTCTAAAGTAAAATTAAACTCAAAAGGGACATTTTGGTGCAAAAATCCAAAATTTAATCCAGATTTGACTTTTGGTCAAAATATTGACCAAAAAGTCAATCCGAAGTCAACCATTTGACTTTTCAGATTTTTGTGTAAAATGAATATGAAATTGCTTTCTAAAGCTAAGACAATGGGCAGAATTGAAAAAGAACAATTTTCGAAAAAAAACGGGCCTCATTGCGATCGAGAATCCCTAATTCGGTTTTTTTTCTATTTTTATCGACGCGTCTACTAAAATTAGATTGGATCTCCCGTAGTTTCACTTCTCTGAAGTATTCACACTAGGCCTGAAAACACCATTTGGAGTAGATTGAGAATAGACATGGGTCATTTGTGGTCCAAATCTAAATTGGCCCCCTGATATCATACTCGGCTGACTAATCACTCCAAATCTAGAAGTGATATCAATCATTAGATTAGTGAACAAGTGACTCAATATTCCAGACAAATGATTCGCCATGTGATTAACGAACAGGTCTCTTTGCCACTTGCTGTGGGGATCGATTGTCCTCACCAGTGGTGTTGTGACTCTTGATTCCTGGTTTTCGTCATTGACACCTCATACAAATGGAACACAATGGTCTCATCAAGCGTGCATAAAAGATGTTCACCAAGGAATAGAATCTCTTGACAAATATCTTTCATCGAAGAGGCTGAGCTTCGGATTTAGTGTTTGATATAAGTTTTATGTTGTCTCGAAAAGGAAGTGACTTGTTCCAAGACTACAAGTAAACGAAAATGCAAAGGAAACAAGAAATAAAATAAATTGGATAAAGTAAACTTGCAATTCAAAAGTAAATGTGCAATAACAAGGTAAAAAGAGATGTGCTCGGTTGATTTTGACAAAAAGGTCCTTCTAGCCTATCCTTACTTGGCTATTTATAGAAGAATCTCTTGAATAACTGCTATTGAGTAGTTACCAATTTGAATTTCGAATGGGTCTAGAAACTTTAGCACCGCAACATTAACCACTTCATCCCATCCTGAATTCATGACGATGCCGATGCTTCAGAACTGCTCTCGTCCTTATCGTATCCCACCAAATGGTTTGCCAATGTTGATCTCTTCGGCATCTCTTTGGCCTGCTATTTTGCGGCCTATAGCTTAATCACCCCTTGTTAATTGGACTTTATCATCTTCATTCTTCCTTGAGGCCCAGTGCTCTTTTCTTGGCACCAACAGGAAGGTATGTGCATCCTGGCTTTGATGATCATCTCTACGGCACAATGGCACATGCTTTAATGAATGATGACGAACATCATAATTCATCTTCATCATAGTTATAATCTCGAGGGAACTCATGGGTGATGGGCTTCCCCATACGGGATGTCTCTGCTTCGGAGCCTCTTCACCATGGTTAGGCACACCGACCAGAACCCTGTCTACCAAGGCAGAGAAGGCTTGAATGGATTGTCTTGCAAGCGTAAGCATCTTGGCTCACGAAGTTATCGAAGAAAAGGAGGTCGGTGGCAATAGTCCAAGTGGATCGCCGCTGCTTGGAGAGGACGCAAGTCTTAACAATATCTTCAATTGTGCAAGAAGGATAGATGCGGTGGATTACGGCTTTGGGCAAGGAGCTTATGAAATCATGGGGATAAATCGGTGGGTTTTCAGGGTCGCAAATCTCACAATTCATCTTCGTCGGAGTTATGAGCTTCAGGGAATGAATGGGGTGATTGGCTTCCCGATAGAGGATGTGGCTAATCTGGAATCCCTTCGCCATGGCCGAGGTGCACGGGCCATAACCTCGTCTACCAATGCAAAAAGTGGTTTCATCATCTAGCAGGTGTAAGCATCCTGGCGCACGAAGTTATCAAAGAAAAGGAGGTTGTTGGCGCACGACGCAGGTCTTAACAATGTCTTCAATGCGCAAGAAGGATAGATGTGGCGGATTATGGCTTTGGGCTAGGAGCTAAAGAAATCATGGGATAAAATCATCAATTCCTGCTTCGTTCCGTTTCATTTCGAAGGAGAAGGAGAAGAGAAGGTCCGCTTTGTTTTGCAAGACTCAAGTCGTTCACCAGAGAATTTGCCTTGATGGTCAGAGCTCCCGGCCACGAATTTCAATTCCCAGGTTTTTGTCATTTCTGCTTGAAGTTGGGGGTTCTGTAGTTGGATTGTGAGCAAGCAAGTCATCCTAGATCTATTTATATATTGCTAACTTTGGACCGTTGGATAATAAGGTTAAATATAATAGTTAAATCGATAGGCATTCATCGTCGTCGAATTAAAATGATCCGTTTCAGCAGTTGGCTAGCCCATCATAATTTGTGTGTAAATAACATCTTTGACTTCCTAATTTAGAAAAATGGCACTAGGATTATTTGGGGTCTTAATTTGCTCTTTTCTTTCTGAATAAATGCATTCATAGCACAAATTCTTTCTTTTCCCTCAAATCAATTGATTTGGTTAAGTTTGTCGCTTGTCAAATAGAATTTCTTATATGAAAGGCTTATCACCTATTCATGTTTTGACATTAATTATAGGAATTAGTACATGATCAGAGTAACGAGTTCATTGTTTAATTTGCAAAAATCTGCTTTTTCAACAAGTGCAAAATGTCTGCAAAAAAAAAAAAAAACTAGAACAAAAATGAAAAATTGAAAGTAGAAAAATATATAAAAGTTGAAATAGTTGAAATCTGATTTTCCAACAAGTGATAATCTAGCAGCGAGCCAAAAGAAAGAGCTAGTAATAAGCTGCTTTTATGTGGCTAGTTTTCTCTAAAGTTCATATTCAAAAGTTTGTGCAAAGAAAAATAAGGTGTAAATATATATCTCCCATATAAAAATAAGAGAAAAAACTACCAAAAATCTTAAATTATATCCACTATAACACATTTATTAAAATCTTTTTTTTTTTTTTTTTTTTTTTTTTTTTTTTTGGTGACATCAAAACTCTCAAACTATGTGAACTGTTGAAATATTTATCTTAAATTTTTTTGGTGACACAAAAATCCTAAATTTGTATCCATGTGAAATATTTACCCCTCGTCAAGATTTCGTATGATAATCTTCTAGCCAAACCAATGTTGTCCTTATTTCACTTAAATCAAGTAGGCACCTTGTCAACGTCGTTTGCTTGTTGCTGTCCATGTAGGTAGATTTTTAATGATCTTTATCGATAGAACTTTGATAGAAGGTAAATGTATCATATAGGTATAAACTTATGATTTTTTGTGCCACAAAAAACTTTTGAGTAAATATATCACATTGACATAGTTTAGAGTTATTATTGACTCTTTCCTTAAAAGTACTTGGTTATACCTTAAAACATTAACACAACTCGAAATCTTATATGAGGTATTTTTTTTAATCCTGAAATGGTTATGTTAAAAGTCAAGTTTATCTTCTTTTGGGCAGAAAAGAAACACTTATGTTTGTCCAGGAGTTTCTCGCTTCTTCAGAAATTTGCGGACAAGGCAAGGAGTTGCTTCACTTGGAAACAAAAGGTTGCGCTGAAACTAAAATCAAATTGTAATGATGTCTATGCAAGCACAAATACATGAACATTTCCAAAGTGCATATTATAACACTCAGAACTTTGCTTGATCTTCCAACAATGCAGATAAATAATATATCCCTAAATTTTCTACTTTGCCTGAAAAAGAAGAGAAGGCTGAGCAATATCTTGACCAAAACACCCTTTTATATGTTGATAATCCAAAAGACTACTATTAATCTAAACTAAACTTGAAAAAAGTGTAAATTAGGTACGTTTGAAAACCGTAAGTGTCATGGTCCATGTAACTTTACCGTCAAAAGAGTGAATCAAAATGAGCAAAGTAGTGCTCATTCAAGATTAGAAACCCGGATTTTCATATGCTTTCAAAAGGACACCTCTTCGAAAGGATTATTGAAGATAACCTCAGCATTTTGGGAAGCTCTTTGATAGCTGAGCACATTTCGCCTCACAGCAAGTAGTTTTGAAAGAACAGCGGCTTGATGACATTGTTGTCCATGTTGTATGGGCAATTCCACCTTGATAATTAACTTCTCCAGCACAATTGCATCCCCAAGAAGAAACTTAATCAGCGCAAGCAGATGGTTCAACTGAAAACTACTAGATTCAAAGCCAATGATCTCAACTCTCTTGAGATGTTTCGCCAAACATTTAAAGTCTTTCTTTCTTGAGAACAAAAAATCTTCTAAATTAAACCGTCCTTTAAATCCTTCCTCGAGCTCAAACTGCATATGAATACCCCAATTAAGAAAATTACTTCATATTAGACGTGGATCCACTAGAAAAAAGAATTCATTGGCTCACTAAATTTCATAGAAACAACCTTCATTACTCCACCACGGATTCTAAATCAATTTGACCTCTCAAACTCGTCCGCACAATAAAACATCTTCTCTTTCTAGGTGCTCATTGGTAACCTGTTAATTAAAGATCCTGGCCTACATAGCAACAAAAGAACCTCCAATACAGCACTCCAGTTACTTTAAGACATGAACTAAAACAGCTTAGTATTGCCCAGCACAAATGTAGTGTAGACTGACAAGGTCATGGGCTATTTTCGATTGCTTAAAATAGATAAGAATTTGAGATTGATCATTTTTATGTGCTTCCAAAGTTTTAACTCACTCTTTAAACATTCATGCAAGAAAGAAGTCAACACAAGAAGCCAAGCAAAGGAACAACCTTCAACGGAGAGGTTAGTCAGGTGTATCGCTAATTTTTCCAGGTGTCGTGAACTTCGTAGCAAGTATGCTATCCCAGGAAGGTCCCATTGACTAACTGTTGTACGTAGTATCAAATTCTGACACTTTGACGGTGGAGATGGCACTCCTTCCATCTTCTCCAAAAGGACAGAATCCGAGCACATTAACCAAGCAATATAGAAAATTTTGATTATTTTTTCTTTTCCTGTTTAACATGAATAATGAATAACAAAAATTACAATCCATCCCGATACATCTCCAAGAAAAGACCAATAAAGATACTACAAGTAGATATGAACAAAGGAATTTTTCAAGAATCAAGATTGTTTACATATGCTTCCCATGTACAACTTCTGATTTCTGAAGGATCTAAGAATTGTAGTAGTAGGTCACATAGGACAATAAACCTCATTATTGATTGAAGTTTCCAATTGAGTCCGTCCATTGCCATTGTATATTATGAGAATAATCTATAAGATGTATTATGGAACATCAGCCTAATGTGATAGAGAGAGATGCCTAGGTCAGCACTCTGTAATATTTGCAGATAATTGTATTTTTCTCTATAAACTAAAAGAATGAAGTTTCAAGAAACCTTTCCGAATAATATTTTCATGCATTTTACTTTTGAAATTAGGTCCTAGGAATGTCGCATTGAGTGGCATCCATTATGATTAACAATATCTAGTGGAGTGATCCCAGATCCATTTATTGGAAATTAAACGGAGGGAATAAGCTCCACTGTTTCCAATACTTTCTTATGTTGTAACTAATCATCCTATTTGCTGAATTAATTATACATGAGCTCTCGACGATTCCCCTTGATGAAAGACTAGTATGCCACAAAGAGGTGTGGTCACTCAGCCAGGGTAACAAACACCAACAAACAGTGCTAATCACAGAAACCATTCAACACAAGCATGTCTTATAAATGGTAACACGATTGAGCTCGTAACTCCATCCAACCACCACTGGTGATTGTAGGAACTCCGCGCAACTTATCTAAAAGATTCTTCAATGAGTCACCGCACAACTTTTTATCACCAGAACCAACGACAATGTCTAACTCAGCTTCCATCAAAGAAGATATATCCTCAAGTCTGACCAGGGCATGATGATAATAACACCTAAATAACCGCAATGACAGCAAATGCGGGGCCAAAATTTGATCCACGAGAGATATAACAATGCCGACGAGCACCAACTTTTTCACACTCGTGGAATCTATTATAATATTCTCCACGCCCCAGCATCTGCGCAACTCAAGGAACTCTAAAACAGGACTTCAGCTGAAAATTTCCTGAAGGAGATAATCACTCAACTCCGAAGATTCAATCACCAAGACCTTAAGATAAGGCCACGCAATAGTCCGACACAATGAGAAACGGCACAAACTGACTTCCAGGCTCACCAACCAACTCGAGCTATACAAGAACAGTGGCAGTTTATACAACAGCGGCGGTCTAGTCAGGTGCAGGCGGAGATCCTCCACGTGGCACCCTGCCGCAAAGCAGAGCCAGAGGTCGACCTTGGGCGGTTGGCTTCGTCGTACTCGAAGTCGGTCACGTGGAATGTCTTCACCGTGGGCGAGGTGCACTGGCTCAGGACGGCGTCGACGAGGGACGGAAAGTCCAAGGGATTGCCACGCCGGCCTCCATTGAAGACGAGGCGGGTGGTGGTGGTCCAAGTGGACTGCCAGCGCTTAGAGAGGATGCTGGTCTTGTCGATGTCTTCGAGGGGCAGAAAGGAGAAGACGTGGTGGATCACGGAGTCTGGTAGGGCGCTGATGAGATACCTAGGGCTCAAAGGACGAGGAGGTGAGGTGAGGTGAGGTTCGTTCGGTGCGACTCGGCCAGTCGCCGGAGGATTTGCGGCGGATGGCACCGTGGCCAGAAGTCTCCGCCATGGAATGTAAAATCCAAGGGTTTCTACGGGTTTTGCCCTAGTTTTCAAGGCTTTTTCACTTTTACGCTTTCTATTTACATGGCAAAATCCAGGTCCAAACCCTAAATAAAAAGCCTCGCTTGTTTTAATGGAACGCCACATTGGTATGACGGAAGAATTTTGCTTTTACTCTTTCTATTTACATGGCATTTTTTTTTTTGTGTGCGTTTTTTCTTTCATAATTTACCTAAAAAAAAATTCGTGACCAAGCAAGTGCTCAATGGTCAATTAATTTTCTCTGCGGAATCAAGACAATCCACCGGTGCGAATTATAAAGATGCTTCAACAAACTAAGAATATCCGATAAAAACAAGAAGCAAAATTCTTTTGTCATACTAATGTGGCGTTCAATTAAAAGGAAAATAGAATGATAATCTTCGGAATGTGTATAATTGAATCTAAATGGTTTCAGCAAAATAGATATTATCAAAAGAAAAAAGAAAGAAGGTAAATCATTTCTGCTTATTGTACGGTGATATAACCATCACTTGGTGTTTATGTCGCAATGAAAATGCTCCAAATAAAAAAATAGATCGAAAACACTAAAAACAGAGAACTATTAAAACGAAAAGGATAGAGATGATTGCCTGCAATTATCTTAAGATTACTACCATCAAGTGACATTTTTCATGATTTGTTCAAAATTACTATTTTTTGTCATTCTGATAAGTCCTTTTTGGAGAGCGGTGAGTAGACGCAGGGGTTCATTAGCGGTAGCAATGACAATTCCTTTATGGAGAGCGGAGGGGAGATGCGGAGGCTCGTTAGCGGTAGTGGTGACTATGACAATAGCGGATGATCAGTATCAAGGAAATCTAAGGAAGAAGGTGAACAATAAACAGGAAATGGAAGAAAATAAGACAGATCTAAAGATTAAAATATTAAGCAAAATGACATCACTTAATAAAATTTATGCACATCACATGTCGATAGTGCCACGTAGGATGCTTAGCGATAACTAAACCAACGCATTGGCATTTTTGGCTGAAAACTAGCCAGAATAATTGAATTGAAAATTCACTCATAGGTTAACAACTACATTGGCAAAATTGATATATTTAGATTAGAATACATATAACAAACTTCAGAAGATAACTCACTGATTGATCAGACTATTTAACAAAATGAAAGCCTTTTTCTGGCAACTCTGCTACATAAACAAGAGGCCCCCAAGAAGGACATCATCGACCAGAGGGTCAGCGAGGAGCCTATCACCATATACAGTGCCCACATATAATTACTTGCTCGAAGAGCATGCTCAAGCCAAAAACTAACAACCGATTTTCAGGTTTATGTACTATTGCGAAACCAGTAATTCCACTAAACCAAAAAGAAGGGCATGTTGGACCCTTCGAATGCCTATTTCAAAAGTCTTCTATCCTTGAGCCACCATAAATATTCCCAGTAATCCTGAAGTTTATGATCCAGAGGATTCACCTCTTTCCACTTTCCTGTACAGAATATTGCATATGCGTCTGCTGCGTACCTGCCCAAAGAAATTAAAAGCACAGCACATCACCAAATGGTTCCTGACCAACTTTGAAATATTCTTAAATCTAATGGACGTTAAAAACACCATACAAACACAAAGACCACAACCATTGCCCAACTTACTTGCCAACACCATGTAGCTGAGTCACATGAGTCCAGCTCTCATCAAGGTATTCACGTGACATTCGTATTATCATTCTAGCCCTCTTCCTCTTTAAACCCAGGGCCTGAATAATAGACTCTAGAGTTTCTACAGAAGCCTCTGCTGCCTTTGTGGCATCGGGATATTCCTTGAACAGTGCATCTAAGTACTGACCCGTCTGCAAAAGATTGGTCATTAGTTTATCTCACATTCCACAAGTAAGATAGAAGTACAAATACATAAAAATTAACCACCAGCCCTCCAAGCTTTCTCCCCACCTATCCCACTACTTTAATGAAGCACCAAAAAAGTTGGTCAATACTGCAGCTTAAACCATACTATTATATAAGACATCTAAAAGCTTGAGAAAGGTCTACATCTATCCTTTAAATCCAAAAGATCAATAGACGTTTACATATATCTTTTATAACACACACTGAACCGAAAAAATGCTATGAGGTATAAGAAAGAACAGAAAGATAAGGACAAGTCCCAGACCAGACCAAAATCAATAGATTTAGATATCCCACATGTATAAGTTACAAGCCAGTTTTGCATGCTCATCTTTCAGCACTGAATAAAATTCTCAAGACCCAAGAATGTTCTACTCAGAAAAATGACCAATGTTCTTTCAATTGCCAGGGGAATTGCTTTCCTCTGACGTTTACAGATTTGACCTCCCCAGTTTCAGAGGAAAAAGACATGAGGCCATCCTTAGGCTTTTAAGATGTCCCCCAAAATTTCAAGTTATGATTTTAAAAATCGTTGGCGATGCTTTAATACAAGTGCTCTTGCTGGCATTGCCGTCCTGCTTGTGTGCTCTCAAAATCGAATACAGGTTGGATTCTACATAGTGTGATGTGGGTTTCTTTTGGGGCTGGCTAAGGTAAAGGTGGTCTGGTTGGTCTGGTTGGTCTGGTTGCTGGGTTGAACCAATGAATTTGAGGCAAGCACCAAGAACTGACTGAATCATGGCCAGTTCCTAATTTTCTAAATTGAGAACAGGATGGTTCTCAACTGAACCGACCTTGGACTGGACCAACCAGGCCAGTTCCAACTAGTTCCTCCTGGGTTGAACCAGACCCAGTGCTCACCCCCCATTTAGGAGGAGGAAAACAAAAAGTAAATGGATAGAAAGAGAGCTTTGCTAGAAAATCTGTGCAAATGTTGGCTTTCCTCATATAACTGCCGCATGACATCCCCACTCACAATAAATAAGTCCCTGCAATCCAACAGATGCAGAAAGGATGCAAGGAGAATTAATTAGAATAAGAGTACCTTGCTAATTTGGCTTTTAGTTCATGATGACTTTTGAAAAACCTTTTTCCCATGCCAAACTCAGCCCTTATCTAAGAGCCATTAATTCAGGGGCCACATTTGCACGGTCGGCCAATGAGAAAGCATAATCAGTAATTCATTTTCCCCATGACTAAATAGAAGACTGGCCTTCCTGGAGGAAAGAGCATTGAGGAATGCCCTCAATCTGTGTTTAATGTGAGGGAATGCTGAGAAACATGGCAACATGCCTGAACACATGTTGCCTAGTCCTATGAAGTGACATATCAAAGGATTGAGTTACATAGCCAAGTTCTTCATATTTTTCGGAAGAGTAGCAATACTGTTTTTTTTTCAAAACTCACTCATTACAATTGTTCCAAAGGGACCACTGACCAAGAACAAGAAAGGCACAAGACCAGGGGCACATTCACATCACAGTTGTGTAGCAACTACAATTCCACCTAGCCAAGGATGCAATATGTAGCTAGAAAAAATCAGGGGGCATGTGCAAGAATCAACACGCGCCAAAATGATAACAAGTGTTGACGAACGGTAATTTTACAGCAAAAATACACCTTAGCCAAGGTTGCAATATGTAGCTACAGGGGCACGTGCAATAGTCAATAGACATCAAATGATAACAAGAGTTGACAAACATAGTTTTACAGCAAAATCGCAGGACCACAAAGGAGCACTAAATACTGAGACACGGAGAAAACAACAATGCCACTTAGAGACACTGACAAGGCAGCATTCAGCCTCCTGGAGACTGAAGAAACATGTGCAAACTAAAGGAGAGCCCCAGATACACTCTACAAATATAAAATATCTTCATTTCTTTTCAAGACACTCAATTTAACCAACCAATTGCAAACATGTGACAAGACTTGCTTTTGGAACAAACTTCGCAATAAAATAATGCAAACTAATCTGTTATGGAAATTTGAGCTTGACTAGTAAACCCGATTAACAAACTATACAAAAAGACAAAGTTGCATAAATTGAAGACTCAACCTGGACTCAACTTTGCCAAGCCTGCTGTAATCTAAAACTCCCACTTCAATGGAAATCAACTTCTTGTAGAATTTAAGTTAAAATATTAGTTTACTATTGATAATAAACGATTTGTAATTAGAAGAATTCCAATGCTGTTAGTACATGGAGATCAATATTACCATGAAGAAAGGAGAAACAAAACATTTTCCACACGAAAGACCCGGGGAAGGGGCCATTTGCAGGATTATGTCCAACTTTAGAGGAAATACACCTAACAAGGTCCCTCAATCTTCTACTGCCTGTTGCATTTCACATTCTGAAACCATCACTTTCTTTAAAAACATTCCAGCAAGCAAGCTCCATCCTAAGGATATGATTGAGTAATTAAGGAAGAGATGAAACCAGTGAACTTCAATTTTTGAAAAGGAAAAGAAAGAACTAGAGAATAAAGAAAGAAAAGCACATAAAACTTCTCACACACCTTGCTCTGCAGTTATGCCACTTAATACTAAAGCTGTCGTCAATTTGTAATCCGTCACTAACTCCAACAAATAAGTGTTACTTCTAGGAAGTGACCGACAAATAAAAAGGTGTTCCATAGAAGTTCTCAGGCACAACAAGCTTATGGACATGATGAGGTCAAAGTGAAGTGAAGTTTGAGAATTTGTATCTGCTGTTTACGCTCATGCTAAATTCAACTTTCACAATTAGATACTCAACAAGATAAAATGACAAATGTCAAAATTTCCCCTTTCAGATCGCTGACTTAGACCAATTTCAACAAATTTCTAAATTTTCTTTGGAAGTTAAAATCTTCAGATGGACTGAATGTTGCAGATAAAGTACTAATCACACAAATCATAATTAGCTTCCTCCTTCCAAAGCATGGAGTAACCATAACTCAAAACACAGTACATCATTGCTTTTGCGAGAAAAATGAGATCAATAATTAGAATCTATGCATTGATAATCTCACACACAAGGTTTAAAAGGCAGTACATTTGGTGAAATCTCTTTCAAAATTCAGAGCCTGAAACAGTATTCAAATACCTTAGGGAAGAGACGGGTAAAAAGTTAGCATCCTATAGCTGAGAAACTTATACAGAAGATCACTAATAAAACCAGTGCACAAGGCAAGTGAAATTTGCAGTGGCAATTTTTTCCAGTTTTCTGTTTTATAGCTGCAAGATAGTTATCTAGGTGGGAAATATGTCCAATAACCACCTTGTCTGCTAGTTCTTTGGAGCAAGTAAACACTTTAACCAATAAATTGTTGCTCATATTATTTACAATTTAGATTAGTACAATAGAGGAACTTCATGAAGCAATTAACGCACTTACCTTTAAATCATAATTAGGATAGAAAAATAAAAATCAAAAAAAAAAAAATATGATAACACCCAAGCTGGAAAATGAATCCAGTACTAATGAAAGCTGGAAAAAGAACAAATAGGAGTCAACCTTTCCAAGATGCAAAAGCATCCTAGCTCTTCGACATTAATGATACCCAATTCTACCACTCAAAATAATAATAGCAACAATAATAGAAATAATAACCTGCCACTAGCTCCATTCACAAAACTCCATATTAGATGGAATGAGCAACTAACTTCTTTTGCTTCTTACAAGTAAGCAATTCATTGCATATCATACTTAAACAAGTGAACAAGTTTGTGACAGTTCAGATTCGAAGGAAAATCAGCAGAAGAATTGACATGCAATACAGACAAACTACTTTCTCATGTAATTGTCAGGGTTTTCCTCTTGCAAATTTCTTCTACATATGCCCATGTCTTTATTCACTAGTCCTATGTCAAGGTTATGCACAGGAATTTATAGATTAATTTGGATAGATGAAATTAGAATATATTGCGATAGTATGAGGTTGTCTATTAACTTACAAAACTCAATATTGTGATTTGCAGTGATCCACTTTGAAGTAGGTCATTGTATGATTGAATATAATGTCAAAATTATGTCCCTTCTTGCCTTTGGAAAGATTCGAAGAGGCAATTGTCACTCTTTCTTATTTTAAAGTTTAGCAGTACATATAGAAGTGTGAAGCTTCCCTAAACTGAAGTTTGTGATTAGTACAGATCAAGATCTGTGAAACAATCAAAATTCTTGCCACGCTTCGGCCTTTTCAACTTCATTCTAATATTCTCTATGGGAGAGCTGGTTCCCAACTTTTCCACTTGGAGGAACACTTATTAGTTGTAGTTCGCTGATCATCCGAGGCAGATGCTAGCGCTAGCATAGCCCCCACAGAACTTCTCTACAAATTTCATTTAAAACCATAAAACTTTTCACTCCATGCCAATTTGACACCATTGCTTTACAGATTGACCCACTAAATATCTAGAAAATTGACTCCAATCCTAATAGAATCAATTAAACAGGGGTCCAAATTGCAACCCCACTCAGTACATGCTTAATAGAGACAAAACTAATTAAATATCAGTAACCAAAATTCATCTCAATGTAACTACCTCCATCCTCAAACAAGCATTTGCACTGTATTTTGGCCGTTATTCTTGTGCTGCATCTAAAATTTAAGTATGTTATTTATAAGGTGAATATATATGAACGTGCAAATTGGTTATCGATATTTGACAGAGTTTTCGACCCAACTCACATAAAAACTAAAATGTCACTGGGTAAATTCTTATATTCTAGGGATCAATAACATATCTGTAAGAAACATCAGACTTTCGGATCATGGGACAATCTCCCTTGTGTCAAAAGTAATTTCACATTCTTTTTTTGGCCCCCATTGGACAAAATGTCCTAGTGCTGCTCATCTCAAAGGCATTAAGGAGACGATCCTTTTCAAGTTATCAGAGACATTGACCCCATCCCCCTGCTCAGCAGGTTGAGCCAAGACTAATTTTTGTAAACTCATAAACATTAAAAGCTTTTCAAACCAAGAGCAGCTCACAAGACTTTAACCACAATCTCAAAAGATTTCTCAAACGGGACCATGTTTCAAAATAAACAGAGGAAAAGGAGAACCAATTACTTGCGCATGATCTACATAAATCGACATCGATTGCATGCATGCAATCAAATATGATCGACCAAGGGAAGGAAGGAAGCAGTGATACCTGCTTGCCAGTAGTGACATTGAGAAGCATACAGATGACGAGAACACGCCAAGGATCATGCCAGTGGCTCTCTTGCAGGAGACGATGGAAGGATGCCGGGGGCTTCCACGTGTTATCGGGGCTCTTCCTCCTGTACGCCTCTGCCCTCTTCTCCGCCGCAGTCAACACCCTCCTCCTGTCATACGCCCGCCTCTTCCTCTTCGCCATCCGCTTCGCTTCCGTGCCTTCCCCTTCGTCATCGGCCGTCTTCTTCGAAACCCTAACCTTCCTTGCTCTTGCCTTGCGCTGCGGCTGCGGCTGCGGCTGCGGCGCCTCGCCTTCGGCCTTCTGGAAGTACGGCGAAACCTTAATCTTAACTGCCTTTTTCCCTCTCGCTCTCGCTCTCCCGTCGCTCTGCGGCTGCGGCGAAGCGGCACTGGCCTTTTGGAAGTAAGGAGAGACCTTCACCACATTCCCCGCCTTCGCTCTCGCACTCGGTCTCGCCTTGGCCCGCGACTGTGGTTTCTCGTCAATGGGCTTTCTCTCTCCAAGGGTACCGCCACCGGCACCGCCGACAACGCCGCCGTTGCCTTCGGTGTTGACCTTCTTCTGCTGGAAATAAGGGGAGAGCTTGCGCTCGCCATCGGAGCGCGAATTCGGCACTACCACCTCCTTCTTCTTCAACGGGCCACCCGTGTAGGTGAACCGCGAAATCATCTCCAGGATCTTCTCGTTGATGGGAAGGCCTCCCTGCTCGGGATCAGCCTCCGTCGCTTGAGCGCTCGCTCTCTTCTTCTGGGTCGCCGGCTTCTTCTGGAAGTAGGGAGAGACGACGGCGGCGGCGGGCTCCTCGCCATCGTCGGCTCTCTTCTTCCTCTTCTTCTCCATTGCATCTCCCTCGGGAGCCTGTGATTCGGGAAGAAGGAACGACGATGAAATTTCCCCTTTCTTTTTTTCTCTTTTTCTTTTTTTATGCGTTTTAGAATTTTCCTTTTCTCTTTTTCTTTTTATTTGGGCAATCGGCGCCAAACTAAAAAAAAGACCGCCACCATGTTCCCGCCAGGTCATCTGCACACCCGAAAAACAAAATTATATTGATGAAACTACAGTGTCATCGGTGCACTTTTCAGTTGTAATTTTCTTAAATTCGTTGTAACTTTCCCGAAAATTACCATAAGATCGGTCACTATTTTACATGATAATTTTAAGGGAAAATTTCAAAAAATGATCCAAAATGAGCTTATTTTCTCAAATAAGGATCCAAAGTGATCGTTGTCTCAAATTGGGACCCAAAGCGACTAAATTAAGCTTAAATAAGGACCTTAAATCGCCGGCCAGCCAAAACCCTTAAACTTTTCACATTCTCACGTTTTCTTCTTATGCTCTTCATCTTCTTCGTTTTCTATCTTCTCTCGCTTGGAGCACCCAAAATTTTTGTTAACAGAGCACGAATTGAAGCACAACAAAAAACCTCTACCTTCGTTTTTTCACATTTTCCTCTTCTTCTTTTTTGTCTTCATTTCTTTCCAACGAATAAAACAAATCTCGAATAAAGCCACCTCTTCGTTATTCAGACACTCGTATGCAACACGATAGTCTCGATTCTTCATAATCTTTTCCCAACCGAGAGACGGAGAACATCTCGATGTTGAGGACCCATATCTCGGGCACAATTTGAATCCACTTCCACGGGGAGAGAGAGAGAAAGCCGAGGGGGGTGCTGGCACATCTGTTTGGAACTTAGGGAGTCAGGGATCTTGCTCCATTAACAAAGAATTTGGGTTCTCCGAGCAAGAAGGGACAAGGAACCTCAAAGATGAAGTGCAGATGAAGAACATGAAGAAGAGTTTGAGAGTTTTGTTTTTAGGGTTTGTTAATTTCTATCAATATTTTTTTTTGACAAAATTGTCCTTATTCCAGCCAGGAAATGACACACGCTCTCCGGCCGGCGATTTGAGATCCTTATTTGAGACTAGTTTAGCCACTTGGGGTTTTTATTTGAGAAAATAGACTTATTTCGGGTCTTTTTTGAAATTTTCCTAATTTTAAGTTTATGGGCTATGAAATAAGTATAAATTATGTAATTTGTTGGTACTTATGACTAGTAATTCACCATTGTAAATGGTGATTTTACGATAGCCTTTGTTCAATGAAAATGCTAATCCTTAGATTACATTTAGCAAATCGGGATGAAATTATCCCATTATACATTTGATGTCTATTTAAATTAGGATAAATCTAGATATAAGAGAGATGCAACTTAGATAAAATTATCTAATGGAGGATATAAGATAAAGATAAATAGGATTTTTTATTTTCATTATAAAAAAGTTGAATAACAAATTTCTTAAATTAACAAAATTAAAATTATATTTCAATTAAATGATATTTGGATTCTACTACAAGATATTCAAAATAACAAAAAATAACAACAATTTTGTTTTTTTAATTTAATCATTTTTATTTCTATCTTATAATATAAGTTCAAAATTTATATTTATATTTATTAAATACTTAGGTATTTCAGTATTTTAGGTATATTAGTATAATTTATTATTTAATAAAATTTTATTAGAGAATGATAGAAGGAGAAAAAATAAATAATGAAATAAAATAATAAAAAAGAGGGGAAAAAAAGCAAATAGAAATAAAAATGAAATAGGCGAGATTGTCGCAAAATATTCTTATCATATTTGTTTGTGCAACTATTAAATTCATTTATACTAATATTATGTTTATATTAAATAGTAAACATGATATGATGTGATCCACCGTACAATAGATATGATATAGCAAAATTCATAGATTTTATATCATATCATATCCAATCTTATTCTCATTAAAATTTCAAGGGAAAATTTCAAAAAAGAATCCGAAATAAACCTATTTTCTCAAATAAGGATCCAAAGTGGCTGTTGTCTCAAATAAGGACCCTAAGTGGTTAAACCAGTCTCAAATAAGGACCTCAAATCGCCAGCCAGGCAAATGTTCACCGGCCGGTGAGCATGTGGCCTTTCCGGTGATTGGAATAAGGGCAATTTTGTCAAAAAAAATATTGATAGAAATTAACAAACCCTAAAAAAACCCCAAAACGCTTCACGTTCTTCTTCTTCGCACTTCATCTTTTAGGTTCCATGTCCCCTCTTGCTCGGAGAACCCAAATTCTTTGTTAATGGAGCAAGATCCCTGACTCCCTGAGCTCCAAACGAACGTGCCAGCACCCCCCCTCTCTCTCTCTCTCCATGGAAGTGGCTCGACATCGAGATGTTCTCCATTTCTCGTTTGGAAAAGATGATGAAGAATCGAGGCTCTCGTGTTACATACAAGTGTCTGAATGATGAAGAGGTGGCTTTACTCGAGATTTGTCTTTTTCGTTGGAAAGAAATGAAGATAAAAAAATAAAGGAAGAAAACGTGAAAAAATGAAGGTAGGGGTTTCTTGTTGTGCTTCAATTCGTGCTCCATTAACAGAAAATTTGGGTGCTCCAAGTGAGAGAGAACGGAGAAGATGAAGAGTATAAGAAGAAAACGTGAAAACATGAAGAGTTTGGAGGTTTTGTTTTTAAGGTTTTTAATTTCTATCAATATTTTTTTGACAAAATTGCCCTTATTTCGGCCACCAGAAATGCCACACGCTCGCCAGCCGGTAAACATTTGGTTGGCCAACGATTTGAGGTCCTTATTTGAGACTGGTTTAGCCACTTCAAGTCCTAATTTGAGACAACGGCTACTTTAGGTCCTTATTTGAGAAAATAGGATCACTTCGGGTCCTTTTTTGAAATTTTCCCAAATTTCAAACGTAATCTTGATAATTAACCAATAATATAATAAACTACATCACATCATCCTACGTGATGGCACTCACTCTCGTGATTGTCCTCAATAATAACGTTTATTCCATAACTATTAGAAAATAACAAGATGATAACCATCCTTTGCATGCAGAATACCTCAAAGTCTCTTTAGATTTAATATCCTAATGGTCGCAGAAAATTTGTAAACGACTTATGATTTTTTTCTTGTTCTTAATGACTTACCTCTATATTGATTAAATTTTTTTCTAGGTCCTAATCTTCTCTAGTCAATGGGAATATTATTACAAACAGTGATTTTCATTATTAGGCTCCGCTCATTTCACAAGAAAATAACTTCCATGAAAACATTTTTTGGATTTTCTAGTCTTCGTTTTGTGGAAAATGAATTGGTCGTGTCACGACCTAACTTCTCCTCACCAACTGGGGAGCTTTTATTATGTCATGCCCCCTTTACTTGGAGGTCGAGCTACCGGTTAATTTGCGACAACCTAGGCTTTGTCACCGTCCCGAACTCAATTGTCTCATATTTATGTGCATGTGGAAAATGTGAACATACTATCCCCAACACAAATATTATGGGAACATGAGATACAAACGTTACCAACACACTTTATACATTACATAAGTAGTGATGATTATAAGCCTATCCCCGGCTTCATGCATTTTACATACTTTAAAGCTCTATTTCACATACATCAAAAGAGAGCTTGGGGTATCTCTATCTCCGCTATGGTAGTTACTAGCCAAAATCGGAAACTCTTTTTCTACTACCTTGGGCCAATACATAAAAGCTTAGTCCGCATTTTCAGATGGATCATCATCCTCATTAAGATTCGGGTTTGGATTATCGAATCCGTAGAGAGGCCCTATCCATGTGTCTTTGTACCATCTAAACCACGCTTCAAAATGCATCGAAACAAGTTCATCCAATCCTTTTTTTGTCCATACGATGGACAAGACCTTCGGATACGTAATGTCAGTTTCTATATCTATTACATCCCATGTGGTAATATAAGTCTTTATAGGACAACCAAAATGTACAAGGCCATATTCTAAGTACCTATAAAATAAAAACATAAGTGAGTAATTGGAATACTCAGTAAGTATAGCCTCTAAACTTCAACTAGAACATCTCTTCATCATCAACACTAGTCAAAATATCTCATGCAAATCATGTCGAATGCAAATCAATTGCAAAGATGCAACCATGCTTCTTGCACATGTAAATGGCAACTCTTGCAACTATTCATGAATGTGATGCATGCCATGAGCTTATGCACTTCTAGCCTTTCTTTCTTATTCATGCATGCCATGCTTATTAAGCTTTCTCTTATGCTCGAGACTCAAACTCAAGTCTTCTTGGAGCCGTCTTGGGACTCCGAACTCAATTCTTGTCAAGACTTTGGGGACTCAAACCCCGTTCTCATCTTTTCTCATCTTACTCGAGCACTTAAATCCCTTTTTGAGGGTGTGCTCAAGCCTCATGCATGTGTCATGAATTATGCATTTCGTGCTCAAACATAATGCACATGCCATAAAATCATGAATTTCCTCATCAATTATTCCATGAACAAGCCTAACCCCAAGGCTCCGCTTGAGTAACAAGTATAAAGGAACCCCGCACCAATCAAGACGTGAACATGGTATACCTCAATACTGAATCACATCTTATGGCTATGGACGAACCTCGACTTGTACCGAGAAAAGCAATGAACTGTGACTTCATTCCAGTCAAGCAAGAAACTCAAGTACATGAACAAAGTCATAGAATACATCAACATGTACGAACATCAATTAACCTACCTTTGGCTTGTTTGAGAGAGAGTTTCCTAGGGTCGATAATGTCTTGATTGTAACTAGAAAAAGGAAGAAACTACATTTACCTGGATGAACCTTGAAATCAAAACATGAACTAAAGAGAGAGAGGGGCAGCTTGCCTGTGGTCAAAGGAGAGAGAGGCATGGAGAGTGGCAGTTTGCTTGTGGTCGGAAGAGAGAGAGAGAGAGGCATGAGGAAGGAGGAGGAGGCGTTCAAGAGAAGGAGGGAGGAGGAAGTGAATGTCAAATGGTGAGAAATGAGGAGAGGTCCTCCTATTTATACTCCTTGATGCTATCTTTAACAGGCCAAACGATCCACTTTTCTTATCTTACTAGAGCACTTATCCCCTTTCGAGGGTGTACTCAAGTCTCATTCACATGCCGTGAAACATGAATTTCGTGCTCAAACATTATGCACGTGCCATGAAATCATGAATTCCCTTATCAAAGATTCCATGAACGAGCCTAAGTCCAAGGCTTCGCTCAAATAACAAGCATAAAGGAACCCCGCACCAATCCAAAACATGAACTTGGTACGCCTCAATATTGAATCACATCTTATAGTTATGGGTGAACCTTGACTTGTACCGAATATAAGCAATGAACTGTGGCTTTATTATGGTAATGAAAGAACTCATATGCATGTGTCATGGGTCGGTCAATTTATCATGATTGATTCACACCCGTGTGGCCTTAGGAACGATCCTAAGTCAGCCTTTTGCTCACTTACTTGAATAGAAGGATTGTTTGAGAGTAAAGGAGTGTATCCTTCACTTCTGATCGAGCATCTACAAGTGGGGGTGAGGATCTCCTATTTATACAATGCCCAGAACGATTTGATTAGTCGATCCCCTCATCGATCCAACGATCAGGCTTGAATCTATACAGTCATTACAAGGCTATAGTAGGGTCTAGGACGTGGGAAATCTCAAGGGGCGCCTACCATGGCCAACTGCATAGCCAGGCCTTGAAAACCTACACAATCTTCTAGCCACAAGAGGACGAATGGAATAGGACAAGCTACTGGAATTGAACGGTTGCTGGGCTTAAGAGAGGGACTTGGCTAGGCCCTGGGATGGGCCTTGACTTGATTCGAGACTCGTTTGGGGCTCACCAATCTCTTGGGCCATGTCATTCTCCCCTACCTAATCCGACCTTGTCACATTTTCGAGGTGGAACACATCAATGTGCTTCTTGAACTACCAAAGAGCCTTAGAGGATTCCCAACTCACTTCACTCTCTAGAAGACCTTTCCACCGAACCAGGTACTCCCGTCTAGGCGCATGATACTTCTTTTGTATGGTCCGATCAACAAGAATGCATTCAACATCACGATTATAGGAGGTTTTCGCTTCGAGGGGCGTTCACTACGATTCACCCCAATTTGGATCTTCCTCGTTTGCATGGTAAGGCTTTAGCATACTCACGTGGAACACCGGGTGCAACTTCAGCTTTGAAAGTAAGTTCAGCTTATACACCACCTTCCCAACCTGTTGGATCACATGAAAGGGGCCTTCATAGCGACGGATCAAGCCCTTATGTACATCATTGTACCGGAGGACCGCCAGCAATTTGGCCAGCGTGAGATCCCCGACCTAGAATTTCACATGCCGTCGCTTCTTGTTAGCTTACTTCTTGGCTTGCTTGGAGGTTTTGTGAAGACATGTTTGTGCTAGGTCGACCTACTTTTGCCATTCCTAGGCAAACTTGTATGCGGAAGGACTACTCCCCTTGTAGCTTGAGGCAATCGCACTTGGAGTGAGTAGTTGCTATCTCGTCACGATCTCGAACGGGCTCTAGTTCATGGACTCGTTCCGATGCAAGTTGAATGAGAACTGGGCCATATTGATCAGTCTTGCCCAATTTACTTGTGTTGCGCTCACATAGTGTCGGAGATAAATTTCAATGAGCAAGTTCAACCTCTCTGTCTGTCCATCAGTTTGAGGATGCAAGCTCGTGGAGAAGTTGAGATTCGTCCCCATCAGTTTAAAGAGCTCGATCCAGAACCGCCCGGTGAACCGAGGGTCGCGATCACTCACGATCGTATGTGGAATGCCCCAGTAATTGACAATGTGCTTGACGAATAATTTAGCCGCCTCCTTGGCCGGGCAATCTTTGCTTGCGAGTACGAGCGTCACGTACTTGAAGAATCGATCCACTATGACCATGAGAGTTCGATAACCTTTGGACTTAGGGAGATTCACAATGAAGTCCATGGAGACGCTCTCCCATGGACGTTTCGACACAAGAAGTGGCTTAAGGAACCCCGACGGCAGCTGCTGCTTGATCTGATCTTGCTGGCACACGAGACATGTTTTCACGTATGCTTCGACATCGTCCCTCATGTGTGGCCAGTAGCACTGATCTTCAACAAGTGCCATAGTGTGGTGGATTCCTAGATGTCCTGCCCATTGGAGTCATGGCGCTCTTGAAGCACTTCCTTCCGTAGCCTCCCGTGGAGTAGCACTTCCTTTCGTAGCTTCCCGTGGAGCAGCACATAGAGTTTCCACCCCTTGGTGTATAAAAGGCCATCTTTATACCAGAACCTTCGCGTCTTGCTCTCTTGAGCGTACTTGAGGAGCTATTGGGTTGTTCGATCGTGCGAGAGCCCTTCTCTAATGCGATCAATCAAGGGACAGCTAGGACGACTTACCATGCTGGCCAACTCCATCTTTCGACTCAAGGCATCAACTACCAAGTTGGCCCTTCTCGATTTGTATTCTAGCATGTAATCGAACTTAGCAAGAAAGTCTTGTCAGCGAGCTTGTTTTAGATTAAGCTTTCATTGGGTTTGGAAACAGCTTGTGGCCACGTTGTCCTTCCACACAATGACTTTGATCCCAATAGATAATGCCTCCATATTCGAAGGCAATGCACCACCGCGGTCATCTCTTTTTCTTGGACCACATATCGTTGTTCGGTGTCATTCAACTTTCGAGACTCATAGGCCACTAGGTGTCTTTCCTACATAAGAACACCATCTATTGTAAAATCAAAGGCATCAGTTTCTACCTCATACGGTTTGGAATGGTTGGGTAGCACTAAGATAAGTTCCTTGATCATGGCCTGCTTTAACCCGATTGAAAGCCTCTTGACACCGATTCATCCATTCTCATGGCTTTTCTTTCCTTGATCATGGCCCGCTTTAACCGATTAAAAGCCTTTTGACACCGATTCATCCCTTCCCACGACTTTTCTTTCTTCAGCATGTTTGTGAGGGGAATGATAATGCTAGAATAGCCTCAAATGAACCGCCGGTAATAATTCGTCAATCCAAGGAATGATCTTATCTCTGTTACCTTGGTTGGTGGCTCCTATTCAATGATGGCATAGACTTTGGCTGTGTCCATCCGCACTCATGCGCCCCCGATGATGTGCCCAAGTAAGGGAACTTCTTCCTGTGCAAAGGTGCATTTCTCCTGCTTCACATATAGGTCATTCTCCCGCAGAACTTGAAAGACCTGTCTCAAATGCTCGACATGCTTCTCGAGCGTCCGACTATACATGACAATGTCATCAAGATGGACTACCACGAACCAATCAAGGAACAGGTGGAGTACCTTATTCCATTAGAGTGCAGAATGTTGTTGGTGTGTTGGTTAAGCCGAACGGCATGACAAGGAACTTGTACGATCCATAATGGGTCACGCACGCGGTCTATGGCTCGTCCCCTTCAGCAATCCAAACCTTGTAGTATCCCGATCGAAAATCTAGCTTGGAGAACCACTAGGCTTCCTTGAGCTGATCGAACAAGTTTGCAATGAGGGGATCGGATACTTGCTCTTGATGGTGAGCTTGTTCAAAGCTCTGTAGTCGATGCACATCCGAAGGGACCCATCATGCTTCTTTTGGAACAAGACAGGGGCATTGAATGAGGCCTTGGATGGTCGAACGTATTCTGCGTCAAGCAAATATTTAAGTTGTCTTCTTAAATCCTCCATTTTTGGTGGGGCCATGCGGTAAGGTGCCGTGGCTAGAGGTCGAGCATAGGGCACCAACTCGATCTTATGGTCAACCCCCTTGTGGGGAGGTAGCTTCTTAGGGAGCTCGGGCGGGCATCACATCTTGAAATGAATTGAGGACTCAGACCACCTCAACTGGGACTAGGGGCGTCAAAATGGGTCATAGACCCATTTTGTGAGTCATATTCTATCTTAATGGGTCGGAATGTGTGACTCATTTTTGACCAATCTATAGAATGTATGAGTTATTTTCGACCCATTTTGACCTATTTTTAACCCAACTATAAAATGTGTTTTTCTTTTTTGAGTCAACCTCAAACTCGGTGAGTGGTGGTGACTTACTAATAACCGCGACACTCGCCGCTCACCTCCACCTCATCTCAATTTATAGGTTTTTTACAAAGATATATTTAATTGGTGAAATTCGGGATAAGTACACTAAGAATGTCATTATTTTCGTATGGCGCTCACTTGATGCCAAAACTTTTTTCGCTCACTTGAGTGCCAAATCGGAGTAAAATCGATCACTTGAGTGCCGGAAAGGCGCGTGGTCGCCGGAATGTTGACGTGCAGCGGAATGTTGACGTGGCAGCGGGAAAATAATACTTTAATATTTTAATTAATTTTTTTGATTTTTTTTTTTTTTTTTTTTTTTTTTAAGGCCGGCGAGGGCCACCGTTGACCCTTGTCGGCCTCGAAACCCTCGCCGTTAGCCGCGAAGGCCTTGGGTGAGGCCGTCGCGACCTCCCGCGGTCGCCGAGGGCCATTGCGGCCTTGCCCGGGGGCCGATCTAGGCAAGGGTCGCCCGGCCTTGCCGTCGCCGCTGCGGGTGAGGCCGTCGACAGCCTCGCCGGCCTCACCTAGGGCCTTTGACGGCCTCGCCGGCCTCACCCAAGGCCTTCGCGGCCCATGGCGCGGGGGCCCTCGCCCAATCTCGGGCGAGAGTTCGGTGGCCGGCAAGGGTCAACGGTGGCCCTTGCTGCGGCCTTAAAAAAAATCAAAAAAATCAAAAAAATTAATTAAAATATTAAAATATTATTTTTTGGTGGCCACGTCGCATTCCAGCGCCACGCCACGCGCCTTTCCGGTGAAGTGGCACTCAAGTGATCGATTTCACTCCGATTTGACACTCAAGTGAGCGAAAAAAAGTTTTGGCACCAAAGTGAGCGCCGCACGAAAGTAATGGCACTCGGTATCCCAACCCCGGTGAAATTCTTTAAAAATATTTCAATTTATAGGTTTTTTACATTTTTTATTTTATTTACTATTTTGTAATTTTGTAATTTGATTTAAAGTTTTATTCATTTAGCATAAAGCTTAGAGTGAGTTTGGGTTTCTCTACAATAATAATGGCTTTTAGCAATACGGGTTGGGTTGGGTATGGGTCGAGTATGGGTTAGGTTGGGTATGGGTTACTAGATTTACATTATATAAATATAGGTCAAAATGGGTTAATATGGGTCGGACCATTTTCGACCCGACCCACCCATTTGACCGGTCTAACTGGGATGTTTTCTTTTTTTCCTTTTACATCCTTGACCTTCAACATTGCTAAGAAGGTCACATTGCCTTTACGTGCTCCCTTCGAGAGTTGCATAGTGGAGAGCATCTTTTGATCGCGTCCTGACTCGCGATGGATCTGTACCATGCACTGGCATCGCTTGTTCAAAATGCAAATACAGTCTACAAAGGGCATCACGCCTACATTGATACAATCAAAGAATCCCAAACCTAGTACAAAATCATAATCATCAAGGGGCATTACCTCAATGTTTTCCCTGCTTGTCCAGGGACCAAGGCGAATCTCCACGTCCTTAGCCATGCTGCTAGTCAGGACTTCTTTTGAGTTCACCGTTTTGAGCCAGCTGACTCCTCCTTCAACCCAAAGATTTAGCTTCTTCACGGCCTCTTGAGAGATGAAGAAGAGATTGGATGCTCTCGTGTCCGTGAGTGCACTGATCATGGTACCTCCAATCTTTACGTCTACGAACATCATCCCTTCGATTCCTTGGCCTTCTTGGCCTTGATGGAGTTTAGGATCCTCAGTGATCCCAACCGCGCCTCCTCTTGTGATTCATCTTCTTGGCACAAGGTTGCTAGATTGCCTCTCTTGGGACAATCCCGAGTCATGTGTGGCTTGTCATAGAAGAAGCACTTGTACGTGCGATTCTTGCGCTGTCCCCAGCCACTCAACTTTGGTTGGGCCTTAGGCTGTGTCGCTGGGGGATTTCCTCTATTCAGGCATTTGTATTTGTTCCGGTCTCCTCTACTAATGGCCCTTTCCCTCGACTTGAAGTCGGGCTTGGCTGTGGACACCATTTTTGGCTCTTCCAGGGACTCGGCCATGATTGTAGCCGTTGTGAGATCTCTCACGTTGTACCATTTGAGCTCCTACTTAGCCCACAGTTTGAAGCCACTCATGAAATGATGGTAAGCCTTCATGTCATTCATGGACAAGATTTGGAATAGCAGCTCTGAGAAGCGCTTCACGTAGTCCCGAACAATGCCTCTCTATTTGAGGCATTTGAGCTCATCTCGAGCTTCTTCTTCAGCATATGTGGGGTAGTAGTTTCGTTGGAACTCCTCAACAAACTTAGCCCATGTTGTGATAAGGTCGCCACTTCTATCATCAAACTTGCAACGCTACCAAAGCAAGGCATTCTCGCTCAAGTACATCGCCGTTGTGTTCACCCAGGTCGTGTTGTCATTCATACTCGTGGCCTGGAAATATCGCTCTATGTACCATAGGAAGTTATCCAGGTCTCGGGCCACTTGCGAGCCTTTGAACTCCTTTGGCTTGGGGGTGTCCATACACAGTTGCATGATGATTGCCCTGTTCATGCGTGCAGCTTTTACCTCAGCAAGCTTCCCCTTGAGCTCGCTGATCTTAGTGCGCATGGTTGCTACTGCGGCTTCCTGGGTCTCATCCCGCTGATGCAACTCATGGACCAACAACCCTAGCAACTCATTGCGGAGTTCTCCCATGCCACCTTCGAGTTCTTGCATCTTGGCCAAGAACTCCTCTCGATCGGCTTCCACTCTGTCAATGGTCTGGTTCAAGTTGTTCACCAGCCTATGAACGTCCAACATGTTTTCCTCCAAGATCGTCATGCGACGCTCCCAATCTCTTATCGACTCTCTCGAATGAGACGCAGCACGGCTACGCCTGGTCTAGATGCCAACCCGCTTGGTTGTCCTTCCATGATCCTCGCGATTCTCGCCCTGGGTGTTCGCGACGCTGGAACGTGGATCGGCCATTGCGCTTGATGAAAGAACGAATAGAGACACGAACGAAGGCACGAATGAGGTGCACAAACGAAGTTCTAATATCACTTGTCATAGGTCAGTCGATTTGTCACGATCGATTCACGCTTGTGCAGCCTTAGGAACAATCCTAAGTCAGCCTTTCACTCGCTCACTCGAATAGAAGGATTGTTTGAAAGTAAAGGAGTGTATCATTCACTTTTGATCAAGTATCTACAAGTGGGGTAAGGGTCCCCTATTTATACAATGGCCAGACCGATTTGATTCGTTGATCTTCTCATCGATCCGATAGTCGAGTTTGAATCTATACAATCATTACAATGCTACAGTAGGGTCTAGGACGTGGGAAAGCTCAAAGGGCGCCTGCCATGGCTAGCTGCATGGCCAGGCCTTGGAAACCCGCATGATCTTCTGGCTACAAGAGGACGAGCAGAATATGATAAGCTACTGGAAATGAACGGTCACTGGGCTCAAGAGAGGGGTTTGGCCGGGCCTTGGCCTAATTTGAGACTCGTTCAAGGCTCACCAATCTCTTGGGTCGTGTCACATGAACAAAGCCATAGAATACATAAAAATCATAATCATCCATCAACCTATCCTCGGCTTGTTCAAGAGAGAATTTCCTAGGGTCAAGGATGTTGTGAATGATATTAGAAAAAGGAAGAAACTACCCTTACCTGGATGAACCTCGAAACTAAGAACACAAACCAGAGAGGGAGGGGCGGCTTGCTTGGGCCGAAGGAGGGGCGTCTAGGACGAGCAATGAGAAATGAGGAGGGTTCCTCCTATTTATACTTCTCAGCATTATAATTATTGGGCCAAATGGTCCACCCTTTCGTTTCCAAGTGACCCGCCTATAGTTCTTTGTTGACAAGCCTACTTGATCAATTATCATGCCTAAGGAATTAGTTGGCATGCATATTGGATTTTGCTTGGCAACCTAGGTCCTAGTTGTCATCAATAAAGGCCCGCTTTTCATCCTCTTATTGGACCACTTATACTCTGCATTTATGAACAAAAGCAACTTGAAGATGATGGCATCTACCTTTACCAACTTGGCACCTAGGCTGTCTAGGTTCATAATGAGGGGTTCGGGTATCAATTTCTGATTGGTCCATTTTTGCGGCACTTCTTTTCTTAGCCAACAAGGATACCCATCATTGCCAATCTTGGACTTTGACAATTCAAAGCACAACTCACCCTCTTCATTAAATGAGGGCTTTTTTTAGAGTTCTTTGCCTTGTCTTTTTTCTTCCCTAAGAAGGCGATCCGAAGAAATCAATCATCTAAATTGGTTTTGGGGCTGAAAGAGAGATTACTTGGCGCATCCTTAAAAATCGAATCACAACTGCCCGAGGTTCATTCATTGCGCCCCTTGATTGCCCAAACAATCCTCTTAGGTGGTCTATCGGCCTAGAGAGTTGGCCCACTAGCGGGACAATGGCCGGCCTTGTGGTTAGCATAGTTGGGCCCAGGACTGGCCCTCGGGCCAGTTACTCGACCTATTGCTAGGCCTGCAACTACCGTTCCTTAATTTTTGGTCATTGGTTCACTGGTCGGTTCAAGAACAATCCTAAGGCTATTCATGACTTAGCACTAAGCCAAGGCACTCATGGACCTTAGAAATTAGTGATGGATTCACCGAGTCTATCTTAGGGCTCATTCCGATTGATGCTCGATCCATCTACATGGTTCCATGGTCAATGCATAATGAATTTCAATCGAACATCACCAATTTGAGATTTCCTTTTGATTACTAAGAATTAAATAGGAAATTACGCATTTTTGGTTGGAAGACGATCGCATTTGATCAAGTTTGATCGTTCATATATCGGTGTATAGCCGAACGGAATCACCTACAGTAGGCATGATCGGTCAAGATTGACCTATGACCATCCGCCAATCCATGATCATCTCGTGACCAATTCTTGTGATCCAAAAGTCATATCATGAGCTGGTGATTCGATCCCACTCATACAGTCGATGGCCAATTCACGATAGACACCTCAACCAGTTCATAGCTGGTCGATCAGACGAACTATAATCGATCCTTAATTGCTTATCGATCGAACCGTTTGATACCATGGCCAAGTCCCATGGTTGATCCATTCGCGACATTATGGCTATTCCTCACAAGGTCGGAATCGAAAGTGTTACAAGGGTGATTCACCATTCAAAATATCTTGGCAATGATTACATAAATGTCTTGTTGAGCAAGTTTAAGTTAAGACCTAGTTAACTAGTAGTTCTTGCAAAAGACAAAAGAGAGAGAGAGAGTTATAGGATAATGAAAATTTGGAGAATAAGCATTTAATGCAAGAGCTTGGTCACCTATCTTAGGTGTCTACTAATTAATGAGGGTCATTAAATGAGAAAGACACCTCATGGAATCTAGAACCATCCTCCAATTAGATGAGACTTGGAGAGCAAGTTTGAAGAGACAACTTGAGGAGCGAGTTTCACTAAGGATAATCATGAGGGTTGTGCCTATAAATAGAGATACCCTTCCTCATTTCCTCACACATCACCGCCTCATCTTCCTCTCTTCCCTGCCCTCTCTCTCCCTCTCACACCCTCACCCTTACGCCAATTGTCTCTTTCTTGCCCGATTGCTATGGCGGTCGCCGTAGTTGTTAACTTATATTTGCAAGTAAGTAGAATCTCTAACTCTTGGCTAGGGCGATAGCCAATGTCAATGAGTTTAGTTATGTGCTCACCCGATATATTAGTTGATAGAATCTCTAACTCTTGACTAGGGCGATAGCCTACATCATTGAGTTTAGTGGTATGCTCACCAATATGTTAGTTGTAAGTAAGTTCCCTAATCCTTGAATAAGGTGGTGTGTTACGTGGTTAAGAAGCGGCTTGAGAAGTTATTATTGCTTAAAATGATTTTGTTGTTCTAAAATGATTTTCGTGTGCATTTGTTCTTGTTATGATATTTATGTGACCATTTATTTTGTTGATGCAGCCTTGATTTCAAAGGTGATGCATTTGTTTTTGAATGCAAGATTTCGTGTGTGCATAACTATGCAAGTGTGTCCTTACTTTTGCATGATTTGCTCATGATGCATTTCATTGAGAGTCGAGCACGTCTAGTGCATCAAAAATGAATTTCTGTCAGCATTGAACACGAAGCATACGCATGCCGAATCAAGCCTTTCTTGAGCTTGAATGGTATTAAGGCATATCGTTCAAACCGTAAGTTTTGTCTAGGTTAGTGTCAAGCATAGCGATTTGAGGCTCGAGCCTTAGTTCATGCTTGGCACGAAAATAGCTCAATTTCGGTAAGACATGACATATGTGTGTGGTCATGCATGTCCTTGGGCTTTATTGTGGCAATTGTAAAAGGAAAGATAAGAAATTGAGTTGTGCAATGTACCTCACATGATCACTAAAAGAGAAGATGCGCCCATCATCACATAGTGTTGGTAGCGATGCCTCGTTCATTGGATGGGATGTCTTGGGTTCGAGTCCTAAGATGCTTGGGTTGCGTCTGGAAGCCTTAAGAAGCTAGCCCCCTAAAGCCTCAGTCGAGCCGAGATGCCTTGATCGAGCCAAGAAGCCCAATATGAAGCTGGAAGCCTTAGTCGAGCCGAGAGGGCCTGATCGAGCTGAGATGACGATAAATGAATTATTTATGAGTGTTGGTACATGCATAAGTAACATGTGTATGATGCATTTGATGGATAGCCAAAGGGAAGTATGTATTGAAAGTGCTTGTGTATGTGGTTTGTGAAAATGAATGAAAGTTCGTTTGAGAAATCTTGCAAATACAAGTGTGTAATTGCATGGCGATTAGATGCGAAGCTTATTTTTGTAAGATTATTGATGCCGTGGTCATATTTGTGATGTTGTAGTACTTGAATGTTTTCTTGTGTACATAGCAAAGGTGAGACCAAAGTCTTTTCTATTGATCTACAATCAATATTGTATGACGAGTGCTTTGCATACTAAATTTGATAACGAGATATCCTTCTAGTAGAGAATTAAGGGTTTTACTTACTAAGTTTTCCCCAAACTCACTCATTTATTCTCTCAAGTGTGTAGGTATAGAAGTCTCCCCTTCTTGGAGCTGAGGCCACGTAGAGGAGATAGGATGTTCCCAACCTTTTAAGAAAGAAATGTGTAATGGATGTTGTTGATACCGATTTTTAGTCGACGCGTCAAGGCCAAGGTAAAAAAATCGAATTAGGAGTTCTCGATTGTGACGAAATCCATTTTTCAAATGAAAAATGTCATTTTTTAATTTTGTTTGTTTCTTAGCTTTAGAAAGCAATTTCCTATTCATCGCATATAAAACCCAAAAAAGTCAAATGGTTGACTTTCAAGTTGACTTTCTAGTCAACCCTAGGTTAAATGTCAGCTTTTTATATCAAAATGTCCCTTTTGAGTTTAATTTCACTTTAAAAGTGGAAGTTTTGGAAAAATCCAAAGATTTGACCTTTCAAATAGTAAAAAAAGTCAACTAAAGTTTGACATTTGATCAAATCTTTGACCAAAAAAATTAGAAAATACAAAAATCATAAAATCACTCCATTTTAGCTTCAATTTGACTTTAGCATTGAGAATTTTTCAAAAATTGATTAAGAACCTTGTTTTCCGAATTAGGTTTTAGATTCAAAATTGACAAAAAATGAAACCACTTTCTTTCTAGTCATAATTAGGTTTAGCTCCTTTTACAACATTTGATCCGAAACAATTATCCATTCAATCGTTCAAACAATTTTGGGATCGGGTAAAGCGAAATTTGAATTGACACTTTGCCCCTAATTAGGGGACCGAATTGATTCTTCATGATTTGTGAGGTAACACTTCCATTCTACTCAATTTTGTGAGTTAAATCCAAATTCGGGATCGATTTTGGTAAATTCACTTACTAACTCATTGATTTGGAAAATTTAGTTACGTGTCTTATGAAAATAGGGTTATTGAGCTTCAATTCAAGAAATTCGAGTTGACCCATTTGTGACTAGGGTTTAATTTGATGAATTGAAGTTCAATTTGGACATTGTACCTCAATTTAATTTTGACAAAAACTAAATGTGATTATCTTCCGACCAAAAATACATTATTCCCTATATAATTCTTAGTGATCGGAAGGGAATCTTGAATTGGTGATGTTCGATCATGGATTGATCATGCATCGACCATGAACCCATGTAGATGGATCGGACACTAATCGGAATGAGCCTTGGGATAGACCTAGGGATTCTATCACTAATTCTAAGGTCCATGAGTGTTTTGGCTTAGTACTAAACCATAGATAGCCCTATGATTATCCTTGAACCGACTGATGAACCAATGATCGAAATTAGAGGAATGGTTGCAACAGGCTTGGCGATAGGCTTAGGGGCCAGCTCGAGGGCCAATCCTAGACCCGACCAAGGCTAACAATGCCAACCCCAGGGCCGGCCATTGAACGGACCAGTGGGCCAATCGACTGCCCAAAGAATGGTTTGGGCGATCAAAGGGGCGTGATAGCCAAACCTTGGGCACACATGATTCGATTTTTAAAGGTACACCAAATAATCTCTCTTCTAGCCCCACAATTAATTTAGCCAATCGATTTACACGAACTGCCTTCTTAGGGAAGAAAAAGGACATAGCATAGAAATTTCTAGAACCCCTCATTTAATGAAGGAGATGAGTAGTGTGAGTAGTGCTTTGAATTGTCAAAGTCCAAGATTGGTAATGATGGGTCAAAAATATCCTTGGTGGCCAAGAAAATGTGTGCTGCACACATGGACCAATTGGGAAGCGATACTTGAACCCTTCATCATGAACCTAAAGAGCCTAGGCACCGAGTTGGCAAAATAGATGCCATTATCTTCAAGTTACATTAATTGTTCATAAATGTAGAGGTATAAGTGATCCAGTGAAAGAATGAAAAGTGGGCCTTCATCGATGACAATTAGGACCTAGGTTGCCAAGTAAAATCCAATAGGCATGCCAACTTATTCCTTAGGCATGATAACTGATTAAGTAGGTTGCCACAAAAGAACCATAGGCGGGCCACTTGGAAACAAAATTGTGGACCAT
Source organism: Corymbia calophylla (assembly GCA_014182845.1). Taxonomy (NCBI): domain Eukaryota; kingdom Viridiplantae; phylum Streptophyta; class Magnoliopsida; order Myrtales; family Myrtaceae; genus Corymbia; species Corymbia calophylla. The sequence goes on along the minus strand of CM024694.1, from coordinate 12,929,074 downwards.
TTGGCCTAGTAATCATGGTGCCGAGGAGTATAAATAGGAGGAACCCTCCTCATTTCTCACCCTTTCCCATCCACTTCCTCTTTCCTCCTTCCTCCTCTTGGACACCTCCTCCTCCTTCCTCGCCTAGTAAATGCAAGGCCAAAGCCCATCAAAAGCATGATAATTTGTGCTACAAAAATACTCAATGTAAGCACAATTCATCATTCAAGAAGAGCAAAGCTCTCATGTCAAAAGCATATAGCCAAAGACTCTCAAGATAAGTCATATTTCAAGAGTCAAGTCATTGAAAATGTTGTGTAATGGTAACAATACCAAGATAATCACCAACTCTTCAAAACTCCTTTTGTTCAAAATATTTCAAGCCTTTTCAGCCTCACCCGAACCAATATTATAGCCCACATCTGAAGCCTCTTCCAAAAGGATGGTTCGAGTGAAAATTAGAACTCCACCATAGGAGCTACCGCTAAAAGGAGTGGAAGCAATCATATCTTATCTTATCTTCAATGTTCTTGACTTGTAGACCCGATGAAGGTGTCAATTGAACATTTTGTTCTTGGCCTTAAAGCGTATATCCTTTGTTTAAGCCCATGACCAAACCTACATTATAGTCCTTACAAAAGACTTTTTTGATAAATTGATTTGTATTCACTATGAATAGGTTATGTGAGATTTCAAGAGTGAAAATATGCATGTTTCCCACATTAATGGATGGAAACAAAAACCCTTTATGAGAGCTTGTGAGAAAGTCTTTTTTTATTAGGTTATCTCCAACTTGGCTTATTTGACTTAACCCTTAGATGGTTAATCAAAAATCATTTTGTCAAAACTTCCTCCTAAGGAAATTGATGATTCTTGTAAAACAACTTCAAACCCTTTTTTTTATATGATATTCTCTAGTGAGTTGGTTCTTGGTCTACCTTAAACCTCGTCTTCGATTCCTGCTCCGCCTTAAACCTCGCTTTTAGTTCTAGGTCATCCGTAAACCTTGTCATTTGGTTCTAGGTCATCCTTAAACCCTGTCCTTAGGTTAACGGTCATCAACCATACTTTTAGGTTAGTGGTTATCCTTAAACCATACTTTTAGATTCTTCGTCATCCTTGAACCTTGTCTTTAGGTTAGTGGTCATCCCTAAACCATAATCATCATTTGAAACTTCCTTCTTTCTCTCCTTCACTCCATCCCATGAGAGACTAAAGAGGAGAAACTCATATGGATGAGCTGAATCTGTCACGCCCCGACTCTCAAGCTCGCAACAACCCCAATTCACTTGAGGTCTAAATGTACGACGTCCAAGGTATAGTCGTCAACCAATTCATTTTATCTTATCTTTAAGCACATGCGCAAGTGAAACAAACACTCCAACCAACAACCAATAGGGATAGCATAGCAGCAAATACAATAAATGAAAGACAAGAACACCATTTTATTTATTTGCAAGGTTAGCCTGAACAATAGCATATATTTACATGCCATACTATAGGCGACATGCTAAGGCTTACTCAAAAAAGGACTGGCCCGACTAACCTATCTCAACAAAAGTGGGGGAGGGTTCGTCAAAAAGGGACTAGGCTACAAATGCCTAATCACTGGCCTCCAAGGGATCGGTCTCCCCAGTCGTCAGGTAAGAGATCTTGCCATCAAGGGGATCGAGGTCCATGGGATCTTAGACTTCGTTAGTTGGCCCCATAGGCGAGACCGGTCCATCGAAACCCCTTAGGGGACTGTACAAAATGCCCCCCATCTGTAAGAACCATGCCTTAAAGACGTGCGGCGTGTAATGGTCTCTCGATCCCTCGTCCACCCACACCATCGTCACGTGGTGCTTGTATACAAAATTGCGGCCTGGGACGAGTCGCGTGGTAACAATGGTACTCATGTCCACGGGGACGCCGAACCTCACTAGGTACCATGTCATCCTAAGGTCCTGAAAATTGTTAATCACGATGGGATGAAATAAACTCAGTAAGTTAAAGTCCTAAGCCTCAATTAGAAACTTTACTCACCTTGAGGTAGTCTAACATACAACCTACTCTCGGCAATCAACCTAATACCACACCTCAGAGCAGCATTATCAAGTGACAGTTCAATAATTAGATACAAACACAAGCGACCCTATCTTGCCTTGGTACACGCAACCTGCAAAAACTGTCATTTATTTCATCACAAGAGGCATGCAAATAATCAGAGCATTACACATAGCTTTCTCATGTCTCTATATCCACGCGTACTCCGATTATTACAACCTCCTAGGCCACGGCACAACCTTATGGTTGGCGGTCCACTAGTCCTAAACCAGGCATCGTCTCTCCTGTGGCACAGCGATGTCATGGGCTTTTCCCCACTAACAGCATTCCCGAAGGAGCATGGGCCCAGCCGCTTCCGCGACTCTGTATTTGACCATTGTCAAGCAGTCCAATGACCACGGCACAACCCCGAAGGATTGGCGGTCATCCGGCAACGCCGGGCTACACATCATCAAGCAATTCGTTCTTTTCTTTGCTCTGTTGTGAATGCCACATTATTCGTGCTCACGCGACATGCTACTGCAGTTAACACACAAATATTATTATGCAGCAATATCCAGTAGTCATGTACAACAATAACAGTCCAATTACTCATGAAAATTGCAACAATCAACAATAAATTATTCACGTACTTCAACGGCGGATGACAATCAATAGTCAATTAATAATCAAGTGCACCTCAAAATTCCCAGGAAATAATCGACATTTAACAATACTAGTAAAACAATTAATCCACCTAATATTAATAACAATTAACTACATTTCCAGAACCTTTATTTAACAAAAATCATTTCCCCTTAATAACCAAGAAATAAATCACAATTTACATTAGAGAAATAGGCCTTAATAATATTTCTCACAAAATTTCTTGATTAAAAACCATTTCCGAAAATTAATCTCCATTAATTATTTTCCCAAAAATAATTAACATTCAAAAATAAATAATAATAATAATTCGAATTTATAAATTAATATAATTAATAATTAATTAATAATTCTGAAAATAATAAATTATTATTATTTAATCCAAAAAAAAAAAAAATATATTTAATAATATTAACCATGGTTACTATTCTAACCCAACTACGATTAGTTAACCCAACTACGGTTGGCTATCCCAACCAAGGTTATTTTAATCTAACCTCAATTACTTTAATCTAATCGTGGTTACTTTAAGCAACTACAGTTATTTTAATTTAACCACGGTTACTTTATTCTAACCATGGTTAACCCTAAGAAAAATTAATCAATAATATAATACTTCTAATCAATCATCATCCATAAACATAATCCAAGAATTAAACTAATTAAACTACTCCTAAGCAAGATAAATCCCAAACTTAGGGACTAGGAAATTAACTCACGTGGCCTAAGATTCCGGCGACACCGGAGCAACAGCAAGAGCGAGGGCTACACAGGGTTAGCTTGGGGATGACGACAGATGATGGACAGTGGCCGGTTTCGGCCAAAACAACATCGGTTTGCTGTTTGGGCGGAAAAGGCAACAGCAGCTGCCGACAGTTGGCAGGTGGTCGATGGTGACCAAGGGTGGCCGACGGTGACCAAGGGTGGCTGGCGGTGAGCGGTTGGTCTCGAGACGGCGATGGATCCACACTGGACGGTGGTAGCAACTTGTGCGACGATAGTAAGGGCGGCAATCGGCGTAGACGCAAAGGGCGGCTAAAAGGTAAAATGGAGGAGAGAGAGTGGGTTGAACACTTAGTCTAACAAGCCAAGGTGAGTGGCAAGCCCACTAGTGCCAAAGGCCAAAGAAAACCAAGCCAAAACAAAGCCCAATTGGGCGACAAAAAGAAAGGGCTAGAAGAGAGGGCTCATGGGTTGACAAGGAGGAAGGAAATGGGCCAGCTTGGGTCCATCTTGGGTTGGGCTAAATGGGCGCAAGGCCCAATGGGCCGCCGGTCTTGGGCCGGCCCACTTGCGGGCCCGAAACCCGGTCCAAATTTTCCTTTTCCGACACTTTAAAGCCCATCGAAAAACTTAAGAATAAATGAGGTGACATCCAAATATTTAGTCTCGACATCTTTGAGAAGTCAGTTCCCAAAATCGTATTAAAATTCCAGGCTAAATTGAGTTGATTGCGATCGTAGTACAATTAGACTATCGGGCGTCCCTTTAGGATTTTTCCTCACGTTTGACCCATGGTTGATAATCCATCGATCCACATTTAAGCCAATCCTTGAGTTAGGGACGTCCTTCAATTGTCATGTGATCCCAGGGGCTCAATTGATAATCTCGAGTACAAGATAAAAATGAATTGGTTTAGCGTCGTTCATAGTTCGTATTGAAGTTGTGCCGAAATCACCTGCAACCCGACTTCATACTCGCCAAATCGATTTATTTCCATTTCCCTATTAGTCTAATACTAGAGGACATCGTTCCCGCCTGTGCCCTTATGGTCGAAAGGTTCGTTCCTGATCGAAATGGCGACTCGTACACGTATTGTTCCTTATCGGTGCCTCTCTACAATTCGCTATCTCTCGAATGATTAATTCGGAATATTTTTACTGACCAAGTATTCGACCAACATCACCATTTTATAAAATCCCAAAATGGGGTCGATTTTCGGGATGTTATAGAATCTTTCCAACGTATGATAGTAAGTACATAAGTATGTTTTTGATCAACCTGTCATTTCCTTCCGTTTTTCTTTATTTCCCCAAGTGGAGTCTACTAAAAATTTGTAGGTATCAATTTGTCTTTGAGTGGAACTTTTCGAACTCCCACTCAAAGAGGGGTAGTTGTTAACACTTGATTTTTAGTCGATGCGTCGATCAAGGTAGAAAAACCAAATTAGGGGTTTTCGATCACAAATGAGCCCTTTTTTGAACAAAAAGTGTCGTTTTTTATTTCTGTTTGTTGCCTTATCTTTATAAAGTAATTTCCTATTACTTGCATACAAAAACTCGAAAAGTCAAATGGTTGACTTTTTGATCAACCATTTGACAAAAAGTCAACCTCAGGTCAGATGCTAGCTTTTATTTTCTTTGAGTTTTATTTCACTTTAGAAGTGGAAATTTTGGAAAAATCCAAAGATTTGACTATAAAATCAAACTCTTAGTAAAAAGTCAACTAGGGTTTGATTTTTGTTCAAATCTTTGATCAAAAAAATTAGAAAATACAAAGAATCATAAAATCACTTCATTTTAGCTTCAATTTGACTTTCGTATTGAGAATTTTTGAAAATCGATTAAGAAACTTGTTTTTCGAATTTTTCGGTTTTAGGTTCAAGATCGACGAAAAATGAAATTACTTTCATTCTAGTCATAATTAGGTTTAGCTCTTTTTACAACATTTGATCCAGAGAAAATTACCCATTCAGTCATTCAAGTAATTTTGGGATCGAGCAAAGCAAAATATGAATTGACACTTTTACCCCTAATTAGGGCCCAAATTGATTCTTCATGATTTGTGAGGTAACACTTCGTGCTACTCAATTTTGTGAGTTAAGTCCAAATTTGAGGTTGATTATGGTAATTCACTTGCTAACTCATTGATTTGGAAATTTTAGCTTACTAGATCTTAAGAAAATAGGGTTATTTTGCTTCAATTTGGAAATTTGAGTTGAACTGAATAGGATTTAATTTGATGAATTGAGGTTCAATTTAGACATTGGACCTCAATTTAATTTTAAACAAAATGTCATGTCATTGAGTAAGGGTCAATTTGGATACAATAAGTTCCCCTAGGCATGGGCAATCAAACTAACATGTGTCTCGCAACTTTAATTGAGTTTCGCAACTTTAATTGAGTTTAATTTCAATTAATTTGCGAATTGAGACCGATAATTAGGTAAAATTGTCCAATTTAAGGCTTAAAAAGTCAAACTTGGTGTGCCCATGGTATTGGTCCAATAATTTTCATGACAATTAGACAATTTGGTTAATAAAAAAATCACGAAATTGAATTTTTATGGTTTAATTAGCCTAATTTGTTTGAAATTGACATGTTTTTCTTCAAAATTGGACCATTTTCTTTCTGATTAAATAAGTTTTATTTTCAATTTAGTCCATTAGGGACTAAATTGCACAAACCAAGAAAAATTGGACCAAAAGCACCCCGTTTCGGCGGGGGTGCAAGACCGCCCGACTAGTCGACCGATCATCGCCGAAGGAGGTTGGTTCGGCCATCCTCTGGCTGGTTTTCAATTGGCAACTACTACCTTGCGGTGGCCTAGCCCAAATTCGGCTCATCCATGTCCTTAAATTTCCCGAATTTGCAAAATATCCCTTAGGTTTTAGTGAAATTACAAAATTGCCCCTAATTAGGTCCTTAATCGCAAAAATTTTTGTGAACTGTTGATTGCATTAAATTTCAGCCCTTCAAATTAGCACATGTTAAAGGTATTAATATGATTAGAAATTCAAAAAGTTAATTAGACACGTGGGTTAATCCGTAGCCGTCGAATTAATCCAATGGCTAGGATTTGAGATTAGAGAGGGGGTATATATACCATTTTGCCTCCAAAATTTTGGGAGGAGGTTATTTTTCAGATCTACAGTCTCTCTCTAGCATATATATCCTCTCAAAATCCTCTCTATCTCTCTCTTCTTCCCGCTCTTCTTCCCTCTCAAGAGCCGACGGGCAGTTTCGGCTTCAATTGCCCGAATAGCCTTCGGTGGCCGTCTTGGCGATCCCCCGGCGACACACCTCCTCCGCCAACCTTCCTTGACCTTTCCCCATTGTCTCGGTGATCAAAGCTCCCTTTGGTAGCCTCTCAATCAAGCTATTTGGCTTGATCCTCCTATCGGTATCAAGAACCAGTTTGCTTTGAGACTGGTTCTGTGGCAGTAGCAAACCGGCGTTGATCCGGTGCCCGTTCTTTCCCCTCCAGCGATCAGGATCTCTGGCTCCTGGAGTTGATCTTGCAGCGGCTGGTGATCGATCCTTGCAAATTTGAGCTTGCTTGGGTAATAAAATGTTGATAAATGATGGTTTCCTTGACATGAGCTCGATGAAGTGAGATCACAATAGGCGATCAGAGCTAGAGCTCGAGTTTAGGCTTGATTTTGTTATCGATGAGGTTTCTGTGATGCTTTAGGATGTTTATGGATGGATTTGCTTGATTGAATGTGGTGTGATTAGGCTTGGTTAGGAGATTGTTCTTAATTTGTTAGGTTCGGATTCCAGACTGATGCACCTGGAAAAACCTCTTTGTTTGAGCTTGAAAACTTATTCAAATGAGTTCAAGCCTTCTTCAACTATTAATATAGACTCGATTGCTTTCCGACAAGCTATAGATCACTCTGATCAACCTTCATTTGATGCCCGAAAACTTTCCTCAAAGTCGCGGGTATGTTCTGTGATGATGTGCTAATGATTGTTGTTTTGTGATGAATCCCACCTTTGCTACTTTGCAATTTTTTGCCGATTTTTGTGATCGAAATTTCAAGATGATTCCTTCACAAAAAATATTCACAACATATTGATATTGAACATATATTTTTTTTGAAAATTTTAGAGATCATCATGATAGGACGAAAAGCCCTAACATCACCGTCATACCTATTGTTTTTCGGGGTTACTGATTGCATGTATCGGTTTTGTGAAATTTTTTTGATTTTTGTGAACTGAATCTAATCTAGAATTCTTCATGAAAGTTGTGCGTATGGATGAGGGTTATAACATAATTTTTTCTTGAAATTTTCTAATGAGCACAACTAGGTCAAATCCACTCAAATACGTCCTTTATTCTGCTGCTCTGCATGTTCTGGAATCTGAAATTCTCACATTGCTGATTTTATTGTAATTTTTCCTGTATGGATGAGGGTTATAACATGATTTTTCCCCGAAATTTTCCAATGAGCACAACTAGGTCGAATCCACTCAAATACGTCCTCTATTCTGCTGGTCTGCATGTTTTGCAATTTGAAATTCTGACATTGCTGATTTTATTTTAATTTTTCCCGAACTCCTTTCGAGTCGATTCCTTCTATACATTTGTTCATATGAGTGTTGGCCATGTCATATATTTTTCTTGTATTTTTTAGTGTCATTGAATAGGTCAATTTCCCCCAAAAGTCGTCCTCACCCTTGTATTGCCTTGTATAAACTCAAGTAACTATTTTTGTGTGATTGTGCACTTGATTGTGATCGTTTGTCTATGAACATCTCATGAACATCATTGCATGTTAAAATGTTACCTTAAGGACACTTATGACACGTTAATTGAACATCACTTTATCCCGTCATTGCATATTTTCATGTAATTAGGTTCTGTTGGCATGAACATGTTTAATGTACGTTCCGTCATTAACATTTTCATATCATTCTTTAGTGATTATATTAGGGCCTCGACCCCTTAATGATAACTGTTTGTGGTTGGATGCTTGACCTATATGATTTATCTCACACTTTTGCCTTGTCATATAGGGAAGTTAAACCATACAATTTGTTCACGTGCTTGATGCCCTGAATTGAGTCAATTTGCATGTGCATGAAAATGTCCGTGACTGAATGAGTAAGTGACCTTAATTGATCATGTCATTTCTTAGAAAGTCTTAGGAAATTCATTAATCTTTCTAATCACACCAGAATCAAGTCATTTGCATGTCAATTGGACCACTTTTCCATTTTAATAAAGTTGCCCTGTAATCTGGAAAAGCATGAAATTTGGAACCCACTTGTGAACATCTGCATGTCTTCACTTTGCCATTTTTTTGGGAGATTTTTCTGTTATGATCTGAAACTCAGACCCTTCATAAACTTTGTTTGGAATCCTCAAGACTATCTTATGGTAAAATTTCATGAATTTTCAACATCGTTAACATGTTCATATCCTCATAAGATTGCATCCATTTACTGCTGCCCTGTTCTATTCTGATGCATGTTGTCACATTCTTGGATTTTCACACGTAGCTCATCCTAAGAAGTTGTTTTTATGAAAAATGTTCTTTGTTGAGCACTTTATGTACTGTAATTTTCCTGAAGCTGATTGCTCAATAGGTCATGCTCAATTGCTTGTTCATTTTCAATGTGTTTTGGATCCCCTATTCTGCTAGATTGTGACATATACTCGTTCCGTGATTTTTAGGAAATGATACATGCAGAACTAATTCTTGATGTCTTCACGACTTTTGATTGTGTTTTCTTGAACTTTGAATACAAAAATTCTCAAAAAATAAAAAGGCCACTGAATACATGTTCGACGCTTGAAATTGTGACTAATGCATGTTTGGTGAACGAAGTGAACTGGTATCAATACATTAATTGCTTGATTGATTGGGAAATAAGGTCTTCGGGCCTGCTCATGTGCTTATTTTTAAATGCAATGCATGTGATTGGTAAATTCTCCCGCTAAACCAATGCATGTTTGTTGGTAATCTTGGGTTACACATTATAACGCAACTTTAGGGTGTATAACGTTAATCACCGCAAGTGAATACTTGTTATGTTTAGGGTGCGAATGATAACATTTCTGTTCTAGAAATCATTTCTGGAACAGAAATAGAAAAATCTATTTCTATTTCTAGATGAGTTTCTTGAGCCAAAAAATGCGTTTGATAACGACAAAAAATTTCTACTCTTGGAATAGAAATTCATTTGATAATCAAAAAAATTTTATTTTTCTAAGTGGCGGTGATAATAGGAGGAGTGGCGACCGGCGGTGGTGGACGGTGGGCGGTAGACAGCGGACGGCGGTGGCGGGCGGCGGACGGCGACCGGCGGTGGCGGCCGGGCCGGGTGCCGGCGGCGGCGGCAGCGGCAGCCGGGGGCCGGCGGTGGGCGGGGGGTGGTGGTGGTGGTGGTGAGCGGCGGACGAAAAAAAACTTCTTTGGGTGAGAAATAAGAAAGAGAGAAACAATTTCTGATTTCTATTCCAGAAATATAAAAGTAAAAAAATTTTGTTTATGATTTCGTTCTAAACCTATTTCTAGAATAGAAATTTGTTCCGTAAATAGAAATGAAATTTTTTTACCAAACGGATTTCTATTACGAAATAGGTCGGAATAGAAATCTATTCCAAAAATGTAAATAGAATGGTTACCATGCGTAGCTTGAATGATCTTGAGCCATGTCTACTAATGAATGAGGATAACATCTGAGATACGCTGTGCATGTAACTCCAAAGGTTGACCTTGAGGCCATTTCTAACTTGTCAATTGGATGATCATTGTTTGATAACTTGTCATGTTCGGTGTGCTTTTATTTGAATCGGTGTTTGTTTCCATTGTAAACCATTCCTTTAGAATTAGTTAGGAATTAGCGTATGTGAAGAAAGTGGCCCCAAAGATGGCGATGGTCAATGTCCTTTCCAACCCTTATCCTGTATTATTCATTTGACACTCGACATTTGTCTCGAGTTTTCTATAGCATTGTATAAAAACCCAACAAGTTGCGAGTTTTTTTCCTCTCTCTCTCTCTCTCTCTCTCTCTCTCTCTCCTTTTACATGTAATTTTTAGGATTGCATGTGTAGATTTACTGTTTTCCTTGGTTGTTTACTTTACGCACTGCAATTTCAATTAAAATTGTTTTCCTTTTCTTATTCCATTTTATTAGAATTAGAATGGCATGAAGTTGACATCTATGCATGGCCACATTCTTAGATTAAAAATGGCACAGAAAAGTAACTAGACACGCATGGACACGTTTGGTAAAACATGATGACTGTTAGGTACTAAAAAGGCGCTAATAGAAACAATCGGCATAACCCAAGCCCTCAAACCCTAGAGCTCTAGTTGCGTAGAAATCGAGGGAACTTCTCTTAACCCTCGATTGAGCTTTCTAGCCAGCCCCTAAATTGAGGCTAGTGGCAACTCCTAAACTTTTTATCTTAGGTTGTTAATCAACTTAAAAAAATAAAATGAATCTTCCCGCCATTGCGCGAGGTATGGATTTGGGAGAATTCACACTAATGATCGATGGACCTCTTGGTGGATATGTTTGTCATTGATGATGTATTCGAGCCATCTTTGATGACTTGCCCTTTGACACCACCTAGCACCAAGGGTAGGTCGCGATAGATGTAGAAATGGAATGGCCCGTAGATAATGGCTTATAAAATATGTTGATGTAATGAATATTGACAATAGTGTATTTTGCTTGTTGTGCTTTCCCTGATTTTTAGCTGTTATTTTGTTTGGGAGATTATTTGTACACATTTCCACAAGTATTTATTAAAAAGATAAAAGAAATAGGACGGCGACAAGCCTAGGACGTCCGGAAAATAATCCCTAACGGCCACGATCTTGAGATGAGTCTTGGGATTGGGGTCGTGACAATTGTCTCCCCATAATGGGGCAGCAATTCATGTGATTAACCAATAAAACAAAAATGTTGGTAAAAATTCAAAAGACATCTCAAGAGTCTTAGGTATTAAAAAAGAATAAAAATTGAAAGGGCTAACAAAAGTAGTGTGCTTAGTAAAAGTAAAGCCAAAGCCCATCAAAAGCATGTGCTGCAAAAACATTCATTGTAAGCACAATTTATCATTTACAAAGAGCAAAACTTTCATATAAAAAATATATAGCAAAAGACTCGCGAGATAAGTCAAATTTCAAGAGTCAAATTATCAAAAAGGTTGCGTGATGGTAATGATGCCAAGATAATCACTAACTCTTCAAAACCCTTTCGTTCAAAACATTCCAAGCATTTTGAGCCCCACCTGAACCGACATTACAACCCACATTCAAAGCCTCTTCCGATTGGGATGGTTTGAGTCAAAGTTAGAATTTCACATAGGAGCTACCGCTAGAAGAAGTGGAAGTGATCCTATCGTATATGATCTTCAAGAGGCTTGACTTGTAGACCCAATGAAGACATCAATTAAACATTTTTTTCCTTGGCTTCAAAATGAATACCATCTGTGTAAGCCCATGACCAAACCAATATTATATGGTCTTTGCAAAAGAACTTTTTGGTCAATCGATTAGTATTAACTATGAACATTTCCAAAAGCCTTTGACATAGGTTACGTAGGGTTTCAAGTGTGAAAATTTGCATATTTCCCAAGTCAATGGATGGGAATGAAAACTTTTACGAGAGTTTGTGAGAAAGACCTTTCTGATTAGGTTGTCTCCAATTTGGTTTATTTGGCTTAACCCTTAGATGGCATTTTGTTAGAACTTCCTCTTAAGGAAATTGAAGATTGTTGTAATACAACCTCAAGCCTCTTATTTGAATATCTCGCCCAAGTGAGTCGATTTTTAGTTAACCTTAAACCTCATCTTCAGTTCCTGGTCTATCTTAAACCTTGTTTTCGGTTCTTGGTTAATCTTAAACCTTGTCTTCAGTTCCTAATCTACCTTAAAACTCGTCTTCAGTTCCTAGTCCACCTTAAACCTCATCTTCGGTTCCTAGTCTACATTAAACCTTACCTTTGGTTCTTTGTTAACCTTAAACCTCGTCTTTGATTCCTAGTCTACCTTAAATCTCACATTTGGTTTCTGGTCCACCTTAAACCTCGTTTTCGGTTCGTGGTCTACCTTAGACCTTGCCTTTGGTTTATGGTCCAACTTAAACTTTGCCTTCGGTCCCTGATTAGCCAAAACCTCATCTTTGGTTACATGTTAACCAAAACCTTGTCCTTAAGTTCTAGGTTATGTCGAAACCTTGTCTTTAGTTTAGTGGTCACCTTTAAACCATACTTTTCACTTAAAATTTCTTTCTTTCCTTCTCTCCATTTCACTTCTTATCTACTTCATCCCATTCTATGAGAGATTTGAGGAGAGAGATCTTCATGAATGAACTTAACATTCTCCAAAAATGACGGTAAGTACATAGGTATGTTTCTGATCAAATCTCATTTTCTTCATTTGTTCTTTATTTCCCCAAATGAAATTGACTAAAAATTGCATGTATTAATTTGTCTTTGAGCAAAACCTCTTCAAACTTCCACTCAAAGATGGGCAGTTGTTAACACCTAATTTTTAGTTGATGTGTTAATAAATGTAGAAAACTGAATTATGGGTTTTCGATCGTGACAAAGCTCTTTTTGAACAAAAAATAATGTCATTTTTCAATTTTATTTGTTGTCTTAGCTTTAGAAAGATATTTTCTATTCATTTCACACATAAAAATCCAAAAAATCAAATGATTGATTTTTAGCTTGACTTTTTGGTCAACCTTTTGATCAAAAGTCAATCTTGCATCAAATTTTGGCTTTTTGCACCAAAATGTTTATTTTAAGTCTAATTTTACTTTAGAAATTTGAAAAATTTAAAGATTTGATCATAAAATCGAACTCATAGTAAAAGTCAATTAGAGTTTGACTTTTTGTCAAACATTCAACTAAAAAAATTGAAAAATTGAAAATTACAAAAATTACAAAATCACTTTAGTTTAGCTTCAATTCGACTTAGCATCAAGAATTTTGTGAAAATCAATCAAGAACCTCATTTTCCGAATTTTTCGATTTTAGGTTTGGAATCATCTAAAAGTAAAATTATTTTTATTCTAGTTATAATTAAGCTTAGTTCCTTTTATGACGTTTGATATAGAGACAATTACCCATTTACTTGTTGAATCAATTTTGAGATTGGGCAAAATGAAATGTGAATTGACATTTTTTGCCCCTAATCGGGGTCCGAACCCATTGTTTATGATTTGCAAACGAACATTTCCATTCTACTCAATTTTGTGAGTTAAATCCAAATTTGGGGTCAATTTTAGCAAATTCACTTGCCAACTCATTGATTTGGGAGATTTAGCTTACTTGGCCTTAAGAAATAGTGTTGTTAAGTTTCAATTCAAGAAATTCAAGTTACCTCATTCATGACTAAGGTTTAATTTGATAAATTGAGGTTCAATTTCGACATTGTCCCTCAATTTAATTTTAGCAAAAATGTCAGGTTACCAATTAAAGGTCAATTTTGATGCAATAAGTTCCCCTAAGCATGGATAATTAGACTAATAGGTGTCTCGCAATTCTAATTGAGTTCAATTTCAATTAATTTGCGAATTGCGATAAACAATTAAGCAAAATTGCCCAAATTAAGGCCTAGAAAGTCCAATTTGGTGCACCCATAGCATTGGCCCATGGTTTTCCATATTACTTAGGTAATTAAATCAATATAAATAGCCGAGATTGCATTTATATGGTTTTATTAGCCTAATTTGTTCAAAATTGGATCATTTTTCTTCAAAATTTGACTGATTTCTTTCCAATTAGACAAAATTTCTTTTTAATTTAGTGCATGTGGGACTAAATTGCATAAACCCAAGAAAATTTGGACTAAACCAACCGTAAAAGAGGTAGAATTGGTCAAACCGATGCAAGACCTACCCGACCAGTCAAATTGACCATCAACGGAGGAAGCCGGTTTGGCTTTCCTTCGATTGGTTTTTGAATGGTGATCACCACCACATGGTGGCCCAGCCCAAATCCGAATCTCCCATGTCCTTACATTTCCAGAATTTGTGAAAATGCTGATAGGTTTTGCACGAAATTACAAAATTACCCCTTAATTACAAAAATCATTTGGATCGTTGATCACATTCAATCTTAGCCATTGAAATTAGCACGTGTTATGTAATGCCCTCTTTTTCTCAGGGCCGAGCTACGGGTTTATTTTGTGACATCCCAGGCTTCATCGCTGTCTCGAATTCATTTGTTTCATGCTTATGTGCAAGCAGAATACGTGAACATACAAACCATGACATAAACAAACATGGGAATGTGAGATACTACATCACGACATACTTTATATTTTACATAAGTGATGATAAGTACACGGCTATTTCCGGCCACATATTTTCACATCAAAAGGGGTTGTTTTTCATACATCAAAAGCCAGGGTATCCCTAACTCCACTATGGAGGTACTAACCAAAATTGGGAACCCTATTCTACTTAGGGTTGGTACATGAGTATTTAGTCCGATTCCTCGGACGAGTCATCATCATCGTCATCAGAATTGGGTATGTCAAAGCCTCGAAGGGGTCCACCCCAAGCACCCTCATACCATCTATACCAAGCTTCAAAATACATCGGGACTAGCTCGTCTAGTCCCTTCTCGAGCTAGACCGTGGATGTGAGTTTCTAATATGTTAAATCTGTGTCTACGTTTATGATGTCCATGTAAGATGCCTCAATTTTCACAGAACACCTAAAATGAATAGTTGACATATTTCTAAGTACCTGTAAGAGAACATAGGGGTGAGTACTTGGAATACTCAGTAAGTATAATCCTTACCTTCGACTAACACATCACTTAATCATTAACACTAGTTAAAACATCTCACGCAAACTGTGTCGAAGGCAAATCAATTTGCAATGATGCAACCATGCTCCTTGCAATCATTCATGAACGTGATGCATGTCATGAATTTATGTACTTCTAGCCTTTCTTTCTAACTCATGCATGCCATGCTTACTAAGCTTTCTCTTTTGCTCGGGACTCGAACCCAAGTCTTCCCAGAGCTATCTTGGGACTTGAACCCAATTCAATTCAGGCTTTTATTCGGACTTCTGGCTTTTTGTCGGCTTTTGAGACTCAAACCCAATTAATACACTCAGGACTTGAATCCAAGTCTCTTGCTAGCCTCTAGGACTCGAACCTAGATCTTGCTAGGATTTCAGGGACTTGAATCACGTGCTCATCTTTCTTATCTTTGCTCGAGCACCAATCCCCTTGTGAGGGTGTACTCAAGCCTTATGCACGTGCCATGAAATTGAATTTCCTCATCAATAGTCCCATGAATGAGCCTAAGCCCAAGGCCCCACTCGAGTAACAGGCATAGAGGAACCTTGCACCAATCCAAGACATGAACTCAGTACGCCTCAATACCGAATCACATCTTAGGTTATAGGCGAACCTCGACTTGTACCGAACATAAGCAATGAACCATGACTTTGTTTGGGTCATGCAAGAAATTCAAGTACATAAACAAAACCATAGCATACATCAATACATCAATCAACCTACCCTCGGCTTGTTCGAGAGAGAATCTCCTAGGGTTGAAGATATTGTGAACATTACTAGAGAAAGGAAGAAACTACACTTACAAACCCCAACATAAACAATGCTTGCGTGAATAGGTACGGCTAAAGGGTATTATTTGGTGGCTTAGCTTGTAGACGTCATCAATGACGGCCCGCCTTTCACTTTCTTATTGGACCATTTGTACCTCTGCATTTATGGTCATTTATTGAAGTTTGAAGATGAAGGTGTCTGAATTGCCAACTCGGCACCTAAGATTTCATAGGCTCATAATAAAGGTTCGAGTGTTGCCTTTCAATTGGGCCATGTGTGAGCCGTCCCTATCATAGCCCCCAAAGATATGTTTGGCCATAATGATGGCCATTGAAAGTTGAAGATAAGCCTTATCCTTATCATTAATATGGGCAGTTCTAGAGAATTCCATCATTAGTCCTTTTCTTCTTCAAGAAGGCGATCCAAAGAATTCTATCATCCAAATTGGTTCCGAGATCGGAAAAGGGATCATTAGGTACACCTCGAAAAACCGAATTACGCACATTTGAGATTCAGGCATCACGTTCCCTAACTAACCCAAATTGTCCTTTGGGCGGTGGTTCGGCCATAGAGGGTTAGCCCTTGGGTCAGCTCAATGGCCAGCCCTAGGCCAACATGGTTGACTTTGGTCGGCTCTAGGACTAGTCCTCCGGCCGGTCCCTAGGCCTACTACTAAGCCTGCCGTGACTTCTCCTCTTATTTCAGTCCTTGGTCCTCCAGTTGGTTGAAGGTTAATCCTAAGGTTACCCATGGCCTAGCATTAAGCCAAGGTACTTATGGACCTTAAGAATTGCAACAGAATCGTCGGGTCTATCTTGGGGCTTATTTCAATCGGCACCCGATCCATCTATATGGTTCATGGCCGATGCATCACCGATCCACGATTGGACATCACCAATTCGAGATTTCCTTCCAATCACTATTAATTAAATAGGGAATGATGCATTTTTGGTCGGAAGACGATCACTTTTGATTGAGTCAGATTGTTTGTGTATTAGTGCATAGTCAGGCAGAATCACTCAAGGCTAGGCATTATGACTGGTTGGATCGGCCCATGACCATCCGCGCCGATCCAAAATTATTACATGACCAATTCTTGTGATCCAAAAGTTATCATACGAGTTGGTGAGCCAATCCCATTGGTATGGTCGATAGACAATTCATAACCGACACCTCGACAAGTTCATAACTGGTCGGTCGGTCAAACCATAACCAATCCTTGGTTTCTTACCGATTGAACTGATGGATCCATGGCCAATGGCCTATGGTCGACCTATTCAAAACCCTATGACTAATCCTCACGGGTCGGAATCGAGGGTATTATAGTTGTCCCCTCCTTTAAAAATTTCATCCCCGAAATTTCATAACTTACTTGGGCATTCAAATAAATGTGGGTACTTGCGCCTCTTGAACTTTTCACTTCACTTTCCCAGGTGGCCTCTTCCATTCCATAGTTTTTCCATAGGACCTTGAATAGGGGAGTGGCCCTATTTCTTATTACTTGCTCGCGTCTATCCACGATCTGCACTGGCTCCTCAACATACAACCCTCGGTCATCTATCTCGATCTCTTTGAGGTTGAGCACATGTGTCGGATTTGGCTCATACTTTCTTAGCATAGACACACGAAATACATTATGTACCTAAGCAAGTTTTAGTGGCAATGCCAACCAATAAGCCATATTCTCTATCCTTTCTAAGATTTCAAAGGGTCTTATATACCATGGACTTAACTTACCTTTCTCACCGAAATGAGACATACCTTTCAATGGAGATACCTTGAGAAACACATGATCTCCTACTTGGAATTCTAGAGGCTTTTGTCTCTTGTCTACATAACTCTTTTGCCTACTTTGGACGGCTTTAAGTCTCTTTCTAATTACCTACACTACCTCGATAGTAAGTCGCACCAACTTAGGACCAGTAAGCTTCTTTTCCCCGACCTCATTCCAATAAGTTAGAGTTCTGCAAGTCCAACCGTATAATGCCTCAAATGGAGCCATACAATGCTTTGTTGATAATTGTTATTATAAGCAAACTTGATGAGATGTAGGTGCTCGTCCCAATCAATTTCACAAGCTCTTAGCATATCTTCCAATGTCTATATAGTCCTTTCTATCTTGCCATCAATTTGTGGGTGAAAAGCCGTACTGTATTGCAGTTTCATTCCTAATGCAGTGATTGATCATTTTTAAGGCCTGCCTCATGGGTAAATACCCCTAAACGCCATCTTTCTCGACATCGACCATCACCGAGGGCAAGTCGCTATACTCTACTTGAATTATCTCAACCAGCTCATCCAAGGATACAATATAATTTTGTTTTGGAAATGTAAAATCAAAAAAGTCTTTGTTTGGAAAGTGCAAGTTTGAATAAAATAGGGTCACCAGGCCAAAGATGAACTTCTTCTTTCATAGAGCAAAAAAATTCGAATTTGAGGGCTTCAAAGAGCTCACCAAAAAATGTTATGGTTGTCAAGAAAATCAAAGTCAACAAATCTATGAGGAATGATTTCTCCATCATAAGAAGAGTCTTTGGCTTTTTGGTGTTCTGAGGAAAAAATTATTTTAGAATCAAAATTTTCATCTTCCTCAAGACTACCAGTAGGTTCAAAGTTTTGAATACCTAGTCATTGTCATCTTCCCGACATTTGTCTCTAGGGGCTTCCTTGGTTTTTATTCTAGCTTCACTTCCTTCAGGCTGTGTGATTGTCTATTCAGGGATTATCTCAGGTTCCTCAACAACTTGTTTGCGTTTATCCTTTGCAGCAACAAGCTCTGGAAGAGCAGTTCTCTAGTAGAAGATTTTTGAGGCAATAGCTGAACAGTTGGTTGAGAGGGTTCAACGCCTATCTTCTTGAACAGTCAGAAACTGTTTGATTTGTTGGGCTTATGAATTAGTGACTTCAAGTTTGAGCAGTTCCCTTAGTTCTATTCCATGGGTTTTCACAAGAGCGACCAATCCTTGCATTAGGCCTTCAGGTACAAGCTTAGCAGGGGATGATGGTGACGGAGCAGCAAGCGTTGGTGGAGACATTGGTGGTATGGCTGATGTATCCTCTACAGTTGGTAATCTTGATTCAGGAGTTCTTGCTACTAGGACCACTCCTTCAATGGATGAAGGCAATGCGGTACTGGCAATGGTCGATTGTTCGGGCAGGGTTAGAGTCACTTTTTCTGGTAGGGTTTGAGCTACACTCTGATTTTGAGTGGCTTCGATTGATCCTTCAAGCTAGTCGGTTAAGTTCATGTAAGAGAACTCCTCCTTTTTCGGATTTGATTGCACGTCCTATAGTGCGAGCAGATTTTTGCAATGTTTCAGGGGTAGGACAAGGCTTGGGTACCATGGTTGAAGTGAAAGAGAGAGGGAATGAGAAGGTGATGAACTAAAAAGAGTAAAAACAAGGGGAAAAAATGAGGAGTGACTTTAGAGGTGAGGAAGAACGTGAGTATTGTTTCTCTATAAATAGGAGCAATAAGTTTATGTCTGGGGAAGTAGCATTGTACACAACAGCAACTTTTCTTATTTGTATTTTCACTAAATATTTGATTTAGTCAATCAAATTTTTTTAACAAGAAGCAAAATAGATTTTTAAAAATCAATTGAGTTATTAGTAACAGTCAGAGGCAGTAAATATCATGAGTCAAAACGGTAAAAATAGGATAGAGAAAGATACTATAATGGTAACATTTTAAAATAAACAGTAGGTATTCTTCTGCATAACAAATCTTTTTTATTAAAAACTAAATAAAATATTACCTGAGAGATGCTATTCAAGAACAATGTGGATTCTCAGTTCACCACGAATATATTGAAATGCTGGCTTGTCCAATGGCTTAGTGAAGATGCTTGCTAGCCGATGTTTTGATTCTACAAGCTATATGCAAACATTACCATTGCAAAATGATATCTGGCAAAATGATGTCTTACCTCGATGTGCCCTTGAGGGAGAATTGGATTTTTATTGAGATTTATAGAATTTATGTTGTCACACATGATTTGAATACAATCACCATTTTCTCCAAAATCTCTTAATTGTTGTTTCATCTAGAAAAGTTGTGCACAGCAACTTCCAAGAGTAGTGTACTCAACCTTAGTAGTTGGAAGAGCAACTGAACTTTGCTTTTTTTAAAATCCAAGAGATCGTATACTTCCCAATAGTTGGCAAGTACCTGATGTACTCTTTCTATCGATTTTTCAACCTACAAAATCAATGTCCAGGTATCCAAGCAACATAAAATTTGTAATTTTGGTAAACCATATTCCTAACTTTGAACATGACCCGATGTATTGAATGATCCTCTTAACAGCAGATAAATATGACTCTTCTAGATCAAATTGAAAACATGTACATAAATAGGTACTAAACAAAATATCAGGTCTAGATGCTGTTAAGTACAATAATGATCCTATCATGCTTTTATTGAGTTTGGAATTGACAGATTTACATTTTTTGTCATTGTCTAGCTTGTTAGAAGATGACATGATATCTCAATTTTCTTGCATCCTTTAAGACCAAATTTCTTAACTATCTCCTTTGCATATTTCTGTTGATGAATGAATGTGCCTTCAAAAGTTTGATTGGTTTGAAGACCAAGAAAGAAATTGAGTTTTCCAATCAGACTCATCTCAAACTCACTTTCCATAATGTTTGCAAAATCCTTGCACAAAGTGTCAATAGTACTTCCAACAATTATATCATTAACATTAATTTGAACAATAAGAAAATTTTTACCTTTTCTTTTGATGAAAAGAGTAGTGTGTACCTTGCCTTTCTCAAAATTGTGTTCAGTCAAGAAATTACTCAATCTTTCATACCAAGCTCTTGGTGCTTGTTTCAATCCATAGAGCACCTTCTTGAGTCAATAAACATCACATGATCTTCTTGGTTCTTCAAAACCTAGAGGTTGCTGAACATACACTTTCTCTTGCTTTATTGCGAACTACATTACCTTCCTTGGCGAGTTTGTTTCGGAATACCCATTTGGTTCCCATTACAGTTTGATCTTTGGGTTTGGTGAGTAGTTCCCAAACATTCTTGACCTTGAATTGATGCAACTCATATTGCATGGGCTCAATCCAATTTTCATCCTTGATGGCATCTTCAACTTCTGTGACATAAAACTTCTAACCATTTTGAGATTAATAAAAAAGACTATTTCTCAATGCACTGTTAATTACAACTACTTTGAATTGATCACTCAAGGGTAACTAACCTATTCAGAAGGGTAATTAGGGATCGATATGCGCTAGGGAATTTGATTAGGGATTTACCCCTCAATCATAATGATTGAAGAGGGACAATTAATTAGTGAACGGAAATAAATCGAGTACAAGGAAGTACGAGGCCGGATCAAGGGTGATTCCACACAACCTCGACACTAACGATAATCTACGATAAACTGATTTCCTTTTTGACTCTGTACTCGAGATGAGTAATTAATTCCTTGAGATCACATGACAACTGAGGGTTGCCCAGGGATTGAAGGAACCGAATGTGGATTAAAAATTTTCAACCACGAGTCAATTTCACGTGAAAACCCTAAAAGCCACCCGATAGTTTAGGTCATACCAAAGTTATAATCAATGGATTTTAACCCTAATTTTCAATCCGATTTCAAGTATCGAACTTGCAAGGACTTCATGAACAATTCTACAGATGTCACCTCATTAATCCTCAAGTTTATCGGTAAGGCTAGAAAAGTTGGAAAAAAGGGATAATGGGCCAAGGAAATTGGGCCACAGGAAGTGGGCCCAACCAAAAGCCCATTGGACTTTTTGGCCACAAAGGCCCATGATACAAGTGAAGTTCTCATTTTACTCTTGCTTCTAAAAGATCTCTTATGTGTGGCCCTAATGTCTTGTTGGATGCTTGGAAGACAAGTTCAAATTCAACTTGTTCACTAAGTCTTCCCTTTGTCTCTCCTCTCTCTCTCCTCCTTGGCAGTCGTCCCCCCCGTTCAACCCTCTCTCTCTTTTCTCTTTTGTTCCCCTCATTTCTTCTATTTCCACCTTGTTGCTATTGTTTTCTACTATTGCTACGGTTTGCTACTGCTACTATTTTATGCTATTGTTGTTACTACTAGTTGCTATCGCTGCTGGACGGAGTTGCTAGTCATCGACTGGAGCTCAGCCAGCCACTGCCTAGCACCGCCGGCTGCTATTTTCCCCTTGTCTGGCACAAGATAGCTTCAACAGAAGCTCTCTTGCCGAATTGTGGCTGCCACTTGTTGTTCGTTGCTGCTTACGAGCTAGCCCCTCGTTGTTCTCACCGCCACCGTCATCCCGATGTCGTTAGATTTAACTAACTGTGAGTTAATTTCCTAATCCTTGGTTACTAAACTAAATTTGTGAGTGATTAGTCTAATCTTGCTTTGTGATATTAATGATTGGTGATTAGTATTAAATTGTTTGTCTAATCTTGCTTAGTGTTAAACTATGTTATTGACCTTGATTAAGAAGTTGTTGAAATTAACTATAGTCGAGTAATTTACTTAGTTAAATAAAATAACCTTGGTTAGGTTAATTTATTGTAGTTGAATAAAGTAATATCAATTAAGTTAATTAACTGTAGTTGGATAAAGTAACCTTGGTTAGATAAAATAACCATAGTTAATAAACCTTGATTAAATAAAGTTATCATGGTTAGTATATGGTTAGGTTAATTAACTATGGTTAGTTAATTAACCATACATAGTTTGCATGTGGTTAGGTTTGAATTAATTAATTATAATTTTTGGGTAATAATTATTTATTTATTTTTGAATGATAATTGATTAATTATTGAGTAATTAGTTATTTTCGGATATTAATTTATTATAATTGAACGATGTTTGTTGGATTATTTCGAGGCGTTACAAGTAAGTAATTCTTTGAAAATGAATATTATACGTGTGTTTCCACTTAGATTGTGTGCTGAATATTTGAAGTTTCCTTGATGATTAAGACTTGATTATTGTTACAAGTGGTTTCCTTCAATTGAATGAACTATGTTTATTGCATAAGACATGGAATATGAGTACTTGGTCATGTGTGAACTAGGGCGGAAAAATCTGAAAAATGTATGTTTTAGAATGTTGATTTATTAAGCATCTTTATGTGACAACGTGTGCTTGAAGTTTGCGATGAATTGTTGTATGTGGAGTGCAAGCATGAATCACATCTGCATTGGTTATAAGAGAAAGAAAATGAAATGATCCTGGTGATTGATGTGCTTGTGTGATCGCATAAAAGCCCATCACCCAGTTGGGGAACTGTTGTTGACGAAATTTGTTTTATTGGAATTCTCGGCTGGAGGGTCGGGTCGAAAGCCATGTCGCAATAGAGGCCAGATCGATGCTCATTTTTGGAATGCCGTCTGGATGGAGGTTTAGGACGACACAGTGCCCAAAGGGATGGGACGATGCCTGGCTATGTCGAAAGACACCAACCTGCGTGTTGGAGTTTTTTCCCCCAATGGTGTTAATAATCGGAATACAAATAGATGCATGATGCATGGGAAAATGTGAAATGTATTCTGAATATGTTATATGCCATTGCATTGAGTTGAACATATGATAAACTGTATCATGCATATTATGCGTGTCGAGAAAAGGTAAAGATGCTTGTGAGTGCATATATATTAACTACATATGAGTCATGGCCTATTTGTGTTTTTATTAATGAATTAACAGGCAGTATACTATTGTTATCTATTGATGATAGAAAGATTGCATGTTTAGGGCACACTCGAGGCAAGTAGGTCTCCTAATCGAGGCTTAGTCTATTAATCAGGACCTTAGCACGGCGCATCTTCCGATGCAATTCGGTGTCCTGATGGACATGGACCATAGTCACGACGCGGCTCATTCCAGGCTGCCCACATGTTTTTTAAGCTCCACATCACCACTGCTTGGGTGGATGAGGGCTTGGCCTTGTGGGTACCTCACAGGTTCAAAGCCTAGTTCTTTAGAGATGGAGAAGACCTTTATGGCCTTATCAGGGGGTTTGACAAACCACCTGGCAATAGCCCAAGCAGCGAGGTTGGGGACCCCATGGCCGTCGATGTCCTTGATAGTGTCATCAAGGACCTATCTTCGAGGGAGGAGGATCCAGAGGAGTACTTTGCATCAAGGTCTACTTTTTGAGCTGACCCTTTTTGATGACTGAAGTAGGTTACCCGGCTTAGTAGTCCCTTTTTGTGTAGGCCTGTAGCAAAAAGAGCCCAAGGAAGGGCGTGTATATTTGCTTTCCCAGGGTAACCTCAGTAAATAAATAAAAGAAGTGTTTTGTTATTGATATGTGTCTTTTTGCTATCCTTGCTATTGTTGTTGATTGTGTGGAGTATGAATTATTTCCGCATGCGCATAACTCAAAAGTTAATAATGATGTTACATTTTTTGGTACGTCCATGATGGGGTATGTCCAAGAGACACTTATTACTTATGATAGAGTGTATTTTAGAGAGGTACCCTTTGAAAGGATATGAGCGGTTATTTTTCCAAGAGAAGTATAAAATGATAACTTCAGAAAAATAACCGCCAATGAATGAATGCAATTAAGAAAAAGAGAATCCTCTCAATCAAAAGAAAGACACTCAAGGGTTCCATCATCTACTTTGAGAAACAATTTGCATTAACACTGTGGAATGTGAATACTTTCCTCGTGATTGTATTCGGACCAACGTGAAGTCATATCATCCATCGTTCGTTCGGGATTCAACATACATTCCTGGGGTAATTACTTTATTGTGCATCGAAAGAGGTAAGTCGTTTCTTCCGCCGACTACTTTCATTCAACATTGGTATCAGAGCCTGTGTTATGATCTCTGTCTTGTTTTTCCTATGAGTTTTTTCATGTGTAGATCGATATGGAGACTGAATGAATGAACTTCATATTGTCTGGATGTTCATTTCTTGGAAATTGCAACACTAACCATCGAGAACAATTCGGACATGAAGAATGGGTTCGAAGGACGAAGACCACCGTTCTGTTTCGATCTGTTGCAAAAATTTATATTTTGAAAAAGTAATTTTTTTGATTACACAAATTGAAAGATCTCGTCAAGAAGAGCAAAACAGTGGGTGGCATGTCGGACGCACCCACACGCGTGGCCAAAAGCCGTGGTGCGTGAGCGCTACGCGCCTCATGTGCTGGGATTGCCAGCGCGTGAGTCCCACGCGCGCGTCCGCGCAATAGACGCTGACATCATCGATGACGTCAGCTAAACCATCGATAACGGCCTGCTGACGTCATCGACCCGACCCGTTTGACTGGTCAACGGTTAGACTGGTTGACCGGTCCAGTAGCCCGAACTAGACTGGCGCATGCGCCACACGCGCTGCGCATTCAGGGGGTGTGTGCGGGCGCGTGCAGGCTCCATTTGGAGCGTGGTTGGTGTCCTTGTGTCCATAATGAAGTGCTCTACATTGTGGTATGGTTAGTTTTCATATTGGAGGATTTTGAAGGTATAAAAATGAGTACAGAACCCTAAATACGTGTATTTTTGGGGTATATGCATTGTTTATTCCTTTTAATCTGTATTTTCTTATAAGTTTGTAAATACAAAAGCTATCCTACATGAAAATGACCACATTTGAGTGATGTAGAGCTTGGTTCGATGATGGTATGTATATGGTTTGATGTACTTGCAATTTCCTAGTTCTAAGCTATCTTGAACAATGACAAGAGATCTTTGAAATATTCAACATGTCTTGAATTTCGTTAGTGATTAGAATCATTGCATAATTATTTTTTGTATGGTTGTCCACATCATGCTATGCCTTTTGATATTTGGGGGTAAGTACACTAGGAGTGCCATAACTTTCGTACGGCGCTCACTTTGGTGCCAAAACTTTTTTTTCGCTCACTTGAGTGCCACAAGTTTAAAAAAACGTTCACTTGAGTGCCAATTTTGATGTGGCCACCGGAAAAGCTGACTTGGCGCCGGTGAATAATATTTTAATATATTTATTAATTTTTTTGATTTTTTTGATTTTTTTGATTTTTTTCTTTAAGGCGGCGAGGGTCACCGGTGACCCTCGTTGGCCGCAAAACACTTGCCTTGGGCCACGAAGGCCCGAGGCGAGGCCGCCGGCTCGGCCCGGCCGTTTACGAAGGCCGTCGCGGCCTTGCCCGCGGCTAGCGAGGGTCTCGCCGGCGGCTAGCGAGGGTCTCGCCGGCCAGCCCGGATCTTCGGCGAGATCCGGGGGGCCGCCGAGACCCTGCCAACCGCGGGCGAGGCCACGATGGCCTTTGCCGGCGGCGCCAATATTCGGCGGCCCCGCCCGCCTTCGTGGCCCGGGGTGGGGTTCGTGGCCGGTGAGGGTCACCGGTGACCCTCGCCGGCCCTAAAAAAAAAAACAAAAAAGCAAAAAAAAAAATCGGAAAAATTCCAAAAAAGAGTAGAAAACAGCGTCGTACGCCGTTTTGCATGAAAAATCCACGTCGGCGTTGAAATTTATTAAAAAAAAAGAAAAATCATTAAAAAATTCCACGTATGCATTTTGGCCGGAAGTGGCACTTAACCGAACGATTTCACCTCAATGTGACACTCAAGTGAGCGAAAAAAAGTTTTGGCACCAAAGTGAGCGCCGTACAAAAGTTATGGCACTCCTAGTGTCCTAACCCCGATATTTGATAGAAAAATGTGACAATTATGTGAGGATATGTAATTAATTTTTCTAGTGGGAGTTCGTAGGTTAGTAGAATTCGAAGGAGTTCTCACCTAGAACTTAAAATTTGTACAAATTAAAATGAGTTAATGATAATAGAACAATTGTACACCGAAGCTGATTGGGAACATAGTGAACTTTTATTTAATTGTCAAATTAAATATATATGTGTTTATGTGTAAATTGTGCTAGTGTTGATTCTGCGTTTATTATGTTAATGTGTAGTAGTAATTGATTATGGCTTCGGCATCCAAGACCATTGTGGCTGACCTCAATAAGGGTGAGAAGCTGAACGGTGACAACTATGATATTTGGCATCGAAAGGTTCAGTACATCCTTGAGGAGCAAGAAGTTTTGGAAACCCTCAACCACACCATGGATGAACTTGAGCATGGAACTTCAGCTCAACACAAGAGCGATCAAGAAGCTTACCAAGCTTGGAAAAGAAAGAATAGCATTGCTCGCATCACGTTGCTGAGTTGCATGCAAGATGATATCATGTGTGAGTTTGAAGGTTATGACAAAGCTCAAGAGATTTGGATTGTCTTGAAAGATAAGTTTGGGGGTACGTCTGCCACTAAGTTGAGGAGACTCTGTCACGTCCCGACTCTCGAGCTCGCAACAACCCCTTCTCTTGGTCGATAGAAAGCGACGACCTAGGACTCATCGACGACCATTCATTTTAATCTTTCGTTATGCGCAAGCGGAAGACGAACCATCCCCAGTCCAACAAACAATCAATCAATCAATCAGAGATAGAGGGATGAACAACAAGAACAACCATCACTACTCATTTATACAGTTTACTAGATTAACCAACGGAGGATCGTTTTCCAATTTACAAGCCCGACAACAGGGGCCGATCCATCCTCTAAGCCAAACCAAAAAGGAACTAGGCTAGGCTAATCCAGCTGTACAAAATGAACCCTCGGGTTCAACACCACGGTCACTCGGACCCATTAGACTCGACTCCGTCAGGTCGATCACTGGAGAAGTGGGGGCAGGATTCTCCACTGCGGTTGCGCTATTCTAGGGGCCTGAAAATGGTTAACCACGACGGGTTGAGATAAAATCTCAGCGAGTTCTTCCCCTAAGCCCCGGTTAGTACACCAACTCAACTTGGGGTATCTCTCCAAAACCACCCCTCACTCAACCCAACAACAAGCAACCAACAATCAAAAGTCGGTTCGCATACAACCTTACCCGGTATGCCATACCCTGCACGTTAAACCTCGTTCAATGCAAGCAATGCAACCAACAATCGAATAGTCGGTTCGCATGCAACCTTATCCGGTATGCCATACCCTGCACGTTATAAGTCAGCATAATACACGCAATGCACATGGCTGTTAGATGATGCGGTTCATCAATTACATGCGAGTCGCACCACAAGCGATCTCACCTGGCCATTGCCATACCCTGCACGTTATCAATTCATGCGTGAGTGCCATAAATGATATGATCACCTCATGCATAATCAGAACTAATGATGCCATGTTTTCTCATGCACTCTCGCATCCACACGTGTTCCAATTATTACTACCTCACAGGGCTACAACTTGGCCGAGGTGCAACGGCGCTACGGCGCCCTTCCTCCGCAGAGGCGCAACTGTGCCCTTCCATACCCTCCGAGGCGCCACGGCGCTATAGCGCCCTTCCTCCGCAGAGGCGCAACCGTGCCTTCCGTACCTTCCGAGGCGCAACGGCGCTACGGCGCCCTTCCTCCGCAGAGGCGCAACCATGCCCTTCTGTGCCCTCCCTTTCCATAATCTCCGATAAAGCGGGTTCAACTTAGTGATCATGCAAGCATACCATCACAACCCACTTATTATCTTTGAGCATTAGCCAATGCACGCATGCTTGCATATAAAACCTCAAATCATTTCTCACAAAAGCGGTCCATTTCCGGTGTCCCTCGGAAAACCATTTTTCCCCACATTTCTCATAAAAGCGGTCAATTTCCGGTGTCCCTTGGACAAATCACTTTCTTTCTCATAAAGGCGGTCCATTTCCGGTGTCCCCTCGACAAATCATTTTTCCCTTTTTGTGAAATTCACACTATTCATGCGAATGTTCATGCCACGCCACATCAATTTCACTTCATATGATCAAGACACATGAAATCATGCACAATTTCACTTCCAGATGAACAGTGCCGTGAACAATAATCATGAACAGTAATCCGTGAATAGTAATCCGTGAACAGTAATCTGTGCACAATAATTTCCGAAATTCAATTAATAATAAATTAAATTCAGAAATTAAACAAAACATTGATTAAACACAAAGTAATCAATCAATTAAGCTAAACAAGCTTAATTATCACATAATCCATAAATAAGCACAATTAAGCATAATTAAGCAAGATTAAGCTAAGCTAATCTTAATTAACCCACCTAAACCAGCATTAACACTAATTAACCCAACCCTAAGCAAGTTTAGGCACTAAATAGGGATTAGGGGCTAAACTCACCCGTTAAGCGGGCCGGCGACACGGGCGCGGCGGCGGCGACGAACCCGACACCGGGGACTTCTCTCACGACACTCCAAGGCGGTCCCGGGTTCAACACAAAGAAGAACAAACTCGGATTCCCCACCGAACTTCGTAAAAAAAGCACTATAGGAGGAGGACAGGGGCTGACCGGAAGAAAACGGTTTGGCCGGAGCTCCGGCGAGCGGTGAGCCGGCAAAGTTGCTGGTATTGGCGGTGATTTGGTCGGAAAGGAAGAAAAACAGGTGAAAAGGCGGAACAGTGACGGTCCGGCGAGCAGAAACTTCCGGCGACCGTACGTGACGACCGGAGACTTCGTTCTGCAAACGGCCAATGCTATTTGAATGGTTTTCGTCTTCTGAACGCAACGGCGGGTGGCACGGGCCGAGATTCACACGGGAAGGCCATGAACAACTCGATTTTCGGTGGAAGGTCGAAACCGAAATTGCGGGGAAGGCCATGGAAGCAAGGGGAGAGAGGGTCTGCGATTTGTGAGGGCTGAAGGAGGAGGAGAGAGAGTGCATTGAGGGCTTCAATTCAGCTTCATTAAGGGCATTAAATGCCTTCTCCAATTCCCAAGGTAAGTGACATCATCTTCTCTCTCTTCCTTTGACTTTTCTTCAAAATATCCAAGGGTATTTTGGTCATTTCCACTGTGCACATTTCCCAATGTGCCCTTGGGCTGAAAGTGAAAGGCGGGCCTAGGAAAAGAGCCGGAAAATGAATAGGAACGGGCTTAGGAATTTGTTGGGCTCGAATTGGTTCACGTTTAGACAACGGGCTCTGGAGGGTTAATGATCGGTTTGGCCCAACGGCTCACTCGTTGTCTCGGTCTTCCACAAAGTGGCCATCCCACCTTGGGCGTGAGGCCCTCACTTGTTCTTGCCCGGCCCACGTTCTCATAGGGTCGGTTCCTCGATCCGAAAATCCCTTTCCCAAAAACTCGGCTCAACCGACATTGTCGACTATCAAGGAAGCATCGTCCAAAAGTCCGTCCGGACGTTCCCGAAAATTCGAAGTCCAATCTTGGATTCTCATGCCTTGTCAATTTTGCCCAAATGTCATTTTGGTATAATTGGGACCCGACATGCGGCTTCGAGGATTCACGCGTAACCGACTCGTGCCAAACCACGTTCAAGACTTCTCGACACATGGACGTCCTTGACGACATGAAATTGCGAAGGATAGATTCTTATTTCAAAGTACACAATTATCAAGGATCGACATAGGGCCATTCGCGGGTTCAATAACAATAGACGGAATCACCCGCTGTCCCATTATTTCGTCCGCCAATCGACTTCTATTCGTCCCCCGAAATCGGCCCGCATGACTACGGGATCGTCCTTACGCAAGTCTCACGGCCGAATCGTTTTCCCAGGTCAAGTTCTTTAGTCATACGAGTTCGTCCTCGCAGCCTTTCCCCTCAAGGTCAGTATCTCGGAAATGATTGGGTCCGAGCGAAATCAACCAAAAATGCATTGGCGAAATTCACGTTCACTCATCCATAAAAGGGCTCGAATTTCAGGACGTCACAGACTCACTATCAAGTTTGACACATACCGGAAGAGCCCAAATCTAACGATGAGGCAACATCTTCGCGAGATGTCAAACATGATTCGTGAGCTGAAGTCCGCAGGGCACACCCTTATTGATGAGCAACAAGTTCAAGCTGTTATAAGGCCTCTTCCTGATAGTTGGGAGCATATGAAAATCAATATGATGCATAATGAGAACATTGTTACTTTTGATGATAGAGCGCGTCATTTGGAATTAGAGGATGAGCGCCTAGAGGCTGCAAAATCCTCTACCCATGCTTATGTTGTTGAATCGAGTTCGCGCAAAGTTTCAAGCTTCAAGTGCAAGAGGAACCGAAAATTCAACAACAAAGGGAATGAGGCAAATGAGGCATCCAAGAGAAGTAAGACCCTTCGATGCAAGAAGCGTGGTGGGAAGAAGGACAAGGCTAAGATGAAGTGCTATAGTTGTGGTAAACTGGGTCACTTCGCTCGTGAATGCACTGAGCTGAAAGAGGTACCACATTGCTCCATTACTTTAAGTAATGCTTTTGTTTCTAGCACTGTAATGCTTGCTGAATCTCATCCTATGTGGATTGTAAACTCGGGAGCAATAGACCACGTAGCTAGAGATCGAGAAGCATTTGTGGAGTATCGTCGAATACAACTTGGAATAAGATGGATATATGTTGGAAACAACTCAAGAGTTGAAGTAAAGGGTATCGGCACATGTAAATTGACATTACGTGGTGGTTGAAACCTATTCCTACATGATGTCCTTTATGCTCCGGATATTGACGAAACTTAGTCTCGGTAGTTGTTCTTCTAAGCTTAGATTATGGATTGAATTTTCATGGTACTTGTGTTGACATTTTATTTGGAATAGTTTATTATGGTTCTAGTTATGTATTAGATGGTTTTGTGGTACTAGACATTGACTATGATGTGTACAATGTTAATGTTGATGGTTTTTTTTTTTTAATTGCATCTTCTACTAATGTGGAAATTGATGCAAATACTTGGCATGCTAGACTAGGTCACATTGGGTTACAAAGAATGAAATGATTAGCAAAAGAATGCTTTTAGGGTCACTCGCTAATGTTGATATACCGGTATGTGAACATTGTCTAGCTGGAAAAACAACTAGGAAACCATTTGGTAAAGGAACTAGAGCTGATCTTCCATTACAACTCATACATTCTGACATATGTGGTCCATTGAATGTGAGGGCGAGGCATGAAGCCTCATATTTCATCACTTTTATAGATGACTTCACACATTTTGGTTATATTTTTCTGATCTCCCATAAGTCCGAAACATTGGATTGCTTTAGACGATATATAGCTTTGGCTGAGAATCAGTTGAACAAAAAAATCAAGGCATTGAGAACTGATCGTGGATGTGAGTATCTATCTGAGCAATTTAAGGCCCTTTGTGATGAAAAGGGAATTGTAAGACAATTGACTATTCTTGGTACTCCGCAACAAAATGGGGTTGCTAAGAGAAGGAATAGAACCCTACTAGAAATGGTTAGGTCTATGATGGCACAGGCAAATTTACCTATCTCATATTGGGGAGATGCGTTATTGACTACTGCCTATATACTTTACCGAGTGCCCTCTAAGTCAGTCGCTTCCACCCCTTATGAATTGTGGACTAGTAGGAAACCAGACTTAAGTAATCTACGACCTTAGGGGTGTACAGCATATGTTCATGATTCTTCCCATAAATATGACAAATTAGGCCCAAAAGGGAAGAAATGTATCTTTATTAAGTACTCTGAACACTCCAAATGGTATGTGTTCATAGGTGAACAAGCTAATGGAAGTGTGACTGAAATGGAGTCACGTGATGTCACGTTCTTGGAGAACGATTTTCCTAGTAGAAGTGAGATTGGTAAGGATTTCCAATTATATGAATTGAAAGATCCTGATAACACACCCACTAATGTTGTCGAGGGAAATGAAAATTTACCTCCACATACAAGGCCTAGTGGGAGTGTTGCATCGCCTAGTGAACTAAATTCACGAGAAGTTCAGTTGCACAAAAGTAATCGTAAAAGTATTGCCCGTCGTCATTTTGAGATTGAAGGGGAAGCATTTATGATTGCTCCACAAGACGATGCTGAGCCTAAGACAGTTCAAGAGGCTCTCTCATCTCTTGATAAGGAAGAGTGGAGAAAAGCTTTGGAAGATGAAATGGAGTCTATGAGGGCAAACCATGTTTGAGACTTTGTTGATTTTCCATTCAATCGCAAAGCTATTGGAAATAAATGGGTTTTCAAAATTAAGCGAAGGGCGAATGGATCCATTGAAAAGTACAAGGCTCGCCTTGTGGCGAAAGGTTACACTCAACAAGAGGGTATAGATTATAAGAAAACCTTTTCACCAGTTGTAAAGTTTGCCTCTATACGCCTTATACTAGCCATTGTCGCACATTTGGATCTAGAATTACATCAAATGGATGTAAAGACAACATTTCTCAATGGAGAACTAGATGAAGAAATCTATATGAAACAACCGATGGGTTTCGAAGCTAAAGGTCAAGAGCGAAAAGTTTGCAAACTTAATCGCTCGATATATGTTAAGCAATCATCTAGACGGTTGTATCTTCGTTTTCATCGAGACATTACTTCTTTTGGTTTCATGATGATTGAAGAAGATCACTGTGTGTATGTGAAACAGTCCGATCCGAGGATAAATTTGTAATTTTATCACTTTATGTGGACGATATTTTGTTGGCTGGGAATGACAAGGGTTTGGTTATATATTGGGAGTTAAGATTGAAAGAAATTGATCAAAAAAACTCCTTGCTATATCACAAGAATCTTATATAATTAAGATTCTTGAACGCTTCAATAGGCCCATTGATACCCCTGTCATGCAAGGCGAATGCCTAAGTACTGAAATGTGTCCAAAGACTCTAGAGGAAAAGAAAAGAATGGAAACTGTTCCTTATGCAAGCGCGGTCGGAAGTTTGATGTATGCTATGATGTGTACTCGACCTGACATATGTCATGCCGTGGGGTTAGTAAGCCGATATCAATCAAATCCTGGACAAGCACATTGGAAAGCAGTTAAGAGGATCCTAAGATACTTGAAAAGCACCACGGACTATCGACTTTGTTATCAAGGGAATGATTTGCGCTTATTAGGCTACTCTGATGCTGATTGGGGAGGAGACCTAAATGAGCGTAAGTCAACATCTGGCTATGTGTTCTTGCTTAATGAAGGTGCAATTTCTTAGAATAGCAAGAAACAGACGTGCACAGCTTTATCTACAATGGAAGCAAAATTTATTGCATGTTCTGCCGCGGTGCAAGAAGCAATATGGCTAAAACGTTTCTTGGAAAATTTAGCTATTGTCATTGATGCTACAAGACCAATGACAATTCATTGTGATAGTCAAGCAGCCATTGCTTATGTGAAAGATCCCAAGTATCATGGTAGGATGAAACACATTGACATAAATAATAATTTCATTAGAGATATAATAGCGCATAAGGAGGTGGTCCTACAATATGTTTCAACCAACAAGATGGTTGCTGATCCATTCACGAAGGCTGTTCCTAGAGATGTGTTCTTGACCCATAGGATGTCTCTAGGGTTATGTAGAATGTGATATGTGATATTGTTGAGAATCGTTGGGTTATGCGTATGTGAATTTATGTATTGTACTTGTTTGTTTTCTTTTAATGAATTGATGTTTCATTATCAAGTATAAATTCATTATGAGACTAGCACATTGACACATATATCATTGAAAGGTATGTCAATAGGCATTGATTGGCTCACTCGCATGAGCAATCGCCTCAAGTGCTACAATTGGCATGTTGAGATGAGACATTATGTATTATAACTGCTAGGAGAGCAAGTTTAATATATAATATCATTTTATGTCACCTTGATTGGAATCAAGATGAGATATGTATTTTGTGAATAATAAGACCGAACATGATAGTCCCACAATCATGTATGCCTGAAGGAAGCCGAATGCGAGTACTTAATTGGCGCTGTAAAAAGTAAGCTAATATAGCACTCGAGCTAAACATAAGTATGTGAAAAGCATGTAACTATGTTTAGGCTAAGACAAATATAGTGGATATGTTTAACAAATGACATACGCTCTTATAGAAAGAGAAATCCACTATAGCATGTAATTCATACTACATGTGCTTTATTACGACCAATAAAATAAAGAAAATGAGTAAGATAAATCCCTACTTACTCATCGTGTGAGTCCTCGAGGTAATTTATAATTTATATAATTTACCTCATTTAGTGCCCTAT
The DNA here is from genome assembly GCA_014182845.1 of Corymbia calophylla. Lineage (NCBI taxonomy): Eukaryota > Viridiplantae > Streptophyta > Magnoliopsida > Myrtales > Myrtaceae > Corymbia > Corymbia calophylla. Next base: position 12,894,173 of record CM024694.1, on the reverse strand, counting down.
GTTACTTCTAATTATGTTCTCGAAGTGACGGATCAATGTTGCTACTTTAGCATGTTACCAGCGGTCATAAAAAGATATGGCTTTATGGGATTTGTCTAGGAAAACAGTTGCTTTGGAATGGAGAGAGACATGAGTGTGAAGGAAGACTATTGTTCTTTACATCTATCACGTGCATTTACCGATCGACCAATTATATTGCCTTTTTGTGGTTTTAGATATAATTGTAAATACATTGTGTTTGAGAATATTCAAGTATAGTATACTTGGGGTTGTAGCCATTATGTTATCCCTAACAAGTGCATAATTAGAGCTCCCAAGTGCAGGTGTACTCACTGGTGGCACGGTTTTCTTGCCAGTATGAATCGTTTCTAAAGTAGATGAATGTTGAATGCCTTATAGCCATTATGTAAACCCATCATGTTCAAGTGGGAGATGTTACATTTTTTGGTACGTCCATGATGGGGTATGTCCAAGAGACACTTATTGCTTATGATAGAGTGCATTTTAGAGAGGTACCCTTTGAAGGGGTATGAGCGGTTATTTTTCCAAGAGAAGAGAAGTATAAAAGGATAACTTCAGAAAAATAACCGCCAACGAATGAACGCAATTGAGAGAAAGAGAATCCTCTCAATCAAAAGAAAGACACTTAAGGGTTCCATCATCTACTTTGAGAAACAATTAGCATTAACACTGTGGAATGTGAATACTTTTCTCATGATTGTATTTGGATCAACGTGAAGTCGTATCGTTCATCGTTTGTTCGGGATTCAACATACATTCCTAGGGTAATTACTTTATTGTGCATTGAAAGAGGTAAGTTGTTTCTTCCGCCAACTACTTTCATCCAACAAATGAATTGTCGGCAACGAATCTTGGGGGTTAGGACACTAGGAGTGCCATAACTTTCATACGGCGCTCACTTTGGTACCAAAACTTTTTTTTTTTCGCTCACTTGAATGCCACATCGGAGTGAAATCGTTCAGTTAAATGCCACTTCGACCAAAATGCATATGTGGAATTTTTTAATGATTTTTCTTTTTTTTTAATAAGTTTCGACATCGACGTGGATTTTTCATACAAAACGACGCTGTTTTCGCTCTTTTTGGAACTTTTTCGATTTTTTTTTTCTTTTTTTTTTTAGGGCCGGTGAGACCCTCACCAGCCGCGGGTGAGGCCGCAATGGCCTTTGCCATCGGCCGGCCGAGATTCGGCGGCCCTGCCCCGGGCCTTCGTGGCCCAGGGCGAGGGTTCCGCGGTGGCCCAGGGCGAGGGTTCCGCGGCCGGCCTTAAAGAAAGAAAAACAAAAAAATCGAAAAAAAATTCAAAAAAATTCAAAATATTGTTCACTGGCGCCACGTCAGCTTTTCCGGTGGCCAGTCGGTTTTTCCGGCGGCCACGTCGGCTTTTCCGGTGGCCACGTCAGAATTGGCACTCAAGTGAATGTTTTTTTAAACTTGTGGCACTCAAGTGAGCGAAAAAAAAATTTTTGCACCAATCTTGGGATATCGCAATCAAATGATCGCAAGTGAAATAAGGATTGTCGCGAGCTCGAGGGTTGGGTCATGATATCAATTCAGCATATTCTTGAGAGATAACCTATGTCACGCCCCAAACCCCGAGTATGCGACAACCCCTTACCATGGTCAATTGAAAGTAACATCCTAGGACTCGTCAACGAGCATTCATTTTAATCTTTCATTAAGTGCAAGCAGAAGACGAACCATCATCAGTCCAAACAGACAATCACACAATCAAACAGGGATAGATGGATGAACAGCAAGAACAACAATCACTACTCATTTATACAATTTACTAGATTAACTAACGGATGATCCATCCATCCTCTGAGCCAGTCCAAAAGAAACTAGGCTAGGCTAATCCAGCTAATCCAGCTATACAAAATGAACTCTCGGGTTCAGCACCACTTTCACTCGGACCCATCGGACTCAAGCTCCATCGGGTCGATCACTGGAGAAGCCGGGGCAAGATTTTCCACTGCGCCATTCTAAGGGCCTGAGAAAGTGGTTATATAATAACCAGTGAGATAAAATCTCAGCGAGTTCTTCTCCTAAGCCCTAGTTAGTACACCAACTCAACCCAGGGTATTTCTCTAGAACCACCTCTCGCTTAACCCAACAAAAAAACCAACAATCAACGGATGTTTATGCAATCAAAAGTTAGTTCGCATGCAACCTTACCTAGTATGCCATACCATGCACGTTATATATCAGCACAATACACGCAATGCGTGTAGCCGTTAGATGATACAATTCATCAATCACATGTGAGTCGCGTCACAAGCGATCTCACCTGGCCATTGTCACACCCTGCACGTTAAGTCCCTCGGACAAATCATTTTCCCTTTCTTTTGTGAAAAACACGATTCAAGCGGATGTTTATGCAATGCCACATCTAATTCACTTCATATGATCAAGGCACATGAAATTATGCACAATTTCACTTCCGGATGAACAGTGCCATGAACAGTAATTGTGAACAGTGCACGTGAACAGTAATCGTGAACAGTGCACGTGAGCAGTAAATTTCACAATTTAATAATTAAATCATTAAAAATCATTAATTAATCAAATTAATTAATCAAGCAAGATTAAGCAAGATTAATCTTAACCAACTATCTAACCCACAACTTAATTAAACCCCATAAAAATTATGACTTTTCTTCAAATTATGCAAAATTACCACTAGCTAGCTTCAACTTCCAAGAAAATGACATCATTTTCTCTCTCTTCTTCTGACTTTTCTTCAAATTATGCAAGGACAAAATGGTCATTTCCACCTTGCACATTTCTCGATGAAAGTTTGGGCTGAAAATGAAGGGCGGGCCTAAGAAACGAGCATTACGAGCTAGAAAATGAATAGGAACGGGCTTGTGAATTTGTTGGGCTCGAAATGGCTCAAGGTTAGACAACAGGCTTGAAAGGGTAAATTGTTGGTTTGGTCCAATGGGCTCACTTGCTTGTCTCGGGTCTACTATGATGGCTATTCCACCTTGGGTGTGAGGCCCACACTAATCTTGCCCGCCCTATGTCCTCGTAGGCTCGTTTCCTCGGTCCATAAACCCATGTTAAAAAAACTCGGCTCAACTGATTGTCGAAGAAGCATTGTCCAAAAGTATGTCCCAGATGTTCCCGAAAATTTGAAGTCCAATCTTGGACTTGTCAATTTCGTCCGAATCCCATCTTGGTACAACTCAAACTAACAGGCGGCTTCGAGAATTCACGCATAACTGACTCGTGCCAAATCACGTTCAAGACTTCTCAACACATAGACGTCCTTGACTACGTGAAATTGCGAAGGATAGATTCTTATTTCAAAGTACACAATTATGAATGCTTGACATAGGGCCGTTCGCGGGTTCGATAACAGTAGACAAAATCACTTGTCATCCCATTATTTATGTCTACGAATCGACTTCTAGTCGTCTCTGAAATCAGCCTCCATAACTACAAGATCGTCTTTACGCAAGTCGCAAGTCTCATGGTCAAGTCGTTTTCCTAGGTCAAGTTCTTTAGTCGTACGAGTTCTATCTTCATTAGCCTTTCCTCCCAAGGTTAGTATTTCAGGAGTGATCAGTTCCGAGTGAGATCAACTAACAATGCATTGGCGAAATTAACGTTCATTCCTCCGTCAAAGGGCTCAAATTTCAAGATGTCACAACCTTGCCATCACTCATTAGAACCTGAATCTGTTAACTTAAGTTCTAATGCGAGCGGAACTCAGTCTTTTAAATAAATTAGCATTTCTTTTAAATAAATTAGCATTTCTAAAATGCCATACTTACATGAGGAAAGCTTCCATCTTGACATTACATCTTGACTTACGCTCATCTAGGTCTTCTCCCCAATTAGCATACATCAAAGATGAAACAAAATAACAAAACACCTAGGAGAGGTCAAAATTTTCCTAACTTAAGAATATCGAAACTAAGGAGCTCCACCTAGATTGGACCTACTCGCCCGGGCTACCGGCCCATGTGCCCGTCCGCTGGAAGACCCGATCACTGGCCCGATTATTCACCAAGGAAGAGGTCCAACCAACTCACCCTCTAGGTTGAAAAACTAGGACATAAAATTCATGGGAAATAAGGTGGGGCGTTCGTCGGCAAACCATATCCTACATTCATAGCGGGTAAACACAAGGCCCATATCCCTATCCTACGATATCTTGGAGCCTGCCCTCTAGATATATAGGCGCTCTAGCTACAGGCGGTACGCCCATTTAATGACCTATAAAACAAAGGGGTAAGCAATTTACTCAGTAGAGGAATATAGCCAGGTTAGTCACACGATCCAAGCAAAGCTGTGCAACCAATTAATTTTGACAAATAGTTCGAGGCATACCAAACAGTGCGACTCGTTAATCATACGACGAGCCATATATCAAGTATAATAAAATCCTCCAATGCCATGTAGCAGGCATTCTCACTTTCACCCATGCACACATACATACTCACGTGCCTTATGAAATTATCCAATGCGTAACCGATTCGGATTCAATTTGGGACATTCAAGTCACTTTCAGGTCGCCAGCCCTAGGCATCTTTCTTCGAGGCATCCCAGTACCCAAGGGTCGCTAGCCTTGTGGCTTATATAAAGGAATCCCTATCTATACCGCAGGGGCATGCCCACTCCCCCGGGTCATTATCGGGTCGTTGGCCGATGGGCATCTCTTAACTTTATTCATTCATATATTGTCACCTAGCTATTGAATTAGACACCACGGCAACAACATCCAGCATACGTATGCATTTCCATGTGACAATTTGACGTGCCATTTATGCATGAGACATCAACAACGCACGCCCATATACACATGCACGTATTACAACTTGCCAATTCTCATGCAAATGAGAGCACAAGTGAAGCATCATCCATGCACAATCATCAAGCCCCCATCCACAGCATAGTGACGTGGCCCAAAAGATTAACGAGCCTTGAACGAGTTAGGAATTAGGCCAAGGCCCATCTAAGGCCCGGGAAAGTCCCTCCCTTGAGCCTAGCGACCGTTTGGTTCCAACAGCTTGTCTTATTCTACTCGTCCTCTTGTGGTCAGCTGATCTTGCCTTGCGAGTTTCCAAGGCCTAGCCGTGCAGTTGATCCCAACCTTGCCTTGCAATGATTACATTGATTCAAACTCGATTGTCGAATTGATGAAGGGATCGATGGATCGGATCAGTCCATATATGGCTTAGGATTGTCTCAAGAGAAGCAAGCTGGCCGCCCTGTGTCGGGAAGATGAGCCACAAGAGGAGGCGCGGCTAGGATCCTTGCAGATCCTAAGCTCCATCAAAGCCAAGAAGGCCAAGGAATCAAATAGGATGATGTTCGTTGGGAAGGTGGTGTACAAACTGGACTTACCATCAAAACTTAAAAACCTCTTTATGATCATGATGTTGAATGCATTCTGGGTGATCAAATCATACGAAAGAAGTAGTGTGCTTCTTCTTTGGCAATTCAAGAAGCACATCGACGCGTTCTATGCTGAAGATGCAACGAGGGCATCGTCAGATTAGGTGGGGGAGAATAATACAGCCCAAGAGATTAACAAGCCCTTAACGAGGCTAAGGCTCGGCCAAGTCCCTCCCTTGACCGTTCAATTCCAGCAAATTGTCCTATTCCGCTCGTCCTCTTGTGGTCAGATGATGTTGCGAGTTTCCAAGGCTTGGCCGTGCAACTGATCCTGACAGGCGACCCTCATGTAGCCTTGTAATGATTACATCGACCGTCAGTATGAGGGGATCGACGGATCGGATCAGACCGACCCTTGTATAGATCACAAGCGAATGATACGCTCCTTTGCTCCTTTACTCTCAAACAATCATTGTGTTTGAGTGAGTGAGTGAAAGGCACGGGCGTGAGTGATCAGTGTGAATCGACTGACCCTTGACAATAGCATATCATCCTCCATCTACAATTTACATGGTTTCCAGCAAGCAAATTGCACACACATGGAGGCCTCGATTCAGTACATTGGGTGACCATGGAAGGGACAAATAGGCACCAATTAATTATAGGAAAAGAAAGGAAAAGTGCACTATCTTATCTTATCTTGCATGAATATTGCATGGATAAGTTGTCACAGACCCTACTCAAGGCCTGAGTTGCAGGTTATTTTTGCATGTGTATGCGGAAATGCAAACATATCAAACCTCGACAAGTATCACTGGACAAATGTCACTGGGAGAACATGAGAAGTACATCACACTAACATGAGAAGTACATCACACAAACATATCAACCCCATTTAGGAATTTATAAAGTGGTAATGTTAGTCGAAAGCCTGGTCAGTACAAATATTTCGAACTATTTGTTCATGGGATAACGGATTATAGAGAGAGAGGTATCACTAGCGCCATTAGTACTCTAAGTAGAAGTATGAAGTCAAACTACGGGTGATTTCCACACGACTTCGATACGAACTACGAACTACGAACTACGAATGAATTATTTTCACACGATAATCGAGGGACGTCCCAGCCTCGAGAATAGGCATTAATGTGGATCAAAAAATGATTGACCTGTAACATCCCGAAATTCGAGCCCTTTTGAGAAAGGAATGAACGTGAATTTCGTCGATGCATTGTTGGTTGATCTCACTCGGAACTGATCATTCCTGAGATACTGACCTTGAGGGGAAAGGCTAATGAGGATAGAACTCGTGCGACTAAAGAACTTGACCTGGGAAAACGACTCGACCGTGAGACTTGCGTAAGGACAATCCCGTAGTCATGCAGCCGATTTCGTGGACGAATAGAAGTCGATTCGCGGACAGAGTATAATGGGACGACGGGTGATTCCGTTTATCGTTATCGAGCCCGCGAACGACCCTATGTCGATCCTTGATAATCGTGTACTTTGAAATAAGAATCTATCCTTTGCAATTTCACGTAGTCAAGGACGTCCATGTGTCGAGAAGTCTTGAACGTGAATTAGCACGAGTCGGTTATGCGTGAATCCTTAAAGCCGCCCGTCGCCCGAGTAGTACCAAAATGGCATTCGGACGAAATTGACATGGCACAAGAATCCAATATTGGACTTCGAATTTTCGGGAACGTTCGAGAAGGACTTTTGGACGATGCTTCTTAGTCAGTAGTGGTGCAGTTCGAAGATGCCCGTAATGACCGATCCGACGAGGGCGGGGAGTGGTCGGCGGGGCCGAGTGCTCGAGCAAGGAGCGACTCCGGCAGGCTTCTAGGATGTCGAAAGGGGCGTAAATGAACCGAACTACGCACTTTGTGCAAAAAGAGAATGCTTGTGAGATAAGATTTTATCGAAGTGATATAGCGAAATATGGTCGAGTTGGTGGGACTCCAGTCTATGGAACGAGGTCGAGAATTGGGAATCGCTGGTACAAAATTGGTTTAGCGGTTATTGAATACGTTCGGATTATCGAGACGGACTAAAGACCGCTTAGAGTCATTAGAAGAGTTATGCAGATAAGCATCGTAGACCGTTGGAGTTTAAGATGGGTGATCATGTGTTTCTGAAAGTATCGCCGATGATGAGAATTTCCAGATTTGGCAAGAAAGGAAAGTTAAGTCCGAGGTACGTTGGACCCTTTGAAATTTTGGAAAGGATCAAGGTTTTAACGTATCGTACTGCATTGCCACCGAAGCTTGCTCAAGTACATGATGTTTTCCACGTGTCCATGTTGAGAAAGTATGAACCGGACTCGACTCATGTTTGGAATTTTGAGGAACTGGACGTAGACGATAGGGTGTCGTACGTGGAGAGGCCGATACGAATAGAGGATCGGTAAGGAGCAAGTACTTCGAAGCAAGACTATCGCCTGAGTTAAGGTGATCTGGTAGTATCGCGGAATAGAGGGAGCTACACTGAAAAGTGAAGAAGTGATGAAGCATCAACACCCCCATCCTTTTGAGGATTTGTTAGTAGCAGCAAATTTCGAGGACGAAATTTTTATAAGGGGAAGAGTTGTAACATCCCGAAATTCGAGCCCTTTTGAGAAAGGAATGAACGTGAATTTCGTCGATGCATTGTTGGTTGATCTCACTCTTAACCGATCATTCCCGAGATACCGACCTTGAGGGAAAGGCTAATGAGGATAGAACTCGTGCGACTAAAGAACTTGACCTGGGAAAACGACTCGACCGTGAGACTTGCGTAAGGACAATCCCGTAGTCATGCGAGCCGATTTCGGGGACGAATAGAAGTCGATTCGCGGACAGAGTATAATGGGACGACGGGTGATTCCGTTTCATTGTTATCGAGCCCGCGAACGACCCTATGTCGATCCTTGGTAATCGTGTACTTTGAAATAAGAATCTATCCTTCGCAATTTCACGTAGTCAAGGACGTCCATGTGTCGAGAAGTCTTGAACGTGAATTAGCACGAGTCGGTTATGCGTGAATCCTTAAAGCCGCCTGTCAGTCTGAGTAGTACCAAAATGGCATTCGGGCGAAATTGACATGGCACAAGAATCCAATATTGGACTTCGAATTTTCGGGAACGTTCGAGAAGGACTTTTGGACGATGCTTCTTAGTCGATCGACTTGTCTTAGGTTGAGCGGAGTATTTGGAAAAGGAATTTTCGGACCGAGGAAACGAGCCTATGAGGACGTGGGCCGAGAAAGATCGTGTGGGCCTCACGCCCAAGGTGGGACAGCCGCCATGGAAGGCCCAAGGCAAGCAAGTGAGCCCGTTGGGCCAAATCGACAATTTACCCTCCCGAGCCCGTTGTCTAACCTTGAGCCATTTCGAGCCCAATAAATTCCCGAGCCCGTTCCTATTCATTTTCCGGCCTTTTTCCTAGGCCCGCCCTTCATTTTCAGCCCAAGGACATATTGGGAAATGTGCAAGGTGGAAATGACCAAAATGCCCTTGGATATTTTGAAGAAATGTCAAAAAGGAAGAGAGATAAGATGAGGTCATTGTTTGGCAAGTGGGGCAAGCCTTGATGGCTTGGATAAGGCTTATCCTTCAGCCTTCACTTCACTCTCTCTCTCCTCTTCATCTTCTCCAAAATCGCAAAGCACCTCTCTCCCATGGTTTTCCTTCCTTCCTTCGTTTTTCGTTTGATCTTTCACCGAAATCTGAGTTGTTCATTGCCTTCCCGTTGGAATCTCGTCTCGTGCCACCCGTCGTGGTTAACCATTTTCAGGCCCCTAGAATGGCGTACCCGCAATGGAGGATCCCGCCCGCTCCTCCAGTGATCGACTCGACGGAGGCGAGTCCGATGGGTCCGAGTGACCGTGGTGTTGAACCCGAGGGTTCTTTGTGTACTTGTTGGATTAGCCTAGTCTTTTTGGTTTGGCTTAGAGGATGGATCGGCCCTTTTGTCGGGCTTGTAATTTGGAAAACGATCCTCCATTGGTTAATCCAATAAATTGAATAATTGAGTAGTTGTTGTTGTTCTTGCTATTCATCCCTATATCCCTGTTTGATTGTTTGTTTGTCTGGGGATGGTTCGTCTTCCGCTTGCGCTTAACAAAAGATAAAACGAATGGTCGTCGATGGGTCTTGGGACGTCGCTTTCAATCGACCAAGAGAAGGGGTTGCCGCGAGCTCGAGAGTCGGGGCGTGACATGACCACATGTCAAAAGTGAGGAAAAGTCCTAAAGGGGCGCAAGATAATCCAAATTGCACTCATTCTCCTCTTCCCCTCCCTTTCTAGCCCACGGGCTTCTCTCTTTTGCCATTTTTCCTTTTTGTGCCCAAGGCATTGTTTATATTTGTTTTTGCTTTGGTTTGATTGGTCCTTCAAGCCACTTGCCTTGGCTTTTATCCTTATTCTTCAGCCCTCTTTCTCTCCTCCAAGCCCCCGTGCAGCAACACCAACCCGGCCTCTCTCTCTCTCTCTCTCTCTCTCTCTCTCTCTCTCTCTCTCTCTCTCGCTGGTTTTTTTCAGTTTTCCGCCGAAACCACCCTTGCCGCCATCGTTGGAGCCGCTACCACTGGTGGTTGGTTCCGCGTGAACAATGTTTCGCCACTGTTTTGGCCCTCGGCCAAAGTTAGGTTAATTTAACTATGGTTTAGTCATAATTTGATGTGCTCTTGGTTGTTATGGCTTGTTGAATTATTGATTGTGAATTATTCCCGAGAGTTGGGGAATTATACGTGGTTATTGATTGGAATTGAATTTCGGATTGTCGTAATTTTGAGTGATTTGCGAGTTTGGGTTTACTCGCGTTGTTTTGTTAGTCATATAATTTTGGACGAAGGAATTTCTATGGATCCGCTAAGATCAAGGAAGTTATGAATATGTCGGGACTTATGACGGTAACAATGGTTCAAAGTTTTCTAAGTCGGACGGAGGGTTAGTACGGACGATTCGTAGAAAGGTTCTCTACGATAGCTATGCTTGATACGAAGGTTAATGAAGGACGTAAGAATTTGAATGAACGAATAAGTGAAATTTTTAAGAGCTTAAGTATAAGCTAATTACTGCACCAGTTTTGAGGATTTAGTCTAGTATTGGAGAATACGAGATTTGCGGTGAGGTGTCGTATAAGGGATTTGATTTGCGTGGTAAGGCAACAAAGAAGATTGGTTGCTTACGCGTCACGACAATTGAGGTCATTGGATTTAATGGAAGTCATATAAGTTTTATCTTGATGATTTGAGGAGTTGTAGGTATGAGATCATAAGAGATGATCTATTACATGGTGATGATCTTTGATAAGAATTACGGTGGATGATTTATTGCTCGGGAGTCTTAGATTCGATTAAGATATGAATTTACCGAGGTGGATTATTTCGGGAGATATATAAGATAGGGATTTGAGGAATGGATTTTGTTTTCGGTGGATTAAGAATTAATTATCCCTTGATGCTAAATGGATGAGTGGTGAAATAGCATTATCGATGATTTCTTCTCGAGGTATCAGAAAGGATTTGAAGAAGTACTCGAAAGCTTTTGGTGCAATAAATGACATTTGGTTTGCACTAATTTTCAAGTGGTTAAGGTGAATTCTTGGTTTGGTTATTAAATGGACGTGAAAGGTTGAGAGAAAAATCGATAGTTTGTGGAATTCGAACGGCGATTCGATGGAAATTCGGTGAATCGGATTTCAAGTGTTGATAAGTGACCCCGTGGAAACGAACTCATGGTTGACGAAAGCTGGAGAAAGTTTTGCACTTTGAGGTGCTCGGACGAGGTTAAAACCGTGAGGCTTGGTATGGGGCAGCCAAAGCGGATAATACCTCTATGAGATGGTGCATATCAAAAAAGGACTTTTGCTAGTAGTGGTGCGGTTCGAAGATGCCCGTAATGGCCCGATCCGACGAGGGGCGGGGAGTGGTCGGCGGGGCCGAGTGCTCGAGCAAGGAGCGACTCTGGCGAGCTTCTAGGATGTCGAAAGGGGCGAAATGAAGGCGAACTACGCCTTGTGCAAAGAGAATGCTTGTGAGATAAGATTTTATCGAAGTGATATAGCGAAATATGGTCGAGTTGGTGGGACTCCGAGTCTATGGAACGAGGTCGGAGAATTGGGAATCGCTGGTACAAAATTGGTTTGGTTTAGCGGTTATTGAATACGGTTGATTATCGAGACGAGACTAAAGACCGCTTAAAGTCATTAGAAGAGTTATGCGAGATAAGCATCATAGACCGTTGGAGTTTAAGATGGGTGATCATGTGTTTACGAAAGTATCGCCGATGATGAGAATTTCAGATTTGGCAAGAAAGGAAAGTTAAGTCCGAGGTACGTTGGACCCTTTGAAATTTTGGAAAGGATCAAGGTTTTAACGTATCGTCTTTGCATTGCCACCGAAGCTTGCTCAAGTACATGATGTTTTCACGTGTCCATGTTGAGAAAGTATGAACCAGGACTCGACTCATGTTTGGAATTTTGAGGAAGCTGGACGTAGACGATAGGGTGTCGTACGTGGAGAGGCCGATACGAATAGAGGATCGGTAAGGAGCAAGTACTTGAAGCAAGACTATCGCTTTGAGTTAAGGTGATCTCGGTAGTATCACGGAATAGAGGGAGCTACACTAGAAAGTGAAGAAGTGATGAAGCATCAACACCCCCATCCTTTTGAGGATTTGTTAGTAGCAGCAAATTTCGAGGACGAAATTTTTATAAGAGGAAGAGTTGTAACATCCCGAAATTCGAGCTTTTTGAGAAAGGAATGAACGTGAATTTCGTCGATGCATTGTTGGTTGATCTCACTCGGAGCGATCATTCTCGAGATGCGACCTTGAGGGAAAGGCTAATGAGGATAGAACTCGTGCGACTAAAGAACTTGACTGGGAAAACGACTCGACCGTGAGACTTGCGTAAGGACAATCCCCGTAGTCATGCGAGGCCGATTTCGGGGACGAATAGAAGTCGATTCGCGGACAGTATAATGGGACGACGGGTGATTCCGTTTCTTGTTATCGAGCCCGCGAACGACTCTATGTCGATCCTTGGTAATCGTGTACTTTGAAATAAGAATCTATCCTTCGCAATTTCACGTAGTCAAGGGCGTCCATGTGTCGAGAAGTCTTGAACGTGAATTAGCACGAGTCGGTATGCGTGAATCCTTAAAGCCCGCTTGTCGGTCCGAGTAGTACCAAAATGGCATTCGGGCGAAATTGACATGGTACAAGAATCAATATTGGACTTCGAATTTTCGGGAACGTTCGAGAAGGACTTTTGGACGATGCTTCTTAGTCGATCGGCTTGATCTTAGGTTGAGCGGGTATTTGGAAAAGGAATTTTCGGACCGAGGAAACGAGCCTATGAGGACGTGGGCGAGAAAGATCGGTGTGGGCCTCACGCCCAAGGTGGGACAGCCGCCATGGAAGGCCCAAGGCAAGCAAGTGAGCCCGTTGGGCCAAACCGACAATTTACCCTCCCGAGCCCGTTGTCTAACCTTGAGCCATTTCGAGCCCAATAAATTCCCGAGCCGTTCCTATTCATTTTCCGGCCTTTTCCTAGGCCCGCCCTTCATTTTCAGCCCAAGGACATATTGGGAAATGTGCAAGGTGGAAATGACCAAAATGAAGATAGAGATAAGATGAGGTCATTGTTTGGCAAGTGGGGCGAAGCCTTGATGGCTTGGATAAGGCTTATCCTTGACGCCTTCACTTCACTCTCTCTCTCCTCTTCATCTTCTCCAAAATCGCAGCACCTCTCTCCCATGGTTTTCCTTCCTTCCTTTGTTTTTCGGTTTGACCTTTCACCGAAATCGAGTTGTTCTTGCCTTCCGTTGGAATCTCGTCTCATGCCACCCGTCGTGGTTAACCATTTCGAGCCCCTAGAATGGCGTACCAAGCAATGGAGGATCTGCCCCGCTCCTCCAGTGATTGACTCGACGGAGCGAGTCCGATGGGTCCGAGTGGCCGTGGTGTTGAACCCGAGGGTTCTTTGTGTCTTGTTGGATTAGCCTAGTCTTTTTGGTTTGGCTTAGAGGATGGATCGGCCCTTTTTGTCGGGCTTGTAATTTGGAAAACGATCATCCATTGGTTAATCCAATAAATTGAATAATTGAGTAGTTGTTGTTGTTCTTGCTATTCATCCCTATATCCCTTGTTTGATTGTTTGTTTGTCAGGGGATGGTTCGTCTTCGCTTGCGCTTAACAAAAGATAAAACGAATGGTCGTCGATGGGTCTGGGACGTCGCTTTCAATCGACCAAGAGAAGGGGTTGCGCGAGCTCGAGAGTCGGGCGTGACATGACCACATGTCAAAAGTGAGGAAAAGTCCAAAAGGGCGCAAGATAATCCAAATTGCACTCATTCTCCTCTTCCTCCCTTTCTAGCCCACGGGCTTCTCTCTTTTGCCATTTTTCCTTTTTGTGCCCAAGGCATTGTTTATATTTGTTTTTGCTTTGGTTTGATTGGTCCTTCAAGCCACTTGCCTTGGCTTTTATCCTTATTCTTCAGCCCTCTTTCTCTCCTCCAAGCCCCCGTGCGGCAACACCAACCCAGCCTCTCTCTCTCTCTCTCTCTCTCTCCCTTTCTTGCTGGTTTTTTTCAGTTTTCCGCCGAAACCACCCTTGCCGCCATCGTTGGAGCCGCTACCCTTTGGTGGTTGGTTACTGCGTGAACAATGTTTCGCCACTTTGTTTTTGGCCCTCGGCCAAAGTTAGGTTAATTTAACTATGGTTTAGTCATAATTTGATGTGCTCTTGGTTGTTATGGCTTGTTGAATTATTGATTGTGAATTATTCCCGAGAGTTGGGGAATTATACGTGGTTATTGATTGGAATTGAATTTCGGATTGTCGTAATTTTCACGAGTGATTGGATTGTATTGCATTGCATGACATTATACATGTGTTAATTGCAATAGCATGTTGTGTGAGCACGAATTATATTGTATTCACGTCACGACCAAGTAAATGCAAAAGCAAGAATGAACTGTTTGCTAAATTAAAATTGATAGCTCGAGCTCGGTATAGCCGAATGACCACCAATCCTTAAGGTTGTGCCGTGACGATTGGGTCACCTAACAGTGGTCAGATGCGAGGCTGCGGTAGTGGGACAGGTCTCATGCTCATTAGGGAATGCCATCAGTGGGGGAGAGCCCATGACGTCGGTGTGTCGTGGCTTGTGTCGTGGCTTTGAGGGTCGTAATAATCGGAACACGTGTGGACATACTTACAAACTTGTAAAGGTAAATCAGTGAGTTGTGAGAACTTAGCAAGTAAAACTCATATTCTAGTTTCTTGTCCTTCAGTAAAGACTGGCCTAGATCACATGCAAACGGTGTCGATGGTATATCAATAGCAAATCAAATGCTATGCATGGCTACATGCATAATTGAAGAAGACCAAGTAACCTTGGTAGTGTACCAACTCCATGGTAAATTACCAGTCACTGGCGGGATGCGACGAAGGGAAGAGTTTTCCTAAGAGAGAAAATAGTTTTCTGAATGCGCTCATGACAAGACCTGGTGGATAGGGCGAAAAGATTCCGTGACAGCCTGAAAACTGAGATTCGAGGCCAACTGGTGCCATTGAATCTTAAAGAAGATTCCCGCAACTCGTGACGATTCCCGCAAGGGCAAGAGGCCCATGATGGGGGTTAGGCGCCCCTTCCTTTCCAAGAACCTGCGATGATCCGTGTGCTCGGCTCAAAGAGGAGCTGATTTAGCTGTGGTTAACAAGGCCACCTGGTTAGAAATTATCCACAACAGCGACTAACGATGCGGTAACGATAGCGGTCACCCCGACCATGGAAGAAAAAGAGATTGTTTGTGTCCATTTTTAAGACTTGAAGAACCAACTTGAAGTGCAGTTCTTAACTTTTAGATTGTAAACGTTCGGCTTGATGACATTGGCGATGTGTTGATGAAGGCTTGGGGGCCAGCGACAAAAGCAATCCGACGACAGTGGAGACAAGCGATCGCAAACTGGGATGTTGTGGAGAGACGGAGGAGGAGGACAGTGCGATGTTGATGATCGCAAACTGGATTGTACGTTATGGCAAAGTGCGTTGCTTACTGTGTTTGAAATTTGCTAAGATTCACTTCACTGGATTGTGCATTGATGAGAGGGGGGGGGGGGTAAAAGAAGGGAGAAAGCCGCAGCGAGAGAGATTAAAACCGCATGAAAAGAGCGAAATCCGCAGGAATAGATTGCAGAGGAACCGCAGGAAAAGAGGTAAAAAGCGCAAAGATATTGGTGAAACCGCGGGCAAAGGGTGGAGAGGAGTAAGTAAAAGGGAAAAGTTTGGGAGGGCATATCTGATGGCTCAGGCATCGTTTGGGGACGAATTTTTTTTTGATTCCGCATAACTTTTCGAGAGGAATCGATTGCAAACCGCCGAAGGCGGTTTGGCCTCCCTCCATCCTCAAAAAACGCCATTTTCCTCCTCAATTCCCCATTTTCTTACATCGCCGCCGCTTCTCCATCTCCAATCAACCCCTTTTCACCTCTTTTTTCCTTCAATTCTTCCATTCCCCACTCATCATATCACGTCCTTTGCAGGGGGAAATGCGTCTAGCCAGTTAGGTAGGTCCATTTAGTTTTCATTGTGTGAACAAATTAATTAAAGCCGCACACTTAGTGTCCATTGTACCGTTAGCTCCACTGGCGGTTCTTGTAGCAACTTTTCTGTTGGTCACGGGTTCGAGCCCCCCTCATATGATGCCGTGTGGTTGTTTTTGTTATCTAATTTTTTTTTTCCCACAAGTCAGTCAGTCAGTCAAGTCAAATGAGATGAAAGAAGCTAGCTAATCAATTGTGTGATCTCCTCAACATTCCAAGATGAAAGAAGCTAGCTAATCATGAACGAACGAAACGAACGCATCGGTGTGTTCTAAGACAGTAAAGATCACTTCTGAACAGGTCCGTTCCGTTTATGTATGTGCAAATTAATTAAACTGCATTCTCTGATGCTTATGCAGTGGTTACTCCCGCTTGGTGTTCATGGGGAAGGAACTTTAATTAATGCTCTGAATGAAAAGGGCCGCCCGAAAATATAAGATATACGTCCATGTGTCTTGAATGTGGTTAATAATTTAATTTGGCAATCAATGGTGGTTTTTCCCCATAATTCCAAGACAAATGAAGTAAGGTAATGACGACCAACGATCACTTACACCCATGCAGCCTTAGGACGTGAGAAAGCTCAAGGACCGTCTACCATGGCGAAGCCTTGGAAAACCGCAGTCATTTGACCACTAGAGGACGAGGGGATAAGTTAGTATATATTTTTTGAATTTGAACAATATCTTTAAATAATTTGATATTCATTTTCTGTTAAAAAATATTCATTTTAAATATAAATATTAAAAAAATGACTATAGAACATAAGTAACATAAAAAAAAGTAAACGACGTATTATAAGCATTTCTTATTTAAATCATTAAATAGGATTTGAACCTATAATGGACGCTTTCTTCTTTTTATTCTGATTTTTTTTTCTAACAAGCTGGAACCGAACGGTGACTGGGCTCAGGGGCTCAAGCGTTCCCTCTGGAACTCGTCCATATGACTCATCATCTCATTGCGAAACATGTGATAAATAGTTTTTTTTGGCAATTTAAATGATCAAGTTAACTAGTGGGTAGTCTTATATGAACAGGGGTAAGATCACTAGGATGTATCAAGTTAATCAGCGCGGAGGGCGCATCTCAGCTTGTGGCCTAACTAGGATGTACACGACGAGGCCGTGTCAAGTAGGGGTGATCGATGATGGGTAGGGTCTAGATCTAGACCTGTTATGCTCGATTCTCATGCTGGGCTCTTCTCGGTTCGCTCGCCGTACTAGGGCATTGGAACATGGGCACATCGATCGGCACATTCGATTCACGTAGGCACAGCACACGAGGACCAGCGCTTGGTCCAATTCACGTAGGCATGTAAGCACATTCCACTTAGGCACATTCGATTGACTTAGGCAGCTTAGGCAGCTTAGGCAGCTTAGGCAGCTTAGGCACAAACTTAGGCAGCTTAGGCAACTTAGGCAACTTAGGCACAAACTTAGGCGCTTAGGCAACTTAGGCGCTTTGCCCTTAGGCAGCTTAGGCAGCTTAGGCAACTTAGGCAGCTTAGGCAACTTAGGCACAAACTTAGGCACAAACTTAGGCGCTTAGGCAACTTAGGCAACTTAGGCGCTTAGGCAACTTACGCAACTTAAGCGCTTTGCCCTTAGGCAGCTTAGGCAGCTTAGGCAGCTTAGGCAGCTTAGGCAACTTAGGCAACTTAGGCACAAACTTAGGCGCTTAGGCAACTTAGGCGCTTTGCCCTTAGGCAGCTTAGGCAGCTTAGGCAACTTAGGCAACTTAGGCAGCTTAGGCAACTTAGGCAGCTTAGGCAACTTAGGCACAAACTTAGGCACAAACTTAGGCGCTTAGGCAACTTAGGCAACTTAGGCAACTTAGGCGCTTAGGCAACTTACGCAACTTACGCAACTTAAGCGCTTTGCCCTTAGGCAGCTTAGGCAGCTTAGGCAACTTAGGCAACTTAGGCGCTTTGCCCTTAGGCAGCTTAGGCAGCTTAGGCAGCTTAGGCAACTTAGGCACAAACTTAGGCGCTTAGGCGCTTAGGCAACTTAGGCAACTTAGGCAACTTAGGTGCTTTGCCCTTAGGCAACTTAGGCAACTTAGGCACAAACTTAGGCACAAACTTAGGCACAAACTTAGGCGCTTAGGCAA
>CM024694.1:12863601-12866101 GCA_014182845.1 Corymbia calophylla | reverse complement strand
GACTCGTCCATAGCTCCTCGAGCATGAGAACTCGAGGACCACACGAACTCGTCAAGCCAAGTCACGTTCGCAACGCTAGACGCGAGACCACCCGTCTTGTTCGTATCGAGGCTACATACCGCTTGGCTCATCCGTTCATGCCCAAGGCATGGTCTTGTCTTTACCGAAGGGACTCATAGATTCGTCAATTCCGAAGTAACTCGGTCACCGATTCATCCTCTATGGCCGTTTGGGTCGAACATGATCCATGCGCTCGGCCGCTCGACCATGATGCTTGCGTGAGGGGAGACACGCGAAGCATCGATTTTTTGTCTAGAGGTGCTCGAATCGATCCATCGGGACCTATTCGACGATCATTCGACCATGTTATAACTCATTCTTGTGCCTAATGGCATGGGCCATGCATTGGCCAACAATCGCCCATAGGCCTCCCTTGGCCCTCGAGCACCTCTACCCCCCTAAAGAGCCTTATGAACCTTTTTCCCTTTAGCACGAGGAGACATTCCTCATGTTTGAGTAGGCACCACCCCTCTAAAAAATTGTAGGAATTGAATCTTGATGAGATTTTTTGCAGAGATGCTTATAAAAATGTGAACTAAATTATGGAAAACTCAGAAAAAATTTTTAAAGTCGGGATTTTTTTTTTTTTTTTTTTTTTTTTTGGTAATTAAAAAATTGAGAAAATTCGGAAAAATAGGAAAATTAGTGGGGAGGTGGCAAAACCAATGGGGAAGCCATTTCATGACACAAACAAAATTTAGGAAGAAGAACGGACTCAATCGGACAAGAAATGATCGGTGAACTTGAAATCGAACCATGGATCGATACACGCGGTCGGCCCGGATCGATCGGGATCGATACATGGATCGACCGGGATCGATCATGAATCGATACATGAGATACATGGATCGACCGGAATCGATCATGGATGGACTCAGATCGACCCGGATCGGTCATGGATCGATCCGGATCCTTCATGGATCGACCCGGATCGGTCATGGATCGCCCGGATCGGTCATGGATCGATCCGGATCCTTCATGAATCGATCCGGATCGACCCGAATCGATACATGCGATACATGGATCGACCCGGATCGACCGGGATCGGTCATGGATCGACCCGGATCGGTCACGGATCGATACATGGATCGACCCGGATCGATCGGGATGGATCATGGAACGACCCGGATCGACCTGGATCGATCATGGATCGGCCGGATCGGTCATGGATCGATACTGCGATACATGGATCGGCCGGATCGTTCATGGATTGATCCGGATCGAGCGGGATCGATCAAGGATCGGCCCGGATCGGTCATGGATCGGCCCGGATCGGTCACGGATCGATACATGCGATACATGGATCGACCGGGATTGTTCATGGATCGACCCGGATCGATCATGTATCGATACATGGATCGGCCGGATCGTTCATGTATCGATACATGGATCGGATCGTTCATGGATCGATCATGGATCGGCCGGATCGGTCATGGATCGGTCACGGATCGATACATGCGATACATGGATCGACCCGAATCGTTCATGGATCGATTCGGATCGGCGGGATCGATAATGGATCGGCCGGATCGGTCATGGATCGGCCGGATCGGTCACGAATCGATACATGGATCGGCCGGATCGATCGGGATTGTTCATGGATCGGCCGGATCAACCGGGATCGATCATGGATCGGCCGGATCGATACATGCGATACATGGATCATCGGATCGGCCGGATCGATCATGGATTGACCCGGATCGAGCGGGATCGATCATGGATCGAGCCGGATCGGTCATGGATCGGCCCGGATCGGTCACGGATCGATACATGCGATACATGGATCGGCCGGATCGTTCATGGATCGATTCGGATCGAGCGGGATCGATCATGGATCGGCCCGGATCGGTCACGGATCGATACATGCGATACCTGGATCGACCCGAATCGTTCATGGATCGATTCGGATCGACCGGGATCGATAATGGATCGATCGGCCGGATCGGTCATGGATCGGCCCGGATCGGTCACGAATCGATACATGGATCGGCCGGATCGCCGGGATTGTTCATGGATCGGCCGGATCAACCGGGATCGATCATGGATCGAGCCGGATCGATACATGCGATACATGGATCGATTCGGATCGACCGGGATCGATCATGGATTGAGCCGGATCGACCGGGATCGATCATGGATCGACCCGGATCGGTCATGGATCGGCCCGGATCGGTCACGGATCGATACATGCGATACATGGATCGAGTCGGATCGTTCATGGATCGATTCGGATCGCCGGGATCGATCATGGATCGGCCCGGATCGGTCACGGATCGATACATGCGATACCGGATCGGCCGGATCGGCCGGATCGGTCATGGATCGATACGTACGATACATGGATCGACCCGGATCGGTCATGGATCGATACATGCGATACATGCGATACATGGATCGAGCCGGATCGTTCATCGATCGATTCGGATCGACCGGGATCGAT
>CM024694.1:12851365-12853865 GCA_014182845.1 Corymbia calophylla | reverse complement strand
TGTCGAGGCTACATATCGATCTTGTTCGTGTCGAGGCTACCCACGCCGTCGCGCACACTACAAATGCCAAGGCGACTCATCCATAGCTCGAGCATGAGAACTCGAGGACCACCCGAACTCGTCAAGCCAAGTCACGTTCGCAACGCTAGACGCGAGAACGCCCGTCTTGTTCGTATCGAGGCTACATACCGATCTTGTTCGTGTCGAGGCTACCCACGCCGTCGCGTACACTACAAATGCCCAGGCGACTGCCCATAGCTCCTCGAGCATGAGAACTCGAGGACCACACGAACTCGCCAAGCCAAGTCACGTTCGCAACGCTAGACGCGAGACCACCCATCTTGTTCGTATCGAGGCTACATACCGCTTGGCTCATCCGTTCATGCCCAAGGCATGGTCTTGTCTTTACCGAAGGGACTCATAGATTCGTCAATTCCGGTAACTCGGTCACCGATTCATCCTCTATGGCCGTTTGGGTCGAACATGATCCATGCGCTCGGCCGCTGACCATGATGCTTGCGTGAGGGGAGACACGCGAAGCATCGATTTTTTTTTGTCTAGAGGTGCTCGAATCGATCCATCGGGACCTATTCGACGATCATTCGACCATGTTATAACTCATTCTTGTGCCTAATGGCATGGGCCATGCATTGGCCAACACCGCCCATAGGCCTCCCTTGGCCTCTCGAGCACCTCTACCCCTAAAGAGCCTTATGAACCTTTTTCCCTTTAGCACGAGGAGACATTCCTCATGTTTGAGTAGGCACCACCCCTCTAAAAATTGTAGGAATTGAATCTTGATGAGATTTTTTGCAGAGATGCTTATAAAAATGTGAACTAAATTATGGAAAACTCAGAAAAATTTTAAAGTCGGGACATTTTTTTTTTTTTTTTTTTTTTTTTTTTGGTAATTAAAAAATTGAGAAAATTCGGAAAATAGGAAAATTAGTGGGGAGGTGGCAAAACCAATGGGGAAGCCATTTCATGACACAAACAAAATTTAGGAAGAAGAACGGACTCAATCGGACAAGAAATGATCGGTGAACTTGAAATCGAACCATGGATCGATACACGCGGCCGGCCCGGACGATCGGGATCGATACATGGATCGACCGAATCGATCATGAATCGATACATGAGATACATGGATCGACCGAATCGATCATGGATTGACTCGGATCGACCCGGATTGGTCATGGATCGATCCGGATCCTTCATGGATCGACCCGACGGCCATGGATCAACCCGGATCGGTCATGGATCGATCCGGATCCTTCATGAATCGATCCGGATCGACCCGAATCGATACATGCGATACATGGATCGACCCGGATCGACCGGGATCGGTCATGGATCGACCCGGATCGATACATGGATCGACCCGGATCGATCGGGATGGATCATGGATCGACCCGGATCGACCTGGATCGATCATGGATCGACCCGACGGTCATGGATCGATACTCGCGATACATGGATCGACCCGGATCGTTCATGGATTGATCCGATCGACCGATCGATCAAGGATCGCCCGATCGGCATGGATCGGCCCGGATCGGTCACGGATCGATACATGCGATACATGGATCGACTGGGATTGTTCATGGATCGACCCGGATCGATCATGTATCGATACATGGATCGACCCGGATCGTTCATGGATCGATTCGGATCGACCCGGATCGATCATGGATCGACCCGGATCGGTCATGGATCGGTCACGGATCGATACATGCGATACATGGATCGACCCGAATCGTTCATGGATCGATTCGGATCGACCGGGATCGATAATGGATCGACCCGGATCGGCATGGATCGCCCGGATCGGCCACGAATCGATACATGGATCGACCCGATCGACGGGATTGTTCATGGATCGACCCGGATCAACCAGATCGATCATGGATCGACCCGGATCGATACATGCGATACATGGATCGATTCGGATCGACCGGGATCGATCATGGATTGACCCGGATCGACCGGGATCGATCATGGATCGACCCGGATCGGTCATGGATCGGCCCGGATCGGTCACGGATCGATACATGCGATACATGGATCGGATCGTTCATGGATCGATCGCCATGGATCGAGCGATACGGATCGACCCGATCGTCATGGACGGGATCGGTCACGGATCGATACATGCGATACATGGATGGATCGACCCGAATCGCTCATGGATCGATCATGGATCGACCGGATCGATCGATACATGCGATGGATCGACCCGACGGCCATGGATCGCCCGACGGTCACGAATCGATACATGGATCGATCGACCCTGGATCGATCGGGATTGTTCATGGATCGACCCGGATCAACCAGATCGATCATGGATCGATCGGATCATGGATCGATACATGCGATACATGGATCGATTCGGATCGGATCGATCGGATCGATCGGATCGATCGGATCGGACCCGATCGGCATGGATCGCCCGGATCGGTATCGCCACGGATCGATACATGCGATACATGGATCGACCCGG
>CM024694.1:12841365-12846365 GCA_014182845.1 Corymbia calophylla | reverse complement strand
CTTGCGTTCAAAGACTCGATGGTTCACGGGATTCTCGCACCACACCAAGTATCGCAGCGCTACGTTCTTCATCGATGCGAGAGCCGAGATATCCGTTGCCGAGAGTCGTTATGACTAATAGGAGATTGCACGGCATCCCGCGCGCGCGTGTCCGGCGGCGGAGCGTCGCACTCTTGTTCGAGTTCCTTGGCGCGTTCCGCGCCGGGGTTGTTGTGCCGCCGAGGAGGGCTCGGCCGCCTGCAGGGCGCCCGCGCGATCCCGGCGTCGAGGGACGGCCAGCGGAGCCGGCCTTCCCCATTGAATTTTTTACCGGTTCTCTCGGTCGTTCTGCCAAGGCGATTCGACAATGATCCTTCCGCAGTTTCACCAACGGAAACCTTGTTACGACTTCTCCTTCCTCTAAATGATAAGGTTCGGTGGACTTCTCGCGACGTCATCGGCGGCGAACCGCCCACGTCGCCGCGATCCGAACACTTCACCGGACCATTCAATCGGTAGGAGCGACGGGCGGTGTGTACAAAGGGCAGGGGACGTAGTCAACGCGAGCCGATGACTCGCGCTTACTAGGAATTCCTCGTTGAAGACCAACAATTGCAATGATCTATCCCCATCACGATGAAATTTCAAAGATTACCCAGCCCGTCGGCCAAGGCTATAGACTCGTTGAATACATCGCGTAGCGCGCGTGCGGCCTGTAACATCTAAGGGCATCACGCACTGTTTGCCTCAAACTTCCTTGGCCTAAGCGGCCATAGTCCCTCTAAGAAGCTGGCCGTGGAGATGTACATCCACATAGCTAGTTAGCAGGGCCGAGGTCTCGTTCGTTATCGGAATTAACCGGACAAATCGCTCCACCAACTAAGAACGGCCATGCACCACCACCCATAGAATCAAGAAAGAGCTCTCGCCTGTCAATCCTTACTATGTCCGGACTCGGTAAGTTTCCCCGTGTTGAGTCAAATTAAGCCGCGGGCGCCACTCCCGGTGGTGCCCTTCCGTCAATTCCTTTAAGTTTCAGCCTTGCGACCATACTCCCCTAACCCAAAAACTTTGATTTCTCATAAGGTGCCGGCGGAGTCCTAAAAGCAACATCCGCCGATCCCTAGTCGGCATCGTTTATGGTTGAGACTAGGACGGTATCTGATCGTCTTCGAGCCCCCAACTTTCGTTCTTGATTAATGAAAACATCCTTGGCAAATGCTTTCGCTTGTTTTTTTTTTTTTTTTTTTTTTTTTTTTTTGTAATTGTAAGTATTATAGATGATTTTCAACCATACAATGATGCTTTCGCAGTTTTTTTTTTTTTTTTTTTTTTTTGGTAAGAGGTACGTATTATAAGATTTCAACCAATAATTACAAAGAAAAGGAGGCCGGCACCATCAACGCTCGAGTATAGAGTATCCGAGTGATGGGGGCCGGACTCAAAGAGACGGAGATACAAGAGAAGGGGAATTACAACCTGTCAAACCCTCACTCCTAATGCCTAACAAAAAATAGAAGGGTCAAGGCCCCAACAAACTTGCAATATTCTCGTTCCTAGGGGTGTCCGGCACTCCTTGAAACGTGAGAGCTTTGTCCTTGACCGCTTTCCCGAGGTGTTGATGCATAGATGGCACAAAAAGATTCGTCAAACGGAAGATGATATTATTCCTCGTCTTCCAAATAACGTAGCACGTTGTAGCAAAGGAGAATTTAGTAATATCCGAGTAGAAGTCGCTAGCTGTTAATCGGTTGCTCAACCATTGGATGTTTTGATGCCATGGACGATTCGACCACGGGAGATTGCAATTATCAGCCCAAACCTTAGCCGGGGAGTTGGGAATTGGACATTCGAAAAAAGGTGATCGGTTGAATCGGGTCAACCTTGCAAAAGACACAAGTTCCGGTAGCTAGCCTTCCATAAGACATCAGAAAGGCTTGTGTTGGCAGCCGACGCGGAGATGGTCCATAGAAGGAATTGATAACGAGGTATAATCGCTTTGTCCCATATTAGGGACGCCCATGAAACCAACTATCCCTTCCGCCCGATTTCGTTCCGGGCGGATGATAAGGAAAAACATCCCGACTGCAGAGGCGTCCATTGGAATACATCGTGAGTCCGAAATCGACGGGAGCGTAGTTTGAATAGTCTGAAGTTCCCGCCTTAAGGAGGTGCCTTCGTTTGAAAAGAGGTCTTTTACTTTTGCCTCACGTGGCAAAGGTGAGCGGTATATGTCAACATGAGAGTATAGCTGGCTGAGAATTCCTGTTGTCATCCACGGATCAAACCATAAGGAGACCGTTTCACCATTTCCTATTCTCCACCGAAAGAGCGCCAATGCCGCATCCCTTAACTGTAGTAGTTTCCTCCATGCCCATGAGCAAAAAGTTGGAGGGGAAGTAGTCCAAAAATAAGTATTTTTAAGATGATTCGAATGAACCCAGATACACCAAAGGGACTCCTTGTCCGTAAATAAGATCCAAATGTGCTTGAACATGGCAACAGTATTATTTTCCCAGATTCTACGAATGCCAAGTTCCCCTTCCTTCTTAGGAAGGCACACATCCTCCCAAGCAACCTTAGCCCCGCCTATCCCTAGGGCCGGGCCTTTCCATAGGAATTGACGACAAAGCTGTTCAATTTTGTTAACTACCGAAGATGGTAGCCAGAATATAGAGGCCCAATACACTTGTATTGCATGCAAGACCGATTTGATCAATTGTATCCTTCCTGCAAAAGAAAGGAATCTAAGATTCCATGTTTGAATTCTCGAAGTGAGAAGGTTTACCAGTGCATTGCAATCAGCCTTGCTTAGTCTCGCCGTAATGATAGGAACCCCAAGGTATTTTACCGGTAAGGACCCCTCACGAAAGTTGAGTCGATCGAGAATGACGTCCCGTAATGTTTCCGATGTTCCCGAGAGAAATACTTCACTTTTAGAGTTGTTGGGACACGGTCCGCTCCATACGGAGAATCGGGAGAGTCCTTCTTGCATACATAACACCGAAAGCTCATTTGCTTCACTGAATATAAATACATCATCAGCGAAAAGAGGTGAGACAGTTGGGTATTCTTGCAACGCCAATAAAACCGGAACTCCGGCTTCCTTGATTGTGCCTCTAAGATTCCGGAAAGGATTTCCATCACCATCGTGAAAAGATATGGCGACATGGGGTCCCCCATGTCCGAGACCCCGGCCACTATTGAAAAATCCATGGATCTCCCCATTGATAGATACGGAAAATCGAGAAGTACGAACACAAACCATAATTAGCCGAACGAGATGGTCCGGGAAGTTGAAGGCCCGGAGGGTGGATTCAAGGAAATTCCAATCAATGGTATCATATGCCTTACGAAAATCAACCTTAATTGCACACTTCGGAGAGTAGGAAGGGGAGTGAAATCCACAAAATAGTTCTTGAGCCTACAAGATGTTGTCAGTAATGCGCCTACCCTTGACAAATGCATTTTGGCTAGGGTTGATTATCATAGGCAAGATCTTGGCGATCCTATTAGCAATTATCTTGGTGATGCACTTATAAATAGTATTACAACATGCTATCGGCCGGAAGTCATTCACCAAGGATGCATTTGGGACTTTAGGGACTAGAGCTAGTATGGTGCAGTTAAGCTCATGAAGTAATTTGCCATATCTAAAGAAGTCTAGGACAGCTTCAGTGACCAGGGGACCTACTGTGGCCCAATTTTTCTTGAAGAAGTCAGCCGTAAACCCATCCGGGCCCGGGGCTTTGCCCCCAGCCAGTGAAAACATGGCATTCCGAATATCCAAAGGCGAGACCGGGAGGGAGAGAAAATTAACCTGGTCCGAAGTAAGAGGCCGGTTAATGTAGGGTCTGATTTCCTCGAGCGGAGGAGGGTCGGGTCTGGATACCGGCGCCAATAGATCAGTAAAATGATCAATGAAGGCCTGCCGTATCTCTCCTGGATCCGTAATCAAGGAGCCTGCGTCATCCTGAATCGATAAGATGCGATTCCGAAGGTGATGTTGATTAACAGTATGGTGAAAAAACCTAGTGTTTAGGTCCCCTTCCTTAAGCCATCTGATACATGATTTCTGTCTATAGAATGATTCCTCCGCCGAACGAAGGTCATAGTATTGATGTGTTCTGCATTTCTCCATTTCTGCCAAGATTTCATTTTGGGGGTCCAACTGCATCGCTTCTTGAACAGCTTGGAGGGAAGCTTTAGCCTCAAATGTGCGCCTACCGATGTCGAATAGAAGTCCTTATTGAGTACCTTCAATCTTCCTTTCAAGATTTTCAGCTTGGAACAAAGTTGGAACATAGGAGTGCCCACAATTCTGGTGTCCCAGGACTGCGCTACCGTCGATTCAAAATGAGGATGAGACATCCGAAATTAAAAACTTGAAAGGCTTCCTCCTAGGCAAAGGCGATAGGACCCGAACCACACGGGAGAGTGATCGAGATGCCCTGGGGAGAAACATCGCCTCGAGTAAGAAAAATCCGTAGGCTCCATTGGTTATTAACCAATACTCGTCAATCTTACGCTGTTTTCTGTTTATCCCCGAATAGGAAGACCATGTGAAGCGAAAGCCTACATAGCGTAGGTCATCAATTCCAGCTTGACATAAGCATTCATTAAATTCATCAAAAGATGGGTGCCAAATATCCGGGCTTCCTTGACGGTCGGAGGCGTCACGAATCGCATTGAAATCGCCACCAATAATCCAGGGGTTCAATTAGCATGGAGCCGAGTCTTACCAAGTCCGGCCCGAGAGGGGCCTTCTTAGTATAAATGTGTGCTCACCATATATCGCCGCAAAAATAGCTGAGTGCCGCTTCATTGTTCCTAACTTGGCCATGAATAATTTGGCAAGATTTATAATCACAAGAAAAATCAACAACATCGGGGTTCCAGCCCACCCATATTCGGCCCCTAGGGGAGAATTCGTAGTTGGCAATCCAAGTCCAAAGGGTAAGATGGCGACGATATGTTAACAAAAAGATCCCGGCGGACTTTAGTTTCAAAAAGACCTAAAC
>CM024694.1:12826365-12836365 GCA_014182845.1 Corymbia calophylla | reverse complement strand
TTTTTTTTTCGTAATTAAAAAATTGAGAAAATTCGGAAAAATAGGAAAATTAGTGGGGAGGTGGCAAAACCAATGGGGAAGCCATTTCATGACACAAACAAAATTTAGGAAGAAGAACGGACTCAATCGGACAAGAAATGATCGGTGAACTTGAAATCGGACCATGGATCGATACACGCGGTCGGCCCGGATCAATCGGGATCGATACATGGATCGATCGGGATCGATCATGAATCGATACATGAGATACATGGATCGACCGGAATCGATCATGGATTGACTCAGATCGACCCGGATCGGTCATGGATCGATCCGGATCCTTCATGGATCGACCCGGATCGGTCATGGATCGACCCGGATCGGTCATGGATCGATACATGCGATACATGAATCGACCCGGATCGACTGGGATTGTTCATGGATCGACCCGAATCGTTCATGGATCGATCCGGATCGTTCGAATCGATAATGGATCGACCCGGATCGGTCATGGATCGGCCCGGATCGGTCACGGATCGATACATGCGATACATGGATCGACCCGGGATTGTTCATGGATCGACCCGGATCGACCAGGATCGATCATGGATCGACCAGGGATCGATCATGGATCGACCCGGACCGGTCATGGATCGATACATGCGATACATGGATCGATTCGGATCAACCGAGATCGATCATGGATCGACCCGGATCGGTCATGGATCGGCCCGGATCGGTCACGGATCGATACATGCGATACATGGATCGACCCGGATCGATACATGCGATACATGGATCGACCCGGATCGTTCATGGATCGATCCGGATCGGCGGGATCGATCATGGATCGGCCGGATCGGTCATGGATCGGCCGGATCGTCACCGATCGATACATGCGATACATGGATCGACCCGGATCGGTCATGGATCGATACATGCGATACATGGATCGACCCGGATCGTTCATGGATCGATTCGGATCGACCGGGATCGATCATGGATCGACCCAGATCGGTCATGGATCGGCCCGGATCGGTCACGGATCGATACATGCGATACATGAATCGACCGGATCGACCGGGATTGTTCATGGATCGACCGGATCGGTCATGGATCGACCGGATTGGTCATGGATCGATACATGCGATACATGGATCGGCCGGATCGTTCATGGATCGATTCGGATCGACGGATCGGTCATGGATCGGCCCGGATCGGTCACGGATCGATACATGCGATACATGGATCAACCCGGATCGTTCATGGATCAATCGGATCGACGGGATCGTTCATGGATCGACCCGGATCGGTCATGGATCGATACATGCGATACACGGATCGACTCGAATCGACCAGGATCGTTCATGGATCGACCCGGATCGACCGGGATCGATCATGAATCGACTGAATCGGTCATGGATCGACCCGGATCGGTCACGAATCGATACATGCGATACATGAATCGACCGGATCGGCCGGGATCGATCACGGATCGGCCGGATCGGTCATGGATCAACCCGGATCGATACATGCGATACATGGATCGACCGGGATCGGTCAAGGATCGACCCGGATCGGTCATGGATCAACCCGGATCGGTCACGGATCGATACATGCGATACATGGATCGATCCGGATCGGTCACGGATCGACCCGGATCGGTCATGGATCGGCCCGGATCGGTCACGGATCGATACATGCGATACATGGATCGACCCGGATCGGTCACGGATCGACCCGGATCGGTCACGGATCGATCATGGATCAATACATACGATACATGGATCGACCCGATCGACCGGATCGGTCATGGATCGACCCGGATTGGTCACGGATCGATACATGCGATACATGGATCGACCCGGATCGGTCACGGATCGATCATGGATCAATACATACGATACATGGATCGACCGGATCGACGGATCGGTCATGGATCTTCCGGGATCGGTCATGGATCGACTCGGATCGACCAGGATCGGTCAAGGATCGATACATGCGATACATGGATCGACCCGGATCGGTCATGGATCGATACATGCGATACATGGATCGACCCGGATCGACCGGGGATCAATCATGGATCGATACATACGATACATGGATCGATCCACGCGGCCATCTTGAATTGATCTACACGGGCGTCCCGAATCGATTGACATGGCCATCCCACACGATCCGATCCACACGGATCATGCCCATCCCATACGACCCTCGGCCATGTGCACGAAAACCGCAGGGACCGCGGTAGGTGCCGTTTTACCTGCGGTTTTCTCATCTTTTCCTGCGGTTTTCCTCTTTTCCCCTGCGGTTTATTGGCGCTTTGCACTTAGGCACTTAGGCGCTTTGCACGTAGGCATCATTCGATGCAAGGCACATGGCGGAGGCTCGATCCACATGGAGAAGGCACGTAGGCACATTCGATGCAAGGCACGATGGGCATGGGCCAAGCACATTCGATGGGCGCGGCCAAAGCACGATACAAGGCACATAGGCACGACGAAGCGCATAGGCACCACTTTGCACGTAGGCACGACCAGGCGCATAGGCACGACTAGGCACATATATATATATAGGCGCTCGGGACTTAGAAGGAATCGGGGGTGCTAACCCCACGGACGGTGACCTGACCCTCGAGGTGGGTTCGAGGAAGAGGAATGGGTGGGTCGTGGAGTTGGGGTGGGGGAGGGACGAATCGAAGCGACAAGGGCTGAATCTCAGTGGATCGTGGCAAAGCAAGGCCACTCGCCACTTACAATACCCCGTCGCGTATTTAAGTCGTCTGCAAAAGATTCAACAAGTCGCTCAATAGGAATTGTGCTTCAAGGCGGCCACGCGGTTCATCCACCGCGCGGGCTTCACCAACGACACGTGCCCTTGGGGGAACAAGTCCCCTACCGCAGGTCGGCAATCGAGCGACGAGCGCATGCGTCACTTCTAGGCCGGATTCGACTTAGAGGCGTTCGGTCATAATCCAGCGCACGACGTAGCTTCGCGCCACGGGCTTTTCAACCAAGCGCGATGACCAATTGTGCGAATCAACGGTTCCTCTCGTACTAGGTTGAATTACTATTGTGACACTATCATCGGTAGGGTAAAACTAACTTTGTCTCACGACGGTCTAAACCCGGCTCACGTTCCCTATTGGTGGGTGAACAATCCAACACTTGGTGAATTGCGCTACAATGATAGGAAGAGCCGACATCGAAGGATCAAAAAGCAACGTCGCTATGAACGCTTGGCTGCCACAAGCCGCTTATCCCCTGTGGTAACTTTTCGACACCTCTAGCTTCAAATTCCGAAGATCTAAAGGATCGATAGGCCACGCTTTCACGGTTCGTATTCGTGCGGAAATCGAATCAAACGAGCTTTTACCCTTTTGTTCTACACGAGATTTCTGTTCTCGTTGAGCTCATCTTAGGACACTGCGTTATCTTTTAACGATGTGCCGCCCAGCCAAACTCCCCACCCGACAATGTCTTCCGCCGGATCGGCCCGCGTGAGCGGACCTTAGTTCTAAAAGAAGGGGCATTGCCCCTATGTTTTAGTTACTCAACTAAAGCGAGAAGGCCTCCCTATAAACATCATAAAATCAAAAACACATGGATGCATATGATTTCATCTAACATCTTATACATTGGAATCGGCGGTGCGGAAAATGAGGAAATTTCATATCGTGGATGGAGAGACACGAGAATCAAGCATGGCGGGACAATAAGTGTCCAAAAGCCGATGATCCCAAGTAAAAAGTGAGTACCTTTATGTCTTCATGTTCTTATTGACCTCTTATCACCCAAACTCACATATATAATTTTTACTTGGTTGAATGCATTGATCCTATAGTTGGGTGTCCTAGGGTTCATTTTACATGTAATTTTAGACGTGATGGAGCAACGAGAGTTGGATTCCACTTGAAATAATGAAATACCACCATTTGTAGGTCGCATGTTCCTACCTTTTATTCATGTCAATGACTCCACACATATGTATATGGTGAAAGATTGAAGTACCAAACATTTTTCAAATTGATTGTGCTTGTAGCCCACGAGCAAACTTCAAAGTTTTTTTTTTCTTGGAACTCTTATCGTTATGGCTTGTTAGTGCGAGATAGCTAAAAATGAATACTTCAAGAGTAAATGTTGAGCTATGACCTTTCTACTTGCTTTTTCAAACGACTTGTATTAAGTCTCACGGCAAGCCATGGTCGATTGGCTAGACACAAAAGAAAGTGGTTAAACAATCCTTGTAAGAAGGAAAATTGAACTTTAACTGAAATTTTCTTATCTCGTGATGAATAGAAGTTCTGCTGTGGAAATTGAGCAAGTTCCAAGCGGAGAGAATTGCAAGAAGTCCAAAAAGAAGAAAAGGAAGGACGATAGCTTGCCACATCGGAATCCCGAGGCCCGGTCGTCAAGACCCCACGGTGGCGATTTCTCGTATATTGTCTACATAAGAAAAATTCTTCTGCGAAGGACTCGGAGACAAAGGTCCCAAATGTAGTCATGGAAACACCACTAGATGTTGCCAACAAGCAAAAGCAAGATGGTCGAACAGCCATGAAATCATATGAAAGTCTGCCTCTTTCTATTGTTGATGGCAAACCTGGAAGGTAATTGACCGAATTGGAGACTTAACAATATGTTACCTATTTTACTTTTTTTTACAAGAAGAGAAGTCATTTATATGCTGGAAATGCTTCAGCTTCGCACTTATCTCAGTTGAATAAAACGTGTACCATATCGGATAACCAAAGAGAAGTTGTTAAGGAATGGACTCTTGACTATAGTGAGATATGGAACCTATGTTTTAGTTATTCAACAAAAGTAAAAGGCCTTCCTATAAACAAAATGTTTACATACATGTGGAAGCTTATGATTTGATCTAACATCACAATACATTGGAATCAGCATTGCAAAGAAAATGACGAGGAAATTGCAGTTCATGGAGGAAGAGATGCAAAATCAAGCGTGGCGGAAGATAAAGAACCAAAAGCTGATGATCCAACTCAACGGTGAGTACTTTCATAATCTTGTTAGCCTTTCATAATCTGAACTCACACATATAATGGTACTTGGTTGAATGCATTGATCATATAGCCGACTGTCCTAGTGGTAATCTTAGGCGTGTTTTAGCAACAACAGTTTGGCCCACTCAAAATAAAGAAGAACCTCCATTTGTAGAGGCCCCTTCCTACCTTTTATGCCCGTCGATGACTACGCACACAATATTATTTTGCTTTTAAAGCCTTAGAGAAAAGTTCATATCTTTTCCTGTTGAGTAATATATTTGGAAAGACCTCTTGATTCCTTATAAAGACTGTTTCGAACACAAATGATACATCCTAAAATAACTATTGCTTGGACATATTTACCTTTTGGCCTCTTGTGGTTTTTTTATTAAATAAAATAGAAAGGATCTGGGAATTCTAATTGTTATGGCTTGTGAACGGTGATAGTTAAGCATGTATACCCGAAGACTAATTGTTGAGCAATTACCTCTCTACTTGCATTTGTGAACGAATTTGTATCAATTCTCTTGTCAAGCACCGGTCGATTAGGTCGACGCTTGTGAAAATGTTTAAAATATCCTTGTAATGAGGAAAAATTGTACTTGATGTACCTACTCTAAATTTGAGATTTTCTTCTCTGTAATGAACAAGAGTTCTGCTGTTGTAGTTGAGCAAGTTCCGAGCGAAGGGAATTGCAAGAAATCCAAAAAGAAGAAAGGGAAGAGCAAACTACCTAATGGGGAAGATCGAAGAATGTGAAATCTCTCTCTGTCATTAGAGAAAGATGATGGGAAAGAAGAGAAAGATGATGGGAAAGAAGCAACTGCTCTTTTTGTGATTTGTTTGCAAGACCAAAGTCACCGTTAAGTTTGAACTTTTTATATGAAAACAGCTTCGATTGCGAGATGAATTCTGAAGATTTGCGACTACATATTGGTCATGATTTTTCTTATTTATGTTCCATGTGATGATGTGATGCATGGCTTTTGTTATTGGATTCTGTAAGAGCCACAGGTTTTCTAAATTTAACTATATATACGAACTATAAGAGTTTGAGAAAACTTGTGATATATCTAAATCCTCACTTATGGTCATGTTTAATAAGTTATGCACAATTGTTATTGTATACTTACAAGTTGAATGGTAAGAGTAGGAAATGATTTTGCGATGAATGCTTAACACAATACTATTATACTGCATAGACATTAAATGATCTTTACCTAGAAGCACGTACAAAAGAGTATTATCAAATGCATTAGATAGTAATGTTATTAGCATGTCTCACAAATGAGCACATTTGACTAAATCGCGAGTAGTTTGTAGATAGATGCTCATTAAGAGGTTCTATTCGAGATGCATCATTGCCACTTGGAGACCAACACTTGGCCGTCTTCCTTGATGAGTTGATATTTTTGCGTGGACCGATTTAGCATCTGTAACTCGAGGAGGCATATTCCCAAGCTTTCTAGAAGTTTCAAGAGTCTTGCAGATATCTTTGTATGTTGGTAGATGCACTAACTCTTGATAAGAGGGAGATTGTAATTAATATTGATTGGTTGGAAGAGGACCTCTAGGGTAATTTACTATGGTATCAGTTAATTTCCAAGTTAGGATTTATTGTTACGAATTTATATACATAAATTACTAATTATAGGTTTAATTGAGATTGCGACAATTGCAAGTAGTTATCCATATCATATGAGAGAAATTTATCTTCGAGTGGTAACATAACCCAAGAAGTAGTTTTACCTTGTAGTAAATAATTTAATTTGCAGCTAATTTTTGCTTTATGGGTCAATAATCTATGTTATTATTAGTAAACTGAGTGGATGGTAATTGTTACTAATGTAATTTTCCTTATTATTTGTAATTGAATACATAATCTAATAGTAACAACATTCCTTATAGTAGCAAAATTTCTTTTCGATTTATAATACGTTTTCTTTATGTGAATATTAAAAAACGCAAATTACCACAAAAGTCATAAATTATCTTTTCGACTCCTAAATTTTCTTCTATGGCCATAATTATTGTAATCAATTTTACAAGATAGAAGCGCCCCAAACGGAGACAATCGTGCTTAAAATTAAGGTTACCAATTTCAATCATCAAGCACCGAAAACTAGGGGAATCAAAAACTAAAACAAAGCTTGAACCGAGACACAAATTGAATCAAATCAAACCACAAAGTTCAGTTCTTTCTAGTTCAATTCTCCTTCGATTCAGATAATGCTAAAAACTGAATTTCTTTTCACCAGTTCGGATTTTATCGTTTCGGCTAACCGAATTGAACCGATAAAATCTAAAATTAAAATCTAAAATCACGAACCCTATCAATGCTCTCTCTTCCGCGACAAACAGAGGTGCAACTCTCTTCAAAGCAACACCAATACGTCCCCTACAATTGAGGACAGTGACAATGTCAACGATTGGATTTCTGGCCCAAAATGCACAAATCAAGTGACTCACTGGGAAATTGAAGGATTCAAAGAGTTCACCTTGACTTTGAGGATTTTGGTTCGGTTCAACTTTAGCTCAGATCAGCAGTTTTTCTTAGCGCCCCTACCAAAGATGACACAACAACATGGAAGCTTCCAAAATCAAATCGTTGATATTTCATTTTATATCATTGTATCATATTCTGTTCTTCGATATTTGATTAAGATCAAGCTCATGAGCTTATCATCCTAGATTGAAACAAATTCTCCTATCGAGATCACTATACACTTGGATAGACCAAATTATGCAAAAGCGACTATTTTAATGATAAGAAAAATATTTGGAGTTATTATTGCTACGTAAAAATCTTTTAACTTCCAAGTACATATTTATGATGATTCAACATTAGATATTGATAGGAATAATTTTGTTTTTTCCGAGTATAATATTCAATGCAAAGATACGAATTTATAGATGGTTTCTTTGAATTCTTAGGGTACAGAAATTAGTTTATTTTGTAAGAAAAGATTAACAAACTGCATCCTACACCATGAAACATGAGACATTATCTATCTATCTATCTATCTATAAGAATATAGTAGTTTGAAGGTTAATGGGTTTTTCACTCAATTTTGCCACTTGGCAATATGTCTAGGTGCAAGTACAAAACGTGGCCAATAAAAACCTCACAGCCCAATTGAGGAAAAGACCAAAAAAAATATTAAATGGAAAAATAGCAAAATGAGCAACAGTTCATTTTAAACATATCAAATCAAAAATATTTTACTAAATTACATTTTAGAAAGTTAAATAAATTAATCACATAATTAGGAAAAAGTAGATATCAAACAGAAAGCTATTCAAAAGTAAACCTAAAATTTAGCAATGCCACGTCAAAAGTTCGTATGAAAGCAATAAATTAACTATATTGTTATGAACAATTTAAATGTTAAACAAAAAATTTACCAAAAGTAAAATTAAAATTTTGAAAAAGCAGTATTACCTTAAAAAAGTGTGCAAAAAGATATTGATAAAAACACAAACTAACAAAAAAGTGTTGCACTCGGCGCAGCACTATTATATCAAGGAACAAATAACTCAAGCCCAATCATGCCGTTATGTTATGTAACTTTGGAGATATTTGTATCTATTTCTTTTGCTAATAACATATATTTTAAAAAGAATACTAGAAATTTAATTTAGGTTCATGAACCTATAGACCTAAGTATAGTGAGCTTGAGCTCAACTCAGCAAGATGTTCGAACTAGCTAACTTGACTGGAAATCATATTAGTCGACCTTGGGTAATCATTAAGTTAAGCCTGAGTTACTCCCGAGTAGCTCGACTCAATTTCATTCCACCATGTGAATGGTTAGTTACATAATGTAGAGTATTAATAGTTGAATAGAAAGATGCCAAAAAGCGTATATGTACCCAACCATTTCCAAACAAATTAACAAATTAATGTTTGATCTCATTTAACAAATAAAGAAGATTCCACCAGTGCAAGCACGGGTTACTCCGTTAGGTATTACAATGATGTCAAAAATGCAGTATATCGTAATGTTCTCTATTGTGTATGAACTGAATCGGTTGTGGTAAAGTATTAATATTGCAATAAAGGCTCATGTGGCATAAGGGACATTTAATATACATCGTATGCATCTTCTCTATTTATAGTTTAGCATGGGAGAAAAGCTAGACACCATATTGGATCTAAGCAAAATTTGATCATCTCCAACAGAGCTCGAGATTGATCTGTTAGTGTCAAAAAAATTAACATAGTATTTCAGTCAAGTTGATAAATTTACCTTCTGTTTCTCTCTCTATCGGCTACTTTATACAAAATGCTCCACCAAATATGTGCCATTCGATACCCAGAATTTTTCTGACGGCACAGCTAATCTTCATCATCAGAGTCCTGAACAACTCCATTGTTCCTCATCCTCTTGACTGGGGGAAGAGAATTACCTTTCTCACCATCAGAACCAGATTCATCCGCAGATAAACGAGAGCCTGACTCTGGAGACATGACATTTTCCTTTCCTCCATCTTCATCAGAAGCATTGCATGATTCGTTTTCGTGTGCTGCAGAACGAGAACAGCCAGCTTCGTGGTCAGGATTGTCTTCTTCCCCGACTATACTGGTGGCCTCTATAATTTTAAAATCCCGGAAGTGCTGCGCTTGGCATGCTTCAGCAAGTTCACTTTAGTCACCTTGCTAAGTCGGATTAAATACTTTTCATAATCTTCTATATGAAAGATCAGCTCGGGGATGCAGCGATTTTCCCTTTTGATCTTTCCCACCATTCTCCTTCTATTAGCGTTTTCTTGCTGTTCCTGCAATTTAAATCCTCACATAAGTCACTCGAACACAGAGAAAACATTCAAAAAGAACAGAAGAAGAAATCCAAATGATGGCTGGAACCTGAAACTGGAGAGGGTAGCAATACACAGTACTCACCTTCTGCATTTCTGCCACAAAATTATAAAGTTGGAAAGTGAGATGCTTGCAAGTTAATTCAACAAGTTTCTGAAATCTAGTGCTTGGCAGAAGTTGCTTGGATCTTC
>CM024694.1:12816880-12819380 GCA_014182845.1 Corymbia calophylla | reverse complement strand
CGACTCAGGGGGGCGGGGGGTGTAAAAACTTGGACCCCCAAACTAAAGTAAATCGTCCGTACAATGGAATTTTGATGATGTAGAAACCATCTGTGGGTCCAATAAGACCCTTTCCCATCGATACGGTTCACCCTCGCCGTCGGTGGACCCAAACATGTTTTTCCAAACGATGATATCTTACTGATTGACAAGTTTGCATAACATACCATACCCATATTTTCCATGAAACGTACCTTTTACCAACTTTGGCCTATTCCGACCTGATGAGCACCTCTTCGGCGGTGGGTCAGGTGCGGGTTAGTCTTTAGACCACCGTCTCGGCCTACCCCGCCATCTTTTTGGATAAAACATGCTGCTGGGGGGTGGGGCGCCACGGTCCGCCTACCCGGCAAAAGCCGACGTTTCACCACGCTGGAGGACAGTGGACGTCTGGGGACCAGGTCTTTGTTGTATAGTGCGTAGACCCGCTATGTATGCGTCTAGGGACGTGGTCACGCAGACGAAGGGGTTGCTGACCCAAATTATTCGTCGGTGTTTTGAACTTTAGGGGCCTCTCACGCCGGCAGCAGGGGTCCCCTGGGGTGAGGTAGGCATATACGGACTCGCGCGGCCGAGCTCTATAGAGTGGTGTCGCTCAGGGGGGTGGCGCGGTTTTCAATATGTGGTCACTGGAAAGGGGGGGTTACCCCCTGGACACACCATGAGTTAACGTCCCGACCCCAAAGTATAGCGGTGCCCCGCTGTACCACGGTGTAAGTACAGCGTCGCGTCCACTATCGTTACGCTGTACTACGGCGTCAGCACAGCGTTTCGTCCACTGTAACTACGCTGGAGTACAGTGCAGTTACCGCGTGGGGTACCTTATCCGAGCCCTACAACTCACTGTAAGGAGGTGGGTGCTTAAGGGGAGGGGGTGGAACGGCTACCATGTCAAAACCTCGGAGTGCATCGCCGGGTTGGTGCCACGGAGACCGGTCGCTACCCGGCAGAACAAAGGGGGTTAAAACTGTGGGCATGGGTGTTTTGACTTGGGGGAGGTGGGTAGGCTGAATCAAGTTACCCTGCCGAAATCATCCTGCCGAGCTACCCTGCCAAACTGGTTGAAACTTGGCGGCAAGATACCCTGCTAAAAGAACCTACCCTGCTGTGTTTTAGCCTACTACCCTGCTGAAGAGGGCTACCCTGCTAGGGCGAGGCTACCCGGCAGAACGTATGCCTCTACGTTCCGAAGACGTCTGCGGCACATTATTCCTTCATCACCCAGTATAAAAACCCCAACGCACCCGCCTAACACCACCTGGCCAGATCTCCCCTACCCGGCCGTAACCCGGCCTCTCCCTTCCTCAGTCGTGCTCTCTCTCTGAGCACGACCCACCGAGGTCTACCAGTCCCGCCCACAGCGGTCCTGGCCTCCTCGACACGCCCGAAGATGGGGTAAGGAGACCCTAAAAGAATAGGGTACACCCTCCCATCCACGGGCGTCGACCAGCCGGTGCGTATAATTGTATGGCAGTCTGGTCTAGACCAGGGGGTGACGGTGACGGTGACGGCGAGGTCCCCGTAAAGCCCCCTGTAGCACCGCAATGCGGCGACAACCTATACCCTAAAGCCAGCGCACCGACCTTGCACACAGCAGGTCCAACAACAACAACGTCTACCAGAAGCCTTGAAAGCTGCGCAGGGTCGGCAGACGCCCAAGGACCCCATAACTAAGCCTAAACGGTCAGTAAGTTACGGGCCTCTGGCGCCCTCTCCGGGGCATACCTCCACTTCTTATAGTGTATCCAGGCTAGTAGCAGCTAATTATTCACATACACCAGTTAAATGTACACTTGGCACGTCCAAAGTGACAGAAATTCCGTGACGTGTGAAAGTTTCGGGTATGTCCCCACACAAACCAGTGACCGGAAATGTGACCGAATTTCAGACTCCGGCTGTGGGGTGGGGTGAAATGCAGGGTGAAAGAAGGAAGTAGGGACCCGCGGGCACGCTAATCACAGGGCATCAGAGCGTTGTGCTTCAGGGTAGTATACGCTAGGACTTGGCGTTATACACGCTAACCGGGGGTCTATGGTGGTGTTTAGGGAGGGGGTGACACATTCACGTCGCAGCCGGTAGCCAAAGGTGTCGCTCAGGGAGGGGGTACGACGGGGGTATGTTATCAGGGTGTGTATATACGTTTGGGAGTCTCTGCACGTTGAAATAGAGGGGTGGAAAACCACATGGAGTTTAATATCTATACCACCGTCGTATGTATCGCAGCCAACTCCTTTACCATGCGTACTTTACCCCATGGGGAGGGTGGTCAAGCTAAAGGAAGGTGAAAATGATGTCGTCGGTGTACTTCATCGCCTTGATTTCGATTTTCAAACGTCAATTGCGCCTCGACGGCGAGTTTGCAAAGAGTGAGACCGCTATAAACGGACTCGTGGGCTCCAGGGCTACATTTTGGTGGTCTTTTAGGGGGTAGCCCAACATTTTGCCTGAGGGGTACCAGCGG
>CM024694.1:12806880-12809380 GCA_014182845.1 Corymbia calophylla | reverse complement strand
AGGGAGCCCCACGACTATACCACCCTATAGTTTAGGGTGCTGGCCGCCTGTAGGGTGCCAAACTGGGCGATTTAGAGGTGGTGACCCGAATTATTCGTCGGTGTTTTGAACTTTGGGGCCTCTCACGCCGGCAGCAGGGGTCCCCTGGGGGTGAGGTAGGCATATACGGACTCGCGCGGCCGAGCTCTACAGAATGGTGTCGCTCAGGGGGGTAGCATAATTTTCGATATGTGGTGATCGTCAAGGGGGGTCCCGGGGGGGGTCACGCAACCTTATTTGACCGACCAGAGTGAAAAAGATACCCTTTCAACGCATGGGCTATGCATTGGGGGCTCTATGTATCACATCAAACCCATTTGTGGAGGTATTCGTCGTGATTTGACCGCGGGAGGTGCATAATGGTGTACCGGGGGGCTTCATTCGTCGGTGTTTTGAACTTCGGAGCCGTTTTGCGGGCGCCCCTGTAGAGTCACGGCTACGGGGTTGGCAACGCTAAACTCAGCGCTCCGAGCCCTACAAGATGGTCCCCAACTCGGCAGGGTAGCTCTGTTTTCGAAATTCGGTCGACTCCAGGGGGGCGGGGGGTGTAAAAACTTGGACCCCCCCAAACTAAAGTAAATCGTCCGTACAATGGAATTTTGATGATGTAGACACCATCTGTGGGTCCAATAAGACCCTTTCCCATCGATACGGTTCACCCTCGCCGTCGGTGGACCCAAACATGTTTTTCCAAACGATGATATCTTACTGATTGACAAGTTTGCATAACATACCATACCCATATTTTCCATGAAACGTACCTTTTACCAACTTTGGCCTATTCCGACCTGATGAGCACCTCTTCGGCGGTGGGTCAGGTGCGGGTTAGTCTTTAGACCACCGTCTCGGCCTACCCCGCCATCTTTTTGGATAAAACATGCTGCTGGGGGGGGTGGGGCGCCACGGTCCGCCTACCCGGCAGAAGCCGACGTTTCACCACGCCGGAGGACAGTGGACGTCTGGGGACCAGGTCTTTGTTGTATAGTGCGTAGACCCGCTATGTATGCGTCTAGGGACGTGGTCACGCAGACGAAGGGGGTTGCTGACCCAAATTATTCGTCGGTGTTTTGAACTTTAGGGGCCTCTCACGCCGGCAGCAGGGGTCCCCTGGGGGTGAGGTAGGCATATACGGACTCGCGCGGCCGAGCTCTATAGAGTGGTGTCGCTCAGGGGGTGGCGCGGTTTTCGATATGTGGTCACTGGAAAGGGGGGTTACCCCCTGGACACACCATGAGTTAACGTCCCGACCCCAAAGTATAGCGGTGCCCCGCTGTACCACGGTGTAAGTACAGCGTCGCGTCCACTATCGTTACGCTGTACTACGGCGTCAGCACAGCGTTTCGTCCACTGTAACTACGCTGGAGTACAGTGCAGTTACCGCGTGGGGTACCTTATCCGAGCCCTACAACTCACTGTAAGGAGGTGGGTGCTTAAGGGGAGGGGGTGGAACGGCTACCATGTCAAAACCTCGGAGTGCATCGCCGGGTTGGTGCCACGGAGACCGGTCGCTACCCGGCAGAACAAAGGGGGTTAAAACTGTGGGCATGGGTGTTTTGACTTGGGGGAGGTGGGTAGGCTGAATCAAGTTACCCTGCCGAAATCATCCTGCCGAGCTACCCTGCCAAACTGGTTGAAACTTGGCGGCAAGATACCCTGCTAAACTTAGAACCTACCCTGCTGTGCTCTCCCTACCCTGCTGTGTTCTAGCCTACCCTGCTGAAGAGGGCTACCCTGCTAGGGCGAGGCTACCCGGCAGAAAGTATGCCTCTACGTTCCGAAGACGTCTGCGGCACATTATTCCTTCATCACCCAGTATAAAAAAAAAAAACCCCAACGCACCCGCCTAACACCACCTGGCCAGATCTCCCCTACCCGGCCGTAACCCGGCCTCTCCTTCCTCAGTCGTGCTCTCTCTCTGAGCACGACCCACCGAGGTCTACCAGTCCCGCCCACAGCGGTCCTGGCCTCCTCGACACGCCCGAAGATGGGGTAAGGAGACCCTAAAAGAATAGGGTACACCCTCCCATCCACGGGCGTCGACCAGCCGGTGCGTATAATTGTATGGCAGTTTGGTCTAGACCAGGGGTGACGGTGACGGCGAGGTCCCCGTAAAGCCCCCTGTAGCACCGCAATGCGGCGACAACCTATACCCTAAAGCCAGCGCACCGACCTTGCACACAGCAGGTCCAACAACAACAACGTCTACCAGAAGCCTTGAAAGCTGCGCAGGGTCGGCAGACGCCCAAGGACCCCATAACTAAGCCTAAACGGTCAGTAAGTTACGGGCCTCTGGCGCCCTCTCCGGGGCATACCTCCACTTCTTATAGTGTATCCAGGCTAGTAGCAGCTAATTATTCACATACACCAGTTAAATGTACACTTGGCACGTCCAAAGTGACAGAAATTCCGTGACGTGTGAAAGTTTCGGGTATGTCCCCATACAAACCAGTGACCGGAAATG
>CM024694.1:12796880-12799380 GCA_014182845.1 Corymbia calophylla | reverse complement strand
TAAGGTACTATCAAATAAACGATAACTGATTTAATGAGCCATTCGCAGTTTCACAGTATAGATTGCTTATACTTAGACATGCATGGCTTAATCTTTGAGACAAGCATATGACTACTGGCAGAATCAACCAGGTAACTATCGTGACGCCGCGGATAGGTGAAGCGCCCCCGAAAGGGTTCGACACCACACCACGGTGGGCCCCTAAAGGCCGGAGTAGTTAAAAGGCGGGACGACGAATCGCCCGACCCATTGAAGCTGCACCCCGAAGGGATTCGCCCGCAGGGCCATCCAATTGCCCCCACTGAGTTCCCCAAAAGATGGTCCGCCGCAGAGAAGCTTCGGCCACGAGGGCACCTGCAAACTGCGACATACACCCCTCAGGAGGAGGGTACCTTACGCCAACCACGTCCTAAAAGGACGGTTGTCGGCCCAGGCCTGCCCCCAAATGTCTAGAGTAGATCGATAGCCAACGGCCAATAATCCACAGACTCCGACGGTGCCGGCTGCTTTTACACAACCGGACTTCGGCCACTGTCCCTTCCGGTTTAGTGGTCGTTATCCCTACCGTTGGGCATTTGACGGCAACCATAGGCTGAACCGTCATATACACCCAGCGATGAGGGACATTGCTGCAACAGGGACCCAAATCTCTCTGTTTCCGTGTACCCCTCCAAAACCACCTACTAGAGGCGGAGACGACCAGGGTATACAGTAACATGTCGATAGGGAGGTAGCTAGGGAGCCATCCTTAATCCGAGATTGGTCTCATGGGATCTTTCACCGCGACTACGGACCCGCTAATTAAAGCGGCGGCGCAGGTTTCCAAACCTTCCGGCCTAAATCGGGGATGAACCACTAAAGTTAGTGCTTTGACACACTAACCCAGAGGCTTCACTGCCCTAACACCCCCTTCCACATAGTATATCAGGGCTAGTAGCAGCTAATTATTCACCAGCACCAGTTAAATGTCTACTTTGCATGTCCAAAGTGACAGAAATTTGGTTACGTCTAAAAGTTTCGTGGATGTTGCCATACAACCCACCAACACCAGATATGACCGAATTTTAAGAACTGCCGTGGGGGATCGAGAGAAATCGAGGGTGGAAGGGGGGTGCTCGAGGGCATACACTGGAACGTGCGCTAAATAGTCGTGACCCTACCACTGGACGGGCCCCGAAAGGTACCTGTAGTTCCGGGGTTGATCATGGAGGTGATCGAAAGGGGGGTGTCATCGGCCTGGTGGTCTCAAGGGGGGTGGTCACAAGGGGGGTTGTCATCGGCTTGGTGTGAATAGGGGGTGGTCATCAACCTGGTGTGAATGGGGGGGTGGGTCATCAACCTGGTGTGAATAAGGGGGGGGTGGGTCATCAACCTGGTGTGAATAAGGGGGTGGTCACAAGGTTGTGTGAGTATGGGGGGTCCAAAACGGTATTAATGTAGGACCATGTCGTCGTAAGCTTGCAGGGAGCCCCACGACTATACCACCCTATAGTTTAGGGTGCTGGCCGCCTGTAGGGTGCCAAACTGGGCGATTTAGAGGTGGTGACCCGAATTATTCGTCGGTGTTTTGAACTTTGGGGCCTCTCACGCCGGCAGCAGGGGTCCCCTGGGGGTGAGGTAGGCATATACGGACTCGCGCGGCCGAGCTCTACAGAATGGTGTCGCTCAGGGGGGTAGCATAATTTTCGATATGTGGTGATCGTCAAGGGGGGTCCCGGGGGGTCACGCAACCTTATTTGACCGACCAGAGTGAAAAAGATACCCTTTCAACGCATGGGCTATGCATTGGGGGCTCTATGTATCACATCAAACCCATTTGTGGAGGTATTCGTCGTGATTTGACCGCGGGAGGTGCATAATGGTGTACCGGGGGCTTCATTCG
Source organism: Corymbia calophylla (assembly GCA_014182845.1). Lineage (NCBI taxonomy): Eukaryota > Viridiplantae > Streptophyta > Magnoliopsida > Myrtales > Myrtaceae > Corymbia > Corymbia calophylla. The sequence continues at coordinate 12,797,498 of CM024694.1, read as the reverse complement.
TCGGTGTTTTGAACTTCGGAGCCGTTTTGCGGGCGCCCCTGTAGAGTCACGGCTACGGGGTTGGCAACGCTAAACTCAGCGCTCCGAGCCCTACAAGATGGTCCCCAACTCGGCAGGGTAGCTCTGTTTTCGAAATTCGGTCGACTCCAGGGGGCGGGGGGTGTAAAAACTTGGACCCCCCAAACTAAAGTAAATCGTCCGTACAATGGAATTTTGATGATGTAGACACCATCTGTGGGTCCAATAAGACCCTTTCCCGTCGATGCGGTTCACCCTCGCCGTCGGTGGGCCAAAACCTGATTTTCCAAACGATGATGTCTTGTTGATTGACAAATTTGATATACATACCATACCCATATTCTCCACGGAACGTACCTTTTACCAACTTTGGCCTATTCCGACCTGATGAGCACCTCTTCGGCGGTGGGTCAGGTGCGGGTTAGTCTTTAGACCACCGTCTCGGCCTACCCCGCCATCTTTTTGGATAAAACATGCTGCTGGGGGGGGTGAGGCGCCACGATCCGCCTACCCGGCAGAAACCGACGTTTTACCACGCTGGAGGCCAGTGGCCGTATGGGGACCGAGCCCTTGTTGTTTAGTGCGTAGACCCACTATGTA
>CM024694.1:12779887-12782387 GCA_014182845.1 Corymbia calophylla | reverse complement strand
GTAACTCGGTCACCGATTCATCCTCTATGGCCGTTTGGGTCGAACATGATCCATGCGCTCGGCCGCTCGACCATGATGCTTGCGTGAGGGGAGACACGCGAAGCATCGATTTTTTTGTCTAGAGGTGCTCGAATCGATCCATCGGGACCTATTCGACGATCATTCGACCATGTTATAACTCATTCTTGTGCCTAATGGCATGGGCCATGCATTGGCCAACAATCGCCCATAGGCCTCCCTTGGCCTCTGAGCACCTCTACCCCCCTAAAGAGCCTTATGAACCTTTTTCCCTTTAGCACGAGGAGACATTCCTCATGTTTGAGTAGGCACCACCCCTCTAAAAAATTGTAGGAATTGAATCTTGATGAGATTTTTTGCAGAGATGCTTATAAAAATGTGAACTAAATTATGGAAAACTCAGAAAAAATTTTTAAAGTCGGGACATTTTTTTTTTTTTTTTTGGTAATTAAAAAATTGAGAAAATTCGGAAAAATAGGAAAATTAGTGGGGAGGTGGCAAAACCAATGGGGAAGCCATTTCATGACACAAACAAAATTTAGGAAGAAGAACGGACTCAATCGGACAAGAAATGATCGGTGAACTTGAAATCGAACCATGGATCGATACACGCGGTCGGCCCGGATCGATCGGGATCGATACATGGATCGGGATCGATCATGAATCGATACATGAGATACATGGATCGGCCGGAATCGATCATGGATGGACTCGGATCGGCCGGATCGGTCATGGATCGATCCAGGATCCTTCATGGATCGACCCGGATCGGTCATGGATCGCCCGGATCGGTCATGGATCGATCCGGATCCTTCATGAATCGATCCGGATCGACCCGAATCGATACATGCGATACATGGATCGGCCGGATCGGCCGGGATCGGTCATGGATCGGCCGGATCGGTCACGGATCGATACATGGATCGGCCGGATCGATCGGGATGGATCATGGATCGGCCGGATCGACTGGACTGGATCGATCATGGATCGAGCCGGATCGGTCATGGATCGATACCTGCGATACATGGATCGACCCGGATCGTTCATGGATTGATCCGGATCGACCGGGATCGATCAAGGATCGGCCCGGATCGGTCATGGATCGGCCCGGATCGGTCACGGATCGATACATGCGATACATGGATCGACTGGGATTGTTCATGGATCGACTGGGATTGTTCATGGATCGACCCGGATCGACCCGGATCGATCATGTATCGATACATGGATCGACCCGGATCGTTCATGGATCGATCGGATCGGCCGGATCGATCATGGATCGGCCGGATCGGTCATGGATCGGTCACGGATCGATACATGCGATACATGGATCGACCCGAATCGTTCATGGATCGATTCGGATCGGCGGGATCGATAATGGATCGGCCGGATCGGTCATGGATCGGCCGGATCGGTCACGAATCGATACATGGATCGGCCGGATCGGCGGGATTGTTCATGGATCGACCCGGATCAACCAGGATCGATCATGGATCGAGCCGGATCGGTCATGGATCGATACATGCGATACATGGATCGGATCGGATCGGGATCGATCATGGATTGGCCGGATCGGCAGGGATCGATCATGGATCGGCCGGATCGGTCATGGATCGGCCCGGATCGATCACGGATCGATACATGCGATACATGGATCGGCCGGATCGTTCATGGATCGGTCGGATCGGCCGGGATCGATCATGGATCGGTCACGGATCGATACATGCGATACGATCGGCCGATCGTTCATGGATCGGCCGGATCGGCCGGATCGATAATGGATCATCGGTCATGGATCGGCCGGATCGTGATCGATACATGGATCGGCCGGATCGGCGGGATTGTTCATGGATCGGCCGGATCGATCATGGATCGGCCGGATCGGATGCGATACATGGATCATCGGATCGGCCGGATCGATCATGGATTCGGATCGGCGGGATCGATCATGGATCGGCCGGATCGGTCATGGATCGGCCGGATCGGTCACGGATCGATACATGCGATACATGGATCGGCCGGATCGTTCATGGATCGATTCGGATCGGGATCGATCATGGATCGGCCGGATCGGTCACGGATCGATACATGGATCGGCCGGATCGGCCGGATCGGTCATGGATCGTACGATCATGGATCGGCCGGATCGGTCATGGATCGATACATGCGATACATGGATACATGGATCGGCCGGATTGTTCATGGATCGACCCGGATCGGTCATGGATGGATCGATACATGGATCGCCGGATCGGTCATGGATCGGCCGGATCGTTCATGGATCGATACATGCGATACATGGATCGGCCGGTGGGATTGTTCATGGATCGGATCGTCATGGATCGGTCATGGATCGATACATCGTTCATGGATCGGCCGGATCGTTCATGGATCGATACATGCGATCATGGATCGGCCGGATCGTTCATGGATCGGATCATGGATCGACCCGGATCGGTCATGGATCGGCCCGGATCGGTCA
>CM024694.1:12614887-12769887 GCA_014182845.1 Corymbia calophylla | reverse complement strand
GATCGATCAAGCATCGACCCACACGGCCATCCCACATGACGGGATCGATCCACGATCCATCCACACGGTCGTCCGGATCGATCGGGATCGATCCACACGGCCATGGGCATCGAGGATCAATCCACATGGCCATCCCGAATCGATCCATGATCGATCCACATCGCCTGTGGTACACGATGCAAAGATCGATCCACATGGCCGAGGGAACATGGCAAGGATCGATCCACACGGCCAAGGCAAGATGCAAGGTATGATGCAAGGCACGATGGGCATGGTCCCAAGCACGATGCAAGGCACGCCAAGGCACCAAGGCACCATGGGCGCGGCCATGGCACGATGTAAGGCACGATAGGCGCGGCCAAGGCACGATGGGCACGAGCAGGGCACATAGGCACATTCAATTCACGGGGCACATAGGCACAATCGGTTCACGGGGCTACCCACACCGTTTCGTACACGACAAATGCCGAGGCGACTCATCCATAGCTCCTCGAGCAAGAGAACTCGAGGACCACACGGACTCGTCAAGCCGAGGTCATGTTTGCAACGCTAGATGCGAGAACACCGGTATTGTTCATATCGAGGCTGCATACCGATCTTGTTCATATTGGAGGCTACCCACGCCGTCGCGTACACTACAAATGCCAAGGCGACTCATCCATAGCTCCTCGAGCATGAGAACTCGAGGACCACACGGACTCGTCAAGCCAAGTCACGTTCGCAACACTAGACGCGAGAACACCCGTCTTGTTCGTATCGAGGCTACATACCGATCTTGTTCGTATCGGGGCTACCCACGCTTTCGCGTACACTACAAATGCCGAGGCGACTCGTTCATAGCTCCTCGAGCATGAGCACTCGAGGACCACATGGACTCATCAAGCTAGGTCACGTTCGCAACGCTAGACGCGAAAACACCCGTCTTGTTCGTATCGAGGCTACATACCGCTTGGCTCATTCGTTCATGCCCACGGCATGGTCTTGTCTTTACCGAAGGGACTCATAGATTCGTCAATTCCGAAGTAACTAGGTCACCGGTTCATCCTCTATGGCCGTTTGGGTCGAACACGATCCATGCGCTCGGCCATGATGCTTGCGTGAGGGGAGACACGCGAAGCATCGATTTTTTGTCTAGAGGTGCTCGGTTCAATCCGTCAAGACCTATTCAATGATCATTGGACCATGTTATAACTCGTTCTTGTGCCTAATGGCATGGGCCATGCATTGGCTAACGATCGCCCATAGGCCTCCCTTGACCTTTGAGCACCTCTACCCCCTAAAGAGCTTTATGAACCTTTTTCCCTTTAGCACAAGGAAACATTCCTCATGATTGAGTAGGCACCACCCTCTAAAAAATTGTAGGAACTAAATCTTGATGAGATTTTTTGCAGAGAGGCTTATAAAAATGTGAGCTAAATTATGGAAAACTCAGAAAAAAATTTTGACGTCGGGAAATTGTTTTTTATTTTTTATAATTAAAAAATTGACAAAATTCGAAAAATTAGGAAAATTAGTGGGGACATGGCAAAACCAAAAGCCATTTCATGACACAAACAAATTTAAGGAAGAAGAATGGACTCAATCGGACAAGAAATGATCAATGAACTTGAAATCGGACCATGGATCGATCATGGATCGACCGGGATCGATCATGGATCGATACATGCGATACTTGGATCGACCGGGATCGATCATGGATCGATAAATGCGATACATGGATTGACCGGTGTCGCGACCTCACCTCGGGTGCACCACCTAGGGTTTGGCTAATGAATTACTAAGCCTAAACTTAGTTCGGGCTCTCCCAAGCCCATACCAATTCGCGACTTAGGGTTTAAGTTTTTTAACATGCCAATGATTTTTACTTAAGAGTCGCAACTAATCTATTTTTGGTGGGTCGATTAGAAACCCAAGTAAAGTACGGGAGAGTTACTTCACTCCTACGAACCGAGACTATGGGATCGGGGACTTGATTACGTTAGATTTCTCTAATGCCCTTTTGGTACATTTTCTCTTTTATTTGAAGAAAATGATTTTGCAGGAAGTTTGCATTGATTTTAATTTACTCCCTAACATACGGTGTGATTATGCGAGTGCGCAACCATTATCTAACACTCAATAAAAGCAAAGCAATAAATAAATTGCAAGGAAAATGAGGAAGTTACTTACCTTGAAGCTACGAAAGCATCTGCGATGTTAGCTTAAAAATTACATCAATGATCCTAGATACAATTTCTAATTAACACGCACTCATTCAAATATTTTTTAAGGTTTTCACTTATTTAATGAAGCCTAAAACTATGTGCAATGCATGTAATGACATACAAAAGTGTCTAACTATAATAGCATGCAATGTGCAACCTAATATGTAAACTATATATCACGCGACAATAACTTAATCTAATGCTAAAAAATATTTAATGCAACTATCCTAGCATGTCACGCATTCGAATGACCTTAAACATGCAATGACTAGATGACACATGGAAGATGACCTAATTCTACATGACATGAGCATGGTAATTTTTTATTTTTTCTTTTCTATAATCAAAATTCGAAATTAAAAGAAATAACCTATAGTTAAACATGCAAACTATCCTAAAAGAAAACATTCTAACAAGAATCACATCCAACTAAACTATTTTTTTTGGATTTTCTTTTATAAGCAAAATCAATTCGAGCAAAGGCATCAAAAACTGCATGGCAACAAATCAGGCAAGATATTATCCATGTCCATTTAATTTTGGAAACAAATAAAATCGACGAATCATATCTCGAGCCCGAGATCGGATTGGCCAATATTTCAGAAAATCGCAAATCGTATCTCGGGCGTGAGATCGGATCGACGATTTTTCCATGCGATTGCGAGTCATATTTCGGGCATGAAATCGGACCGACAATCATACGCACGTTATGAAGTAAGGAAAATTTCCTAGTTTACGAGAGGTCATGAGATCTTTTGGACATTGCAATATTGATCAAATATTCAACTAAGATTGCAATTCCACAAACTAGGCAATAAAATATGAGAAACTTGTATTAATCAGGATTCTTACCTAATTTGAATATTTGCTTCCAAATTTGACAACTCGTGAATCACCATTGCCAAGTGGTGGATCGACGGTTCTTGATGGTGGCCTCGACGAAACACGATAGCGTGGATAGCGGGTGATAAACGTATGACCGGCGATTGGTGATGCTCACGGTGGGCAGCCCCGTATACCCAATCCTGCAAAGTCACAAAAACAATTTATAGCGGAGAGCAGGAGGGGCGTTCATCGTTGATCACGGGATGGAGTATTGCAGTTTTTCTCAGTGCAAAATCACGGGCAACTTTTATTGTCACGATGCGGGCCTCCTCAAATCAGCACGAACAATAAGGACCTTGAGGGTGAGAGGTCACAGCAGATCGACATTGCCGTTCGAGCAGCAACGATTTGGCTTCGATGGCCACAGCGGACAACAAGCGGGCATCAATCGAGCGCCACGGAGGAGCGGGGCTGTAGGGACGTTGAAGGGCTGAGGCGTGCGACACTGGGAGTTGCAGCGTCGTCAGGCAGCTCGTGGCTTCGGCTTGGTCGGCGTTCGAAGCTATAGGCGGTGGAGAGCAATTGGTGGAAGCCATCTTTCTTCCCCCTTTTATTCTCTTTTTTTTTTTTTTTCACCAAAAAGAGTGGTGGGACCTCTTCTCTTTTCCCTCTCCAGCGTGTGTCAAAGGGAGCCTTCTCTTCTGCCTCCTTTCGTTGACCGAATTCTCTCTTTTATTCCCTCTCCCCTCTCTTTTTTTTTCGCGTCTCCTTCGTGGCTCTCTCTCCCTTTTCTCTATTTTTTTCTATCTCTCTGTCCTCTTCAGGGTGTGCAGCCCCTTTTTATAGGCGAGAGGACTATGTTATTTAAGGAAAGATGATAAATTTGCACGTTGCCTATTTAGCACTTGTATCCCACGTGCAATATTTTTTCAATATTTCATCCGACACCTTCCCCTGAATATTGAAAGAATAATGCAAATATTCTCGAGAACATTCTCATATTCCCGAGAATATTCTCATATTCTCGGGAACATTCTCATATTCCAACTCGTCACCCCTTAACGGGCCTAGCCAAATTCTCTTCCACCATGGGCTTAATCCAACTTGTTAAATTAAAGCTTAGAACCATCAATTGAAGCCCATTTGCCACATGTCCAATGCAAATGCAATAATAAATGCTCTTAAAACAATCTGCTATGCAATTTAATCCTAATATTTTTTGTTTAGAGGTTAAAATTAATCCCTAAATTTTTGTGCATTAGATTATGAATGATCAATCAAAATTTAGGTGTCAACAACCGGGATCGACCGAGATCGATCATGGATCGATACATTCGATACATGGATCGATCCACGCGGCCGTCCCGAATCGATCATGGATCGACCGGGATCGATCATGGATCGATCCACGCGGCCGTCCCTTATCGATCATGGATCGATCCACACGGCTGTCCCAAATCGATCATGGATCGATACATTCGATACATGGATCGATCCACGCGGCCGCCCCGGATCGATCATAGATCGATCCACACAGCCATCCCACACGACCAGATCGATCCACGCGGTCGGCCCGGATTGATCGGATCGATGCACACGGCCATCCCACATGACCAGGATCGATCCACGATCCCTCCACATGGTTGGCCCGGATCGATCATGGATCGATCCACGCGGCGTCCCTTATCGATCATGGATCGATCCACGCGGCCGTCCCGGATCGATCACGGATTGACACATTCGATACATGGATCGATCCACGCGGCCATCCCACACAACCAGGATCGATCCACGCAGTCGCCCGAATCGATCGGGATCGATGCACACGGCCATCCCACATGACCAGGATCGATCCACGATCCCTCCACACGGTTGGCCCGGATCGATCGGGATCGATCCACACGGCCATGGGTATCGACCGGGATCGATCCACATGGCCATCTCGAATCGATCCATGATCGATCCACATGGCCATCTCGAATCGATCCACACGGTCAAGGTACATGGTGCAAGGATCGATCCACATGGCCAGGGGACACAACAAGGTTCGATCCACACGCCTGATCCACACGGTCCATGGGCACGATCCACACGCCCGCCCCACGCGACCCTCGGCCATGGGCACGAAAACCGCAGGTAAAGGCACAAAAACCGCAGGAAAAAGCCGGTGGGCATGGTCCCAAGCACGATGCAAGGCACAGCCAAGGCACCATGGGCGCGGCCATGGCACGATGCAAGGCACGATGGGCACGGACAGGGGCACATAGGCATGTTCAATTCACGGGCACATTCTAGGCACATAGGCACAATCGATTCACGGGGCTACCCACGCCGTCTCGTACACTACAAATGTCGAGGCGACTCATCCATAGCTCCTCGAGCAAGAGAACTCGAGGACCACACGGACTCGTCAAGCTAGGTCATGTTCACAACGCTAGACGCGAGAACACCGGTATTGTTCATATCGAGGCTGCATACCGATCTTGGTAACATCTCTGTCACTTCGTTTTTCCCTACTATTTTAGTAATACTTTAGAATTTTAGGTGCTTATTTTTGCCGTTGAATGTTTTGGTGGGATTATTTTCAATCTCTGACATTTCTCTAAAGTCTCCCTCTAATTTATATTATTTAGCTGAAACTAAATTATTTGAAATATATTTATCAAAAATAATTATTTATATTTTTAGAAAAAGTAATCATCAACAAAGATCATTTTCATTGTTAATAACAATTTATCTCTAAATATTTTTGTTAAAAATGGAAATGTTTTTCCTTCCTTTTTTTTTTTTTGACTTGATATGAGCAATTATTTTTAAACAAATATGGCTCGAATTATTAAAAACAAACGGTATAAATTTTTTTGAAATACAAGGAAAAAAATTTATTTGGGAATATATTGATTTTCATAGTATACAATGTGATTGATAGAAGTCCCTGGCTATAGAGACGGACCTATGGAAAGTATTGATCGCACCTTTTGAAAAGACATAATAATAACTTAAACTTCAACAAATATGAGTTAATATTAAGTGAAAGTTAAATCTCAAATGATAAAGGCCAAAATTAAAATCAAAAGTAAAGGTCATCATGACACATTTCGTTAACATCTCCTATTTATGTTATCTTCATTATCATATCATCTTAGCTTAAGATATTACTTGTTCGAGATAATTTTTCAATAACAAATACAATGACAAATTAAATGTATTGTTGATATATATTTCATTAGAAATATCTTTTAATACGTTGATAATAGTGAAAGAAAAATGTATAGTTATTGTGACAGCACGTCTTTCTTACAAATAATTATCATGACACCACTAGCAAACTGTCTCCATCGCTTTCGTCGGCCTTTGATAACTTTCAAGTCTATTAATGAAATGGAACTAATATCGAGCAATGTGCGTATCGCCCGTGCAAAGTTGACTAGACATATAAGTGGAAAAAATAAAATAGAGTCATCGAATACTTTAGAAGGATCAGGTTATCGCCTCAAGATTTGCCCCTATCAATTATCAAGTGCCAAGTATAAAATTTCTTGTATGAAAAAAGCACTTAACAAACAATATCCTTTAGTACAATTTTCTGGCAAAAATTTTCAAGGATAACATTGTGCTCCTTCGTTTTTTACTATAAGTCAGAGACATTTTCCCATATATATCCGCTCGTCCCTTTCGGACAACCTTAACATCCGAATCACTTGTTCCTGTAATAATATATATCCATGCTATGGAGTCACTAGTTTGGATGTACTTCGCGCGCGCAGACAGATTGAGAGAGAGTACAAAAATCGCTTGCTGGTCTTGGGAGGACAGGCATTGAGCGCGATGAACTAGGACGAGCAACTATGTGCTGCTGGGACCAGGAGGCTGCGAGGTGGACACCTCAACGGAAGAGGACAAATCCGCAAGACGGAGAGGCCGCCGCAACGTCCTGGTCGAAGGAATCCAAAGGTTCGGAGCCATCATGAAGAATCCATGGTTGCACACCGCCTTCTCTAGATTGAACGTGGAAGAGATTTCGTCTAAGTGCAACTGGAAATCACAGCAATCTTCCATGTCCGACGTCAACAGAAGGAAACCGAAACCCCAAAATGAGGAAGATGCTTAACGCTTCCTTAAAATGCAAAGACTACGCAACTTTCCAATGCATGGGGAATCCTCGCATCCTCGACTGTTGCAAACAAAAATAAATTCATCTCGTGCTTTTGGGTGACTCCTCGTTTGCCTCTTTTGGGAGCGCGAGTACGAAGAAGAACTAAATGCGGACTGACGAGGTGCTCTTCTTGTAGTCTACACAGAATATTTACTTCTTACAAGCAAGTGTCACGGGCCGATCATTTGGGATCGCGACCGTGCGGCGACTTAGGCTATTTTGGATCGCTTGGGATCGTTGGGGCCTAAGCCAAGCCTTCTTCGGATCGACCGATCACTCAACTCACCCGGATCGTAGAGAGAGAAACTAGAGAGAAGCTCTGAACGAAAGAAAGGAAATTAGATTGCTAATGGTTGGATAGATACAAATGAGGGGGAGAGCACCCCTTCTTATACTTGAGACCCTCATATTACAACCATTGATCGAGTTTTGATCCGGCGGACGAGATCGTACCACCCCACCTACCACCTACCGACATTTATGACGAGAAAATTCTAGACCACGGCACAATTACGGGATCGCCCGTCCCCGAGAATGTTCCGGAAGCACTTGGATCCTTCGAAGGGCGTTTTGGTCGTTCTCCCTCGATCACGAATGCTCCATTGACCATGGAAACCTCTCGCTCCGTGACATTCTCCCCACTCATTCGAGCAACGTCCTCGGCGCTCACAGCATGGGGAGAGTTCTTCTTGGCACGAGCTTCTTCCTATTCCGCTTAACTCGACCGACTCAAACGGTAACTCGAACGGCTTCACAATTGGTTGGATGCACAATCCTTTCTTCGACTCGGGCATAGCACGCTGCACATACTCCACTTCGGGGAAGAGGGCTTCGATCGGCATGTCATAAATTGGTGCAGGAGGTCTCAACTCTACCTTCAGCTTCTCCAATGGTTGGGTCTTTGGTTGTTTGTCGGCCATGCGCTTGGCCGCCTTCAAGCTTTTGTCGAGGAGATGAACCGCAGCAATCGTCTTGGTGTTCATCACCCCTTTGAGCATCGGTACCATGGACGGACACTTCGGATCGAGCACTATGATGCATTTGGATCCCATGTCGATCATGGCTCTCGCTCGATTGAAGAATTGCATTCCCAAGATGAGATCGTAGTCGTCGAGCGGGACTACTTCGAACGAGAGCTTGCCTTTCCATATGCCAATTTGGACTTCGACCTCCGGGTTGTGCCTCCACTTGCAAGGTCTTCCAATTTGACGGTCTTGAATCGCCTTCCGTTCGGCATCACTTTCAAACTCAACTTCTTCGCTACCTCGGTCGCCATGAACACATTGGACGCACCCGTATCAACCAAGGCATAGAGAGTAATTCAACATACCTCAAGTTCGACGAAGTACATGTCTGTTTGCTCTTTCTTCTTGGGCGGTGGTTGAGTTTGCACAGAGTTGAGAGTCATCCCACCAAGTCGGATTTGGCACTTCTCCTCCTTTGGCCGTTCTTCTTCTTCGACGGAGAGGATGGCATTGACTGGTGCTTTTGCGGACACTTTTGTGTCCAATGATTTCCTTTGCAAATGAAGCAAGGAGCGGGCGGAGGTTGATCATACTTACTTGTGTAGTTCGCTTGTGGTCGACCTCTTTGGACGGGTTGTTTGGACGAGCCTTCTCCCCAAGTCTTCATTCGACCACCTTGATCCTTGAGGCCACGGGAGTTGTCTCCACCTTCATCCTCGGAGGACCGATCCGACCTCCAATCCCTTAATCGATGTTTCGTTGGATCGAACTTGTTGAGGTCGATGAGCGATTCGGCCACGGTAAAGGCCCTCAATAGACTTCTCACGTCCCGACGCATTAGCTCTTGTCTTGCCCACGGCTTGAGTCCATCCAAGAACGCTCCGAAAGCCTTCTCTTCTCCAAGATTGTTGATTTGGAGCTTAAGTTCGGTGAATTCCTTCAAATACTCTCGGACCGTACATCGTTGCTCGAGGCGATAGAGCTTGCTATGGGCTTCTTGTTGAGCAAACTCGGGAAGAAGTATTCCCGAAACTCCTTTACGAAGTCATCCCACGTCTCCACGGGATGGGCACCGCGCTTGGTCTCATCACACCTATTGCGCCACCAAAGCATTGCGATATCGGTAAGGAACATAGTAGCGGTTCGTACCTTGACACTCTCGTGTTGGATGTTGGCAGCTCCAAAGTACTACTCCATGCTCCATATGAAGTTGTCCACCTCTTTGGCGGATCGATCACCCTTGAACTCCTTGGGCTTCGGCACCTCTATCTTGGGCACCGCTTGGGTAGGCATCGCTCCGTTCGCGATGCTCAGCTTGCATAGGGCGAGCTCCGTCTTGAGCTCTTGGATCTCCACCTTCATGGCTTCAACTTCGTCCCATCGGGGGTTCTCCTCTTCCATTGCTCGAACTCGTTCCCTCAAGTCGTCGATCAATGTCTCGAGGGCATCGTCCTTCGCTTGGAGAGGGACCGTCACATTGTTGATGGCGTCTGTGAAGTCCTTGCGAAGAGAGCCTTCAACCTCCATGATTCGGTCTCGAACATCATCAAGTCCATCTATGACTTCGGCCACGGCATTGCGCATCCTCGCAAACTTCTTATCGAGCGCGGCAACGGCTTCCGACGAGGTTCCTCTTTTCTTGCTTTCGGCCGCGAGTCTCTCGACTTGAGCAACCTCTCCATCCACAATGGCTTCTTGGATCGACATTCTTTCGAACAGTTGGTGCTGCTCCTTGGATCTCTCTTCTTTGCTCGATACCACTTGTCACGGGCCGATCGTTTGGGATCGCGACCGTGCGGCGACTTAGGCTATTTCGGATCACTTGGGATCGTTGGGGCCTAAGCCAAGCCTTCTTCGGATCAACCGATCACTCAACTCACCCGGATCGTAGAGAGAGAAACTAGAGAGAGAAGCTCGAACGAAAGAAGGGAACTTGGATTGCTAATGGTTGGATGGATACAAATGAGAGGGGGGGCACCCATTCTTATACTTGAGGCCCTCAAATTACAACCATTGAACGAGTTTCGATCTGGTGGACGAGATCGTACCGCCCCACCTACCACCTACCGACATTTATGACGAGAAAATTCTAGACCGCAGCAAAGACAATTACGGGATCGCCCGTCCCCGAGAATGTTCCGGAAGCACTTGGATCCTTCGAGGGGCGTTTTGGTCGTTCTCCCTCGATCACGAACGCTCTATTGACCATAGAAATCTCTGCTCCGTGACACAAGTAAAAGAGAGAACAGCATTGAAGAGTTGTATCCAAGCAAGAACGAAGATTCGTAATAAACCCTGCTAAATACTCACTAAATAATTATAGATACTATCCTAAATTTATGAGTATATATGAATGCATCAGTTGGTCTATTCGACAATTTCTCTAAAGCTCATCTAAGATTAATTTAATAATCCATGAAGAGAGTTAGTGATTTAGAGAAAAAGCAACTTGACGAAAATCAGTGAATTTCAGATTTTATGACGATGTGATTGTTCATTATAAGGACAAATAGGCGAAATTGTACTAGCAGGATTGCACCATTCTTATGTCCATAATATATAAGCACAATTGATAGAGTGTTTTTTTTAACTATACAAATGTGATAGTCGTGGAACCGCGGAAGAACATTGGTGAGCGACTTGCTGAAATTCAATTGAGTAGCTTTAAACGCTGAACAAATTGTTTCATGTTGCATATAACTTTAATAGTAGATTTGACCATATAATGCTCTCGTTGGGCTTTTTCTAATATTAATTTCTCTAACGAGGTAAGCATGTAAAAGCATTTCAATTATTTTAAATTATTTGAACATTATATAACGGGCGGTGTTATTTCCACCTCCTAAATAATTATATCCACCATTTATACTAAAAAGACAACATTGCCCTCAATCTTTGAATTGCAGTTTATAATGATGGTCCCTTTCCTTTTCTATTTAGGATAATTACCATGATTAAACATTTCACATGTTTTGCTTTTTAGCATATTAAAGAAAAGTCCATTATCAAATATTCCTATGATGTTTTATATAATCCGTGTAAAATTATCTTGCTAATAGTGAAGACATTTTTTGATATAGTGTAAAACTGAAAAGTCTCCTCTTCATATTGATCTTATAAAAAAAAAAAATTCATCACTGTTATCTCAAAAGCTCACTTTCTTAGTGAGCTATTTATTAATTTCATTAGTCTAAAATATTTATCAAGTCTCTTTATTTACTATATCAAAGAATTTATCTTTTTTTCCTTATTATATTGGCGAAATACTTTTATATAGAGCATGTAAGATTTAGAAGAATATATGTGCACAATGAGGTATCTTGATATTTTTCCAAAAAAAGTTCATAGATGATATTGTTTTTTGTCAATCCAAAATAATGAAATTTCACTAGCATTTTCAAAACAAAGTTCTTTCTTTATGCAATGTTATGGTTGATGAAAGTTTATCTACTCAATAATTTATCCATAAATTTGATCGACTATGAAGAAAAGAATTAGATTTCTTGGAAATTTTCCTTTTTGACAAAACAAATCTTTGTGGAAGTAATATCTAACAATAAAAAAGCATAGTGCCTTTAATTTACAAGAAAAATCTACACTAAACAAAAAAAAATATATATGAAATTCTTAATTATTGTCATTAGATTTTACATGGATTAGAAATACTAAAAAAAAGGAAAGTAAGTAAATTTGGGACCACCAATTTAAATTGCAATTGAATGATAGAGGGCAATTTTGCAATTTTGATGAAAAATGGGTGAATATGTATAGGAGGTGGAAATAGAATCGCCCTATATAATTTGCTAAAAGTTAGTAGTATTTAATGTTGAACACTAACAAATTACAAATTAAAAGATAAAGTACAATGAAACATAGCAAGAAGCATAGCGAGATCGTACCTTTGCTACTTGTCATGTTTATCAATGTCGCGACCTCCCTTTCACGTCTCAAAAGGCTAATGGCTTGGCTAATACTTTAGGGCTTAACCCGGCTCTCCCAAACCTACCAATTCATGACTTATGTTTCAAGTTTTTAATTTATAAGTCAATTTCATTAAAAAAAAAAAATGAATCGTTACTAATCGTTTGTGGTAAGTCGATTAAAAATCCAATTAAAACATTGGGAAAAAATATTTTACTCTAAGCAACCAAAAAAACTAAAATCGAGGACTTAATTACACTAATTAATCAATTATGCATTTTCGGTACCTAATTTTGTTTAAACCCTTATTATTTGATTTTTGTTTTTCGAATTTTTCAAGAATTTTCCATACATTTGTGGAGAAAAATATTTTTTTTCTTTCAGATTTTTCTGAAAATATAAATATTTTTGATTTTTTTCTGATTTTTTGGAATAAAAGTACTTTTTGTATTAAAAATAATATTATTACATTATAAAACAGATCCAAGTCGGACCCCCGATGTCCAACCTGGTCGAGGCAAGCCTGGACGCGCAGCCTAAGTCTTCGGCAGAACCGGACTTTGGCGAATAGGCCCAATATGATTACCGTGGGGTTCCTTACGCTTCCGCGCATTGAGCGACTCCGCCGGTGACCCTCGACATTGCCACTCGTCTTCGGCAGCTCGGTCATCGAGCGACGTTTTGCGTGCATCTATACATTGGCTGGGACTCCGTCATTTTTTTTATATCGATCGATCACAAGCTCTCGGATCTAATTTTTCCTCTCACCATCTATTCCTCTCTCGGATCTGGTTTTTCCAAAACAGCTTTATCTTAGGCCCCGTTTGGTTCGGTTTTTGCCAAGGGGCTTTCACTCGAAAGCCCCTTGGCCAAATGCAAACATGTTTTTCGTTTTTTAAGGACTTTGGCCAAATACAATTGCATTTTCAAAGAGCTCTAAAGGCCTTTAGCCCAAGGGAGATTCGGAGCCACTTTGGGAAGTTGCATTTTCCAAATGTAAATGGCACTGTTCACTTAGTTACTATTCATCTTCTCCTCCGATGAGCCGACAAGGCCGACGACCGCCGACCAAGGGTCCCGACGCCGGCGAACACCGCCGAGGGGTCACCGGACCCCACCGACCGCTGCTCGGGGTCGCACGACCACCGCCCAAGGTCGCGCGACCCGGCACCATCGCCGTCACCGGGTTCACTTGGCCCCGCGGTGTTCGCTTGGGTCGTGCGCCCTGTGCGATGGAGGTGAGGTCGCGAACCCAGCGTCGCCGCTTGGGTCGCGCGCCCAAGCGACCCCGGGCGACGCACGTCGCCGGGTTCACGCGACCCGGGCGACTATCCGCCGGGGCGCGCGAACCCGGGCGACCCAAGCGACGACCGGATCTAACCATCGCCCGAGGTCGTGCAACCTCGGGCGAGGCTGTCCGGCGGCTAGAAAAATTTTAGTAAAAATGCTTTACAAAGTGTAGTATTTACCAAACGGTATTTTGGCCAAAGTTGCTTCGCACCGCAATGAAAAATTTCATTTTACCAAACGGTATTTACATTTCATAAACCCCTTTAGCCTAAGGATATTTGCATTTTCCTAAGGGCATTTGCCCAAAGCCGAACCAAACAGGCGCTTACTCGGCTCTCTCTTGCTCTCTAGTTTTTTTTCCTTTCCCGTCTTTTCGCCACTTTGAATTTTTTTTCACTTTTTCTTACCTCTCTCTCTCGATGTAAGTGGTTCGAGTCGGTTCCATTTTCCTGGAAAACTGAACCGAAATTGCACCGATAAATATCCATTGAATCAAACCGAAATTGGATTCGATCCAAACCAAACCGCACCGAAATCTCGTTTCGGTTCGATTTTTGCTTTTCTTTTTTTTTTTAATTTTATATATTATAAGATTAATTTTTCCTGTTGCTACTGCTTGGATCTTGGACAGCGATCCCTCTTCATTTCTCTCTGTGTACGGTTCGATTTGATTTTTGATTTTCAATTTGATTATTGACATCTCGGTGACTTCCTCTCTCCATCGTCTCTCCCCCTCTCTGCATATTACCAGACCTGAAGAAAGTAGACTCCTAGTCATTTCACTTTATGACCAAGAGACCAAAAAGATTTATTTTATAATATTATTGCCCTTCGTTTCTTCTGCTTTCATTCTTCTTCAGAACCAGGGCTAGCCGCCGTCCCGTCTCCCCGTTTTGTCTTCTTCTCTCTTTTTAAAGACAATATACTCTTTTCTTTTTTGTTTATTTCTCTTTTACTCTTCATCTATCTCTCCTTGCGTCTCTCGGGTTTCTCGTTCCCTCGCACGAAATAAGCGGAAACACTGCCGACCTCACCTTATTTGATGGACCGCATGTTCAAACGCTAAAACAAGGCTCAAAACTTGATAAAATAAAATCTGAAACTAGGCAATAATGAACGAGCGGTACCCAGTTTCTACAAGGAGATGACTCAGTGTGCGCTTAGTGTATGCACTTAGGCGGAAATGAACAGAGCAAATCTCAGTCATAACAAAGGACATGAACGAACATCGTTTCGTTGAGCAGGTGGCGTGCGCCATTTATAGGCTGGAGGGTCCGATCGAGGGATGCATTTCGACCACCGATCCTTGGCACGTCGACCCGCCTCCCTCTTGGTCGAACCGGCGTCCCATCCCGTCTTCTCCACGGAGGCCTGCTCGGCATTGAAGGAGTCTGCCAAGACGTCCCCTCCGCCCGGTGGCATTGATGGCGCCTACATGACGTCTCCTCCGTTGCAGATCTACTCTGCTGTCGTAGGTCGTCCTCCGCGCGTCGATGTCTTCTGCGTGTGAGCCGCAGCACCAGGGAAGAAGGAAGGAGCAAGGAACGAAGAGGAAGCAGAAGAGGAGGGGGGCCAGCCTCCGGAGTCGCCTCAAGCTCCTCAGCTCATTGAATGCGCCTACCCCAGAAGTCCACTTCGTCGCTGGCTACCCTGGTCTGCATCGGTAGGCTATCCCCTCGCGTGTCTTCCGCCTCTGCGCACGTTGCCATCTTCTGCCCCCTTCTCTCTGTCGCGTGCGTAAACCGCAGCACCAGGGAAGAAGGAAGGAGGAAGGAAGCAAAAAAAAATATCTTTATTTTCCAAAACTTTTAAACGTCAATTTGTTTCCTACATGCGACCGCAATGTGTATTTGCTAGTATATAGAGATTTTAACCTCTTTCATCAAAATTTAGATTGTTGTAGGAAAAGAAGATTGATATATTAAATACTAAGCAATTATTTTGTATTCGAATATATTAAAGTAAGGCATTAATTGATTATTTCCAATCATCTTCATTATCGTAAATGATAATTTTGTCCATTTATAGTTTTTACATTCATAGTGAATGTGTAACTCATTGCACCATGAAAATTCATGTCATTTTATGCCTTCTTTCTAAAACTCCTTTAATTAAGTTAGTAGTTAGCACATATCCATATATCGATGTAAAATTATAAACTCGTATCGTGTATTAATGACACTAAATTGATCATCCATTTATGTTAATTGATTGTACTTTATCTAACTAATTCTTATTTTTATTTGATTAATCTTATGTATATTATGGGATTTTGTCCATTAACGGTGAGAGGTTTTATAATTAGTGTTTGTCAGTTAAGTATACTTTTATATCTATTATTATTATTAGAATTCGATATCATTATTATTGGTAATTTATTATAAAGAAAATGTATATCT
This sequence comes from Corymbia calophylla, assembly GCA_014182845.1. Lineage (NCBI taxonomy): Eukaryota > Viridiplantae > Streptophyta > Magnoliopsida > Myrtales > Myrtaceae > Corymbia > Corymbia calophylla. Next base: position 12,754,127 of record CM024694.1, on the reverse strand, counting down.
TATGTCTATTATTGCTATCAAAAAAGATTTTCTTATATCTATTATTAATTAGCATTTTCTTGTACATATTATCATAATTATCAGAATACCACTGTTATAATTATGAAAAAAATTTGTGCATTAATGATGTCAAATAAATCAATGAATATCTCATCTCATATACATATAAAAATCGGTTATGAGGATCCATCACCGAAATTAATTTTTAGTCCAGTTAAATAGGCTTGGCTAATTATCTTCTGGTAGATGGCTGCTTCATCCCTAGTGCCCTTGCTCTTATTATAAATCACATCAATAGTTGGTGATGCCTTTTCGTTCGACGCCAGGTTTCAAAAGAGATGTGTGGCGAATATGCCTAATTCAATTGGAAACTTATGGAAATTTTCATGTTTATATTCTCATCATTGTAAGCTAGACCATTTTCATCTTCCACTTCCATATAATTTTTAGGAAAAATATGACCAAAAGCCCTAAATTATATCACTTGTGATAAATTTTCCTGAACTTTTTTTGTAATACAAAAAATCCCAAACTATGTTACTTGTAATGTGTTTACTCTAAAAAATTTTGCGACACTAAAAACTCTAAATTTTACCTATTGTAACACATTTACATTAAATTTTTCTTATAATACAAAAAACCCTGAATTTATATTTGTGTAACACATCAAGGGTACTTTCGTCTTTTACTTTTACTTTTTCTTCTTTTTTTTTCCATCTTCTCTCTTCCTTCCACCATGGCTGGTAGAGGGAAGCCGGCAAAGGCCACCCTCGCCGGTGTCGAGTCAAGCGAAGGCGACCCTCACCTAAGTCATGCGAGGGCCGCCCTCCCCAACATAGGGGGCAAGGGCGGGAGGGCAAGGACGAGGGCGTGATCTATCAAGGTGAGGGCCGCCCTCGCCAATGCAGGGATGAGGGCTCATCCCCATCGGATCCGGCGAGGGCAAACCCTTGCTCGAGTCATGCGAGTGCAGCCCTTGCCCGACTTCAACGCCGGTGAGGGCAACCCTCGCCGGCTTCCCTCCGCTAGCAATAGTGGAGGGAAAGAGAGAAGAAGGAAAAAGAGAGTAAAAAGGTGAAAATGCCCTTCGATCAAAGATTTTTGGGTAAATGTGTCACACAAGTACAAGTTCGGGGTTACATGTAGTTTGGAATTTTTAGTGTCACAAAAGAAAGTTTAGGTTAAATGTGTCACAATGAGCATAATTTGGAGTTTTAGTGTCACAAAAAAAAAATTTAGGGAAAATCTATTACAAGTAGTATAGTTTAAGATTTTTTGTATTGTAAAAAAAAGTTCTGGGTAAATTATCACAAGTGACATAATTTGGAGTTTTTGTGGCATTTTCCATAATTTCTATCTATTTCCTTCTTCTTTTTTATAATTCCCTGAATTGAAATATTATCGCCCTTTTTTTCCTATTCCTATAGATTGTATATACCTTATTTGATGTAACTACTTGAGTAAAATGAAAGGAAACTTTCACGTCCAATTTTGAAGAGGGGAGATCCTATAGGATCCGATCCCAATTTTTTCTTTGCTAGGCCATAACTAAAAAACCTACTTTCTTATGATTACAAGGGTTATTCAAATATGAAATATTTCATTGTCCAAGATATCTTATCTTTGCCTTGAATTATTAGAACATTGCTTCAATAACTTTTATTCATTTCAAAGTGGCAGCAACATGCCCTTTTTTTCTAATTTATTTCTATCAAATAATCACAAGCGGCTGATTCTTGCATGATATACTTTTGATCAAAAGTGTTTCACTAATTTCAACAAAATTTTCTTCTGGATTTGAAACTTGCTCCAATTGGATCCTATCGATTTAGATATCATAAATAGATCACACCTACAAAGTTGTTCCAACTAATTATTTGGCATTAACACTAGATCCTTGCCTTGAGAAATGAATTTTACTCGACCTACATCACATAATGTTCACACTATAACCCAAGAAAAAATAAGGGTTCAAATAGAATAGAACAAAGGATGTCGAACCAAGAGCACCTTTATTCTATTATAATATAATAAAATAAAAACAATGGGTGTAAGAATCCACGACTAATCATGTCCTTCAAGTTGCGCATCGCATCATATTAAATGAAATTTTACCATAAGATTCCTCTAGTATGGAATTGATAAGTAATTGATTTAGATAGGGAATAGCATCTTATAAACGTACTAATTATTCGTTGACAATCTTGTAGCAGACAAATTAATATTATTAGTCAACTCAAAGCAAATAAATAGGAAAAAACCATTGACATTTTTTTTAATTTGCAACTGACACATACATTTTTAAAAGGAATTCTTTGCTTTGGGCTTACACTATTTCCACCCTCTAAATGGATATAACACTCCCTAACTTCTTGAATTAATGAAAATAACATTGAGAGAACTAATTAGTCAAAATTACAAATGAAAAGGGTAAATGTTTCTATTTATTACTGATACAAAAGACATATTGTCATAAAAATAAAAGAGTGTTCTTAAATAAAAGCAACTATGTTTTATTCCACCAACTTATGTTATTTCCATTCATTTTTATATAGACTTTATTTCTTTTCTTCTACTTACTAATGTACTCGAGTTGTTTTCTATAAAGGATTTTTTGTAACAAGTTTGCACCTTGTTGGTGATCTTTGTTAGTTAGCAAATTAATAAATATAAACTATAATCCTAAAGCGTTCATGACTTTAATTAAAGAATTCCCTTGAAATAACTTAAGTTAAAGCTTTGTCTACTACAAGGATTTATTTCATATTGAACTTTAAAGAGACATTGAAAATATGCTAATCTTGAAATCAACAAGTGTTTGGATCTTAATTCTTTTTACTAGTTATGCGAGAGTTCTTTCATGTTTTATTGTGGGATAAATTTGGAATAGTAAATTCTTGATATTAATTTTGGCTCGTGCTATTTCCACCCCTTTATTGGCTAACACCACCTATCACATTGGTATGACTAAATTATCCCTTGCAGGTTCCACTCTTGATTTAATATTATTTTTTCCCTTTTTTTCCTCATTTTCTTTTGTTGCAATTTTACTAGAGACGAAATCTCAAACAACAATCGTTTAGGTTAAAAGTGGAGCTCACTCCTAATTTATGATTATTTCTCGCCTTCTTTATTTTCTTTCCTTTCCTTTCTCCATTTGGAATAAAATTAGTGTTCCTATTTTTTTAAAAGAATAGTCGATTTGGTTATTAGCTAGCGAATTAATTTGGCAATGAGTTGATATTTCTTTCTTCCTCTTTTTGTACTAGGAAACTAATATTCAAAAAATAGCCTAAACATAAATAAGAGTAAAAGAATCATCTACTAGTTTTTGTATGCATTTCATTTAGTTATAACATTAATATGTGTCATTACGTTATAGTACATGTATCTTAACTGCTCAACTTTCATTTTATGCAATGAATCTGGTAGTCCAATAATCATTAAGTTTTCATGCCATCATTGCATCATGTTTTAAAATATATTTTCAGAAAAAATTAAAAATATTACAAAGTTAAGCACATAAAAATGCATGTTCAAGTCTATCTAAGTAGGCACAAAAAGGATCTTGAATTCAAATGTGCCCCTTCAATTCTTGTAGATATGCTTGGAAAGCCATATGGCTTTTTTACAATGATCCCCAAACCCCCATTGTAGATATGCATTCAAAGTCAAATGTGCTCCTCCAGCTCTTAAAGTAACATGGTTCCCAAAATGCAAGCGCATGTCTAGTCAAGCAAGCATAAAAAGCTCTTTGAAAGGAAGCCATGTATTTTTAATGTAATTAAGAACCAATGGATTTTCCTTACAATCTTTGAGTAAATTATTGTAAATTTGTATTGAAAATCAAAATTGAGAAATTCACGATCGTGAAGATAGTTTAAAGAAGTAAATTAAACAATTTGTAGATAAAACTAACATTTCTTTACTCGATATAGGATAGATGCTTGAGCATTGAAATGTAATGGGCGTAGGAGAAGCAACTAGGTGAAAAAAAGTTGTTCAAAAGGGATGCAAGTAGTTTTGTCTTTTGATAAATTGGAAAAAAAGAAGAAAAAAAGAAAAATGTAAGAAATAATTTTAAGTCAAAAGTGGAACCCGTAAGAGATATTATGGTCAAATCAATATGATAAAGGGTGTTTGGAGCTAATAAGGGGTGGAAATAGTGCAAACCTTAATTTTTTGTACTTGGCTATAGTCCAATTTCATAGAGAAAAAATGAACTCAGTTATATACTTTTAAGTTTGAATCTCAATCATTAAATTTATCAATATAATTGAATTTTAGATGATTCTCATAAAAAAACAACGAACACAAAAGCTTCTTCATTTTGAACACAAAAGAAGAAACAACAATTTAGGAAACATTAGTACAAATTATTAGATTGATTGATATATATTGAAGATAAATCTTTCCTCTTTCATCAATCTTAGTCTTGGTGAGGACTATTTTGGATGAATTAAATTTTGTAGTGTTTCTAAAACTATTCAAGAGGTGAAAATAGCGTGAGCCTTGATTTGTTAGTTATATTTATTCTTTCTTTGTTTATGTTTATACTCTTATGCATATTCCTTTAACTCTCATTCTCAAATTTTGCATTACCTCCGTATAAAATGTAAAAGTCAAAACCTACACCGAACCTAAATTGTCCCTACCTCAAGCCCCCTCGAGAAAGTAGGGATTCGAACCCCATCTCTCTCTTCGATGTGCGAAGGATGGTCATTGGTGCAAACTCTAATGGTTATATTCCTTTGACAACTATTTCTTACTAAAATGATAAAAAGTGGGTTGTTGCGATTAATGTACAGAGCTCTCTTTTAACCATATGGCGCTACGTGTGTGTGTCATATTTGAAACGTTTGCCAAGTTTTTTGAATGTAAGTGAAGAAAAGGTACAGAAACAAAGATTGGTAAACCAGCAAGATAGTAAATATATGATGATGCAATAGTTCAAAATTTTAATTGCATTTTATGACTATTATGATTAGTGAAGTCTATAGATTTATTTCTTCAAATGTAACCTCTTTTATATATGGAAAAATTAAATAGCCCAAGCAAAGCCCAGGTATGAAAAATAGTTATGCTTTTAATTGTAGATTGAAATATAATTATTTCATGAAAGTGTGCGGATATCATTTTAGTGAAAATGTAATTTATTAGAAACTTTATAATGTCGAAGAAGTGAAAGTTAGAAGGTTATCACTATAGAAGCAATGCACAATAAAAAGACAATTTGGTACCGTAAAATACAAGGATGAAATAACCACAATTGTGTACTCTCTCTTGACCGTGTCAATTTTCATTTTCTAATCGACTTTTTTTGGTACCATTTTAGTCATATACGTTAAAATATCCAATCAATGGATATGATCAATAGCCCGCACAAAGAATGAATCAAGCAACTAAGAGAATTAAGGGTGAGTGTTTTCAAATTCCCCGATTCCGTCCAAGTTCCATTTAGAACCCTAGAACCTATCATGCATACCCAAGAACCTATAACCTATCATATCACAGGTTTTAAGGTCATTTCTAGAGTTTATCCTAATAGCACTTGTATTGTTAATTGAACAATTGCAATGAATCATCACTTCTAGTGACTATCATTTGCTACAATTTACCGATCGCAACTCATATTTAAACACACTAAGATTATAAAATATTAATAAAGTAAAAGTCTTGGTCATGGATATCGTCATAAATTGAAGCTCATATTCAGATTACACACTCATTATTGGACGCCTAGAAATACCGCAACATCTTACGAGAACATAAAACAAGAACAACACGAGACTTATTCAAAGTTTCTGGTTCCACCTAAAACCTATCCGTTGGAATAGGTTCCCCAATTTTAGAACCCGTAATATACCCCGCATATACTAGAACCCGAAACACTAATCTGATTCTCATGTTCCTAGCTCTATCTTGCAACTATGCTTACCCTTAAAGAGAATACTTAAGAATTTAAAATTTAAACTTCAGAATTTTTGTCTTGGAACTCTTATCGTTATGGCTTGTTAGTGCAAATAGCTAAAAATGAGTACTTCAAGAGTAAATGTTGAGCTATGACCTTTCTACTTGCGTTTGCAAACAACTTGTATTAAGTCTCACGGCAAGCCCCGGTCGGTTGGCTAGGCACTAAAGAAAGTGGTTAAACAATCCTTGTAAGAAGGAAAAATTGAACTTTAACTGGAATTTTCTTATCTCGTGATGAATAGAAGTTCTCGCTATGGAAATTGAGCAAGTTCCAAGCGGAGAGAATTGCAAGAAGTCCAAAAAGAAGAAAAGGAAGGACGATAGCTTGCCACATCGAATCTTGAGGCCCCGGTCGTCAAGACCCCACGATGACAATTTCTCGTATCTTGTCTACATAAGAAAAATTGTTCTGCGAAAGACTCGGAGACAAAGGTCCCATATGTAGTCATGGAAACACCACTAGATGTTGCCAACAAGCAAAAGCAAGATGGACGCACAGCCGTGAAATCATCCGAAAGTCCACCTCCTTCTATTGTTGATGGTGAACCTGAAAGGTAATTGACCGAAATGGAGACTTAACAGTATGTTACCTATTTTCCCTCTTTTAATTGAAGAGAAGTCATTATGTGCTTGAAATGCTTCACCTTTGCACTTATCTTAGTTTGAATAGGTCATGTACCATCTCAATTAACCAAAGATAAGTGGTTAAGGAATGGACTCTTGACTATTGTGAGACATGGAACTTTGATTTTTTTTTTTTTTTTTTTTGGTTGAAAATGTAAGTATTATAGAGCATATGAAGTATGGCAGCTTAGAGGCATAACCCGGCATTACAAATGGAGCTAATAATGTGAGACATGGAACATATGTTTTAGTTACTCAACTAAAGCGAAGGCCTCCCTATAAACATCATAAAATCAGAAACACATGGATGCATATGATTTCATCTAACATCTTATACATTGGAATCAGCGGTGCGAGAAAATGAGGAAATTTCATATCGTGGATGGAGAGACACGGAATCAAGCATGGCGGGAAGATAAGTGTCCAAAAGCCGATGATCCCGGTAAAAAGTGAGTACCTTTATGTCTTCATGTTCTTATTGACCTCTCATTACCCAAAGTCACATATATAATGGTACTTGGTTGAATGCATTGATCCTATAGTTGGGTGTCCTAGGGTTCGTTTTACATGTAATTTTTTATGTGATGTAGCAACAAGAGTTGGATTCCGCTTGAAATAATGAAAGACCACCTTTTGTAGGTCACCTGTTCCTACCTTTTATTCATGCCGGTGACTCCACACATATGTATATGGTGAAATATTGAAGTGCCGGACATTTTTCAAAATGATTGTGCTTGGAGCACAAGCGAACTTCAGAATTTTTGTCTTGGAACTCTTATAGTTATGGCTTGTTAGTGCAGATAGCTAAAAATGAATACTTCAAGAGTAAATGTTGAGCAATGACCTTTCTACTTGCGTTTGCAAACGACTTGTATTAAGTCTCACGGCAAGCCCTTGTCGATTGGCTAGACACTAAAGAAAGTGGTTAAACAATCCTTGTAAGACGGAAAAATTGAACTTTAACTGGAATTTTCTTATCTCGTGATGAATAGAAGTTCTGCTATGGAAATTGAGCAAGTTCCAAGTGGAGAGAATTGCAAGAAGTCCAAAAAGAAGAAAAGGAAGGACAATAGCTTGCCACATCGTAATCCTAAGGCCTCGGTTGTCGGGATCCCGCGTGATGATTTCTCTGTATCTTCTCTACATAAGAAAAATTGTTCTGCGAAGGACTCGAAGACAAAGGTCCCAGATGTAGTCATGGAAACACCACTAGATGTTGCCAACAAGCAAGAGCAAGATGGACGCACAGCCGTGAAATCATCGAAAGTCCGCCTCCTTCGTTGTTGATGGCGAACTGGAAAGTAATTGACCGAAATGGAGACTTAACAATATGTTACCTATTTTGCCTCTTTTAATTGATGAGAAGTCATTTATGTGCTGGAAATGCTTCACCTTTGCACTTATCTCTGTTTGAATAGGTCATGTACCATCTCAATTAACCAAAGATAAGTGGTTAAGGAATGGACTCTTGACTATAGTGAGACATGGAACTTTTTTTTCTTTTTTTTTTGGGTTGAAAATGTAAGTATTATAGAGCATATGAAGTATGGCAGCTTAGGGGCATCCCCCGGCATTACAAATGGATCTAATAATGTGAGACATGGAACATATGTTTTAGTTACTCAACTAAAGCAGAAGGCCTCCCTACAAACATCATAAAATCAGAAACACATGGATGCATATGATTTCATCTAACATCTTATACATTGGAATCAGTAGTGTAGAGAAAATGAGGAAATTTCATATCGTGGATGGAGAGACACGAGAATCAAGCATGGCAGGAAGATAAGTGTCCAAAAGCCGATGATCCTAGTAAAAAGTGAGTACCTTTATGTCTTCATGTTCTTATTGACCTCTCATTACCCAAAGTCACATATATAATGGTACTTGGTTGAATGCATTGATCCTATAGCTGGGTGTCCTAGGATTCGTTTTACATGTAATTTTTGATGTGATGTAGCAACAAGAGGTGGATTCCACTTGAAATAATGAAAGACCACCATTTGTCGGTCGCCTTTGTTCCTACCTTTTATTCATGTCGGTGACTCCACACATATGTATATGGTGAAAGATTGAAGTACCAAACATTTTTCAAAATGGTTGTGCTTGGAGCCTGCGTGCAAACTTCAGAATTTTTCTTGGAACTCTTGTCGTTATGGCTTGTTAGTGTAGATAGCTAAAAATGAATACTTCAAGAGTAAATGTTGAGCAATGACCTTTCTACTTGTGTTTGCAAACGACTTGTATTAAGTCTCACGGCAAGCCCACGGTCGATTGGCTAGACACTAAAGAAAGTGGTTAAACAATCCTTGTAAGACGGAAAAATTGAACTTTAACTGGAATTTTCTTATCTCGTGATGAATAGAAGTTCTGCTGTGGAAATTGAGCAAGTTCCAAGCGGAGAGAATTGCAAGAAGTCCAAAAAGAAGAAAAGGAAGGACAATAGCTTGCCGCATCGGAATCCCGAGGCCTGGTCGTTAGGATCCCGCGGTGACGATTTCTCTATATCTTCTCTACATAAGAAAAAAATTTTCTGCGAAGGACTCGAGACAAAGGTCCAACAGTATGTTACCTATTTTCCCTCTTTTAATTGAAGAGAAGTCATTATGTGCTTGAAATGCTTCACCTTTGCACTTATCTCTATTTGAATAGATCATGTACCATCTCAATTAACCAAAGATAAGTGGTTAAGGAATGGACTCTTGACTATATTGAGACATGGAACTTTGTTTTTTTTTTTTTTTTTTTTTTTGGTTGAAAATGTAAGTATTATAGAGCATATGAAGTATGGCAGCTTAGGGGCATTCCCGGCATTACAAATAGAGCTAATAATGTGAGACATGAAACATATGTTTTAGTTACTCAACTAAAGCAGAAGGCCTCCCTATAAACATCATAAAATCAAAAACACATGGATGCATATGATTTCATCTAACATCTTATACATTGGAATCAGCGGTGCGAGAGAAAATGAGGAAATTTCATATCGTGGATGGAGAGACACGAGAATCAAGCATGGCGGGACAATAAGTGTCCAAAAGCCGATGATCCCAGTAAAAAGTGAGTACCTTTATGTCTTCATGTTCTTATTGACCTCTTATCACCCAAACTCACATATATAATTTTACTTGGTTGAATGCATTGATCCTATAGTTGGGTGTCCTAGGGTTCATTTTACATGTAATTTTAGACGTGATGGAGCAACGAGAGTTGGATTCCACTTGAAATAATGAAATACCACCATTTGTAGGTCGCATGTTCCTACCTTTTATTCATGTCAATGACTCCACACATATGTATATGGTGAAAGATTGAAGTACCAAACATTTTTCAAAATGATTGTGCTTGTAGCCCACGAGCAAACTTCAAAGTTTTTTTTTTTCTTGGAACTCTTATCGTTATGGCTTGTTAGTGCAGATAGCTAAAAATGAATACTTCAAGAGTAAATGTTGAGCTATGACCTTTCTACTTGCTTTTTCAAACGACTTGTATTAAGTCTCACGGCAAGCCATGGTCGATTGGCTAGACACAAAAGAAAGTGGTTAAACAATCCTTGTAAGAAGGAAAAATTGAACTTTAACTGAAATTTTCTTATCTCGTGATGAATAGAAGTTCTGCTGTGGAAATTGAGCAAGTTCCAAGCGGAGAGAATTGCAAGAAGTCCAAAAAGAAGAAAAGGAAGGACGATAGCTTGCCACATCGAATCCCGAGGCCCGGTCGTCAAGACCCCACGGTGACGATTTCTCGTATCTTGTCTACATAAGAAAAATTCTTCTGCGAAGGACTCGGAGACAAAGGTCCCAAATGTAGTCATGGAAACACCACTAGATGTTGCCAACAAGCAAAAGCAAGATGGTCGAACAGCCATGAAATCATATGAAAGTCTGCCTCTTTCTATTGTTGATGGCAAACCCGGAAGGTAATTGACCGAATTGGAGACTTAACAATATGTTACCTATTTTACTTTTTTTTTACAAGAAGAGAAGTCATTTATATGCTGGAAATGCTTCAGCTTCGCACTTATCTCAAGTTGAATAAAACGTGTACCATATCGGATAACCAAAGAGAAGTTGTTAAGGAATGGACTCTTGACTATAGTGAGATATGGAACCTATGTTTTAGTTATTCAACAAAAGTAAAAGGCCTTCCTATAAACAAAATGTTTACATACATGTGGAAGCTTATGATTTGATCTAACATCACAATACATTGGAATCAGCATTGCAAAGAAAATGACGAGGAAATTGCAGTTCATGGAGGAAGAGATGCAAAATCAAGCGTGGCAGGAAGATAAAGAACCAAAAGCTGATGATCCAACTCAACAAAGTGAGTACTTTCATAATCTTGTTAGCCTTTCATAATCTGAACTCACACATATAATGGTACTTGGTTGAATGCATTGATCATATAGCCGACTGTCCTAGTGGTAATCTTAGGCGTGTTTTAGCAACAATAGTTTGGCCCACTCAAAATAAAGAAGAACCTCCATTTGTAGAGGCCCCTTCCTACCTTTTATGCCCGTCGATGACTACGCACACAATATTATTTTGCTTTTAAAGCCTTAGAGAAAAAGTTCATATCTTTTCCTGTTGAGTAATATATTTGGAAAGACCTCTTGATTCCTTATAAAGACTGTTTCGAACACAAATGATACATCCTAAAATAACTATTGCTTGGACATATTTACCTTTTGGCCTCTTGTGGTTTTTTTATTAAATAAAATAGAAAGGATCTGGGAATTCTAATTGTTATGGCTTGTGAACGGTGATAGTTAAGCATGTATACCCGAAGACTAATTGTTGAGCAATTACCTCTCTACTTGCATTTGTGAACGAATTTGTATCAATTCTCTTGTCAAGCACCGGTCGATTAGGTCGACGCTTGTGAAAATGTTTAAAATATCCTTGTAATGAGGAAAAATTGTACTTGATGTACCTACTCTAAATTTGAGATTTTCTTCTCTGTAATGAACAAGAGTTCTGCTGTTGTAGTTGAGCAAGTTCCGAGCGAAGGGAATTGCAAGAAATCCAAAAAGAAGAAAGGGAAGAGCAAACTACCTAATGGGGAAGATCGAAGAATGTGAAATCTCTCTCTGTCATTAGAGAAAGATGATGGGAAAGAAGAGAAAGATGATGGGAAAGAAGCAACTGCTCTTTTTTGTGATTTGTTTGCAAGACCAAAGTCACCGTTAAGTTTGAACTTTTTATATGAAAACAGCTTCGATTGCGAGATGAATTCTGAAGATTTGCGACTACATATTGGTCATGATTTTTCTTATTTATGTTCCATGTGATGATGTGATGCATGGCTTTTGTTATTGGATTCTGTAAGAGCCACAGGTTTTCTAAATTTAACTATATATACGAACTATAAGAGTTTGAGAAAACTTGTGATATATCTAAATCCTCACTTATGGTCATGTTTAATAAGTTATGCACAATTGTTATTGTATACTTACAAGTTGAATGGTAAGAGTAGGAAATGATTTTGCGATGAATGCTTAACACAATACTATTATACTGCATAGACATTAAATGATCTTTACCTAGAAGCACGTACAAAAGAGTATTATCAAATGCATTAGATAGTAATGTTATTAGCATGTCTCACAAATGAGCACATTTGACTAAATCGCGAGTAGTTTGTAGATAGATGCTCATTAAGAGGTTCTATTCGAGATGCATCATTGCCACTTGGAGACCAACACTTGGCCGTCTTCCTTGATGAGTTGATATTTTTGCGTGGACCGATTTAGCATCTGTAACTCGAGGAGGCATATTCCCAAGCTTTCTAGAAGTTTCAAGAGTCTTGCAGATATCTTTGTATGTGGGTAGATGCACTAACTCTTGATAAGAGGGAGATTGTAATTAATATTGATTGGTTGGAAGAGGACCTCTAGGGTAATTTACTATGGTATCAGTTAATTTCCAAGTTAGGATTTATTGTTACAAATTTATATACATAAATTACTAATTATAGGTTTAATTGAGATTGCGACAATTGCAAGTAGTTATCCATATCATATGAGAGAAATTTATCTTCGAGTGGTAACATAACCCAAGAAGTAGTTTTACCTTGTAGTAAATAATTTAATTTGCAGCTAATTTTTGCTTTATGGGTCAATAATCTATGTTATTATTAGTAAACTGAGTGGATGGTAATTGTTACTAATGTAATTTTCCTTATTATTTGTAATTGAATACATAATCTAATAGTAACAACATTCCTTATAGTAGCAAAATTTCTTTCGATTTATAATACGTTTTCTTTATGTGAATATTAAAAAACGCAAATTACCACAAAAGTCATAAATTATTCTTTTCGACTCCTAAATTTTCTTCTATGGCCATAATTATTGTAATCAATTTTACAAGATAGAAGCGCCCCAAACGGAGACAATCGTGCTTAAAATTAAGGTTACCAATTTCAATCATCAAGCACCGAAACTAGGGGAATCAAAAACTAAAACAAAGCTTGAACCGAGACACAAATTGAATCAAATCAATTATCGTTTTAGTTCAATTCTCCTTCAATTCAGATAATGCTAAAAATTGAACCGATAAAATCTAAAATTAAAATCTAAAATCACGAACCCTATCAATGCTCTCTCTCTTCCGCGACAAACAGAGGTGCAACTCTCTTCAAAGCAACACCAATACGTCCCCTACAATTGAGGACAGTGACAATGTCAACGATTGGATTTCTGGCCCAAAATGCACAAATCAAGTGACTCACTGGGAAATTGAAGGATTCAAAGAGTTCACCTTGACTTTGAGGATTTTGGTTCGGTTCAACTTTAGCTCAGATCAGCAGTTTTTCTTAGCGCCCCTACCAAAGATGACACAACAACATGGAAGCTTCCAAAATCAAATCGTTGATATTTCATTTTATATCATTGTATCATATTCTGTTCTTCGATATTTGATTAAGATCAAGCTCATGAGCTTATCATCCTAGATTGAAACAAATTCTCCTATCAGATCACTATACACTTGGATAGACCAAATTATGCAAAAGCGACTATTTTAATGATAAGAAAAATATTTGGAGTTATTATTGCTACGTAAAAATCTTTTAACTTCCAAGTACATATTTATGATGATTCAACATTAGATATTGATAGGAATAATTTTGTTTTTTCCGAGTATAATATTCAATGCAAAGATACGAATTTATAGATGGTTTCTTTGAATTCTTAGGGTACAGAAATTAGTTTATTTTGTAAGAAAAGATTAACAAACTGCATCCTACACCATGAAACATGAGACATTATCTATCTATCTATCTATCTATAAGAATATAGTAGTTTGAAGGTTAATGGGTTTTTCACTCAATTTTGCCACTTGGCAATATGTCTAGGGTGCAAGTACAAAACGTGGCCAATAAAAACCTCACAGCCCAATTGAGGAAAAGACCAAAAAAATATTAAATGGAAAAATAGCAAAATGAGCAACAGTTCATTTTAAACATATCAAATCAAAAATATTTTACTAAATTACATTTTAGAAAGTTAAATAAATTAATCACATAATTAGGAAAAAGTAGATATCAAACAGAAAGCTATTCAAAAGTAAACCTAAAATTTAGCAATGCCACGTCAAAAAGTTCGTATGAAAGCAATAAATTAACTATATTGTTATGAACAATTTAAATGTTAAACAAAAAATTTACCAAAAGTAAAATTAAAATTTTGAAAAAAGCAGTATTACCTTAAAAAAGTGTGCAAAAAGATATTGATAAAAACACAAACTAACAAAAAAGTGTTGCACTCGGCGCAGCACTATTATATCAAGGAACAAATAACTCAAGCCCAATCATGCCGTTATGTTATGTAACTTTGGAGATATTTGTATCTATTTCTTTTGCTAATAACATATATTTTAAAAAGAATACTAGAAATTTAATTTAGGTTCATGAACCTATAGACCTAAGTATAGTGAGCTTGAGCTCAACTCAGCAAGATGTTCGAACTAGCTAACTTGACTGGAAATCATATTAGTCGACCTTGGGTAATCATTAAGTTAAGCCTGAGTTACTCCCGAGTAGCTCGACTCAATTTCATTCCACCATGTGAATGGTTAGTTACATAATGTAGAGTATTAATAGTTGAATAGAAAGATGCCAAAAAGCGTATATGTACCCAACCATTTCCAAACAAATTAACAAATTAATGTTTGATCTCATTTAACAAATAAAGAAGATTCCACCAGTGCAAGCACGGGTTACTCCGTTAGGTATTACAATGATGTCAAAAATGCAGTATATCGTAATGTTCTCTATTGTGTATGAACTGAATCGGTTGTGGTAAAGTATTAATATTGCAATAAAGGCTCATGTGGCATAAGGGACATGTAATATACATCGTATGCATCTTCTCTATTTATAGTTTAGCATGGGAGAAAAGCTAGACACCATATTGGATCTAAGCAAAATTTGATCATCTCCAACAGAGCTCGAGATTGATCTGTTAGTGTCAAAAAAATTAACATAGTATTTCAGTCAAGTTGATAAATTTACCTTCTGTTTCTCTCTCTATCGGCTACTTTATACAAAATGCTCCACCAAATATGTGCCATTCGATACCCAGAATTTTTCTGACGGCACAGCTAATCTTCATCATCAGAGTCCTGAACAACTCCATTGTTCCTCATCCTCTTGACTGGGGGAAGAGAATTACCTTTCTCACCATCAGAACCAGATTCATCCGCAGATAAACGAGAGCCTGACTCTGGAGGCATGACATTTTCCTTTCCTCCATCTTCATCAGAAGCATTGCATGATTCGTTTTCGTGTGCTGCAGAACGAGAACAGCCAGCTTCGTGGTCAGGATTGTCTTCTTCCCCGACTATACTGGTGGCCTCTATAATTTTAAAATCCCGGGAAGTGCTGCGCTTGGCATGCTTCAGCAAGTTCACTTTAGTCACCTTGCTAAGTCGGATTAAATACTTTTCATAATCTTCTATATGAAAGATCAGCTCGGGATGCAGCGATTTTCCCTTTTGATCTTTCCCACCATTCTCCTTCTATTAGCGTTTTCTTGCTGTTCCTGCAATTTAAATCCTCACATAAGTCACTCGAACACAGAGAAAACATTCAAAAAGAACAGAAGAAGAAATCCAAATGATGGCTGGAACCTGAAACTGGAGAGGGTAGCAATACACAGTACTCACCTTCTGCATTTCTGCCACAAAATTATAAAGTTGGAAAGTGAGATGCTTGCAAGTTAATTCAACAAGTTTCTGAAATCTAGTGCTTGGCAGAAGTTGCTTGGATCTTCTAGGGGCAATCTGAAGTTTTGTTATCTGAGCCAATTGCTTGTACAATCTTGTAACCATTCTGAGAAAATGATCTGCTTGAGGGTCTGCACAGATTTATCACGCAAACAAAGTTAAATGGTAAAACTCGGTACAACTAAACACCCCCTCGAAAACAAAAAACAAAAATTAATAAAGTGCGCTCTTACCCTTCAAGGTCATCAAAGCAAATGATGATAGTACTCTCACTACAGCTTCAGACCTAGAGAACAGATTGTCCTCCAGTACCAATTTAACATCAAGAGCAAGTTCTCCTTCATTTGTTTTATTTCTATTTTGAGAGGAGAGAGAAAATTCCTTCAGTTTCCTAATGGCCCAATCCACATCACATATGACTGCTTCAACTGATTGCAGAATGCAAATGATCACTGCAATGCTGGTGTATTTGTTGACGACAGGATATAACTCAGACATCTCCACAGGATCATCACTTGCGGACCCTGTAACTGTGCACAACTCTGTAGCCACATCTTGAGCAAAGATCAAATCATCAGGAGGCGAGCTTAGTTGGATGGCTAGTAATACCAGACTCCTAACAACCTTGGAATCTTTGATTCCATTGCTTTTGCAGATCTGTGTAGCCCAGGATCCATGAGAATTTCTCAGTTGGCAGGGCAACTTGTTAGTAATCATCAACATAATATCACAAAGGACCTGAAAAGAACATACTTGCATAGCTTAAAAAAACAGCACATGAAATCAGCAAAAGAGTTATGAAAGAGAGAATTTGCTTTTTACCTCAGCCTCACGAAAGGATGAAATTGCAAGAAGCTCGGATAACAGAGGCTTCAGGATCTTCGCAATGAATATCTCAATGTTCCTTATTTTTGGATCATTAATCACGCAGGTTACATTTTCACCATCAACACCATATTCAGTTGTGCAGACTGACACCAAATCTTCAAGCAGCTGGGCAAAATGAGGGCCCTGCAAATAAATTATTAACATATCCTTAAGGCAGATAAGTGCTTGATGGAAATTCTCTCTTTGACCTTCGATCCTACTTTTGTTCTTTTCATTTGGAACACTCGATTGGACCGATCTAAGCAGAAGTATCAGCTTCAGCAATTGGGATCCCAGAATCTTAATGTCACCATAGATAAAAGTCTTCAATGGATCATCCCTCACTAAAACAGGGCAAGACCTGACGTGACAAAGCAGAATATTCAAGACAAAAGATATAATGTTTGAGCTGCTTGTGTTCTTGCTGGAGGATGATTGGCCAAGACTCTGGGAGGCTGCACTAGCATTAGAAAATCCAGCATTGTATAACCCTATTGTAGTTTGCAGTAATTGATTGATTGTTGAAGTTGCCAAGAGAGGTATCTGTTCTTGAGTCAATGAGGTGCAGCCAGAATCAGTATGGTCAGGAATATCAATCGCAGTAGTTCGCACATTTGTCTTTCTTAGTCCATTAATCTGCCTTGGTTTGCCTATATGTTTCTCCACCAAGTAATGGAATTTAACGAAGTCAATTAGCTCCTTTTCAAGTTCTACCCTCTTATCACCCGTCGCTTTCTCCAATTCAGTGGCTATGGTGTTGAGCACCACCTCTGTTATACCCAGTAAAATCATGGCACAGCTTCTGGTTCTCTCTTTCTCAGAAGACCCTGAGCCTGAATCAGCTCTCTGACCAAGAATGACTGATCTGACAAAAAAATGAACACATAGTTATGAAAATGCAAAATTTCTCCACCTGAAAACTTATCCAAAAGTATGTGTGGCAATATGAATAGGAGATGCTTTTTCACTATTATTGCCTAGACTCTAGAAGTACCAGTAACCACTTGTGGAGATTTCAAATCAGGGTCCTAGGATTCAAAAATTCCATGAACTTTAATGATGAACTGTTATAAGGGTTTAACAAAGAATGGAAAAACATACCAAATAAAGCTGGAACATTGATAAATCAATCTTTAGTGTTTAGAAAACCAAGAGAAATTGGAAGCATAATCCATAGAAATGAATGTGAGAAAAGACAGCATACAATAGACTTAAGAAACTATTACTAGTGACTCAAAGCAATCCCAGAATCTCATCCCTTAATCTAGCTTAAGATCTCTTAATCTCAGCAATTGAGTGTCACTAAATAGTTACATGTCAGTCACGACCTCTTAAACTCTAGAAGACAATCAAATACTGAAAATTAAACAAAGAAACAGAAAAGTCATATGAGACAAACCCATAACAACTAAAAATTGATTCACCTGATTAAAATTCAACTTACTCAATGTTCCTGCATCATTAAACCTAATAAACAAATTCAATCTTGACCGGGGTCTCAATGCAATAGAAACTTTATAGAATTCTAATTCTTATTGATCTCCTGATCACCACAAACTGACACAGTCTCATGATCACTCCAAATGTAGTGCCATTAAGTTATCAAAATGATAGAATCTCAAGTTCAGTACAACAGTACTGACATTAAGTGATCGAATTCCATTTTTGGTAAGTGATCTTCATTCACCGAACTTCAAATGTAGGAGGATTAAACCTGCTACAAGCCCAATGTAACCCACCATATGCTGTCGTTAACATCAATATGAGTGTGGAGGGTTACTCACACTAGAAGCCCAAGGACAGGCAAATAAACAAAGATATCTCCCAATTTGAGTAGAATAATAACCGCTAAGGCTGATAATAGTATATCTGAGATTTTAAATTATATACTTGACTTCATTCCAACATATAGAAGCATTTAGGTGTCTTTTGAGCACGTATTTTTCTTGAATGATACTCTCATTTTCACATAGGCTGAGTTAAGGACCAAGCTCCTTATATCTGCTAAGTAGCTGAAGCCACTAATCACCAAACTGGAATAAATAGCTCCCAAAAGCATGTTTACATAGTCAGGATCCCACCCTCAGTCTCCAATCTCATGGGTCCTTTAAACATTTTGATCCCAGTTAGGATTCCCAATTTAAAAGTGAGGATAAATCACACTTCTACTCACAACCGGGGGCCAAAATGTAAAGCTTGCCTTATATGCAATGTGGTTAACTAAGTAGACCTTTAGCAAACCCAAAAACTATGACCACCAAATGTCATCAGTTGCTGCACTCTCACTCTACCAGCAGTAGGTCCATTAACACCAGAACATCATCACATCCAATACTCAAACTATCCCAATATCATAACCTTCATCACCTCAACCACTCCAAACCGCAAACATCATCACAACGCACTACTGCAAGACTCCACCGTACTCCGACAACACTAACACCAAGACTGCTAGCCTGCACGATCACATTCTCCTTATCACCACCAGTTTTCCAATTCCACTCTGGGACTCCAACACCTCCAACATTATCACCACCCATCACGATGTTGTCTGGATCCATTCCAATTTCCAATAATATCACTGCACCATTCTTGCAATTGTCAGCTTGCTAACTTTTAATACAACATGAATACTGCCATCTTACAACCCCCATCAACCATCTCTCTGTCAATCCAACTCCATCACAACATGTATGGTGAAACAAAGATCCATCACAATGATCATTACCAAAACATTACTGTTGAATTATCTGATTTCTGCACCTAATTATTAGGAATATTTGATCCTGATTTTTAGGAATATTTGATCCTGATTGTTAGGTCTTGATTATTAGGAAATAGCTGTAAAGAATTAGTTAGGAAATGATTTATTAGTATCCCTTAATTTGTGGGATCTTTCAGATCTTTTCTTTCCTAGTTGACACTCAAAGTTGTCTTATAAATAGCTTTGTAATCGTGGTACAAAAGAATAGAGAATTATCACAATTCTTTTCTCTAAATTCTTCATGGTATCGAGCATCAAGCTCATTTTCTGGGATAGTGTTGCAGTGCATCCTTCATCGATGCAATAATCTTCCAATCACAGCCTTCATTGCTGGATTTTTTTTTGTGCAATCTGATCGCAACCTTCATTGTTGTGATCCCTTCAGCTACAATTTTTCTCACTTCGCCTCTAATCCTATCTCAGTTTTTGGCCCTAAAACCTCATTCACTTGCAGCCTTTATTCCTTTTGCTTTGGTCTTCCTTTCCAAGTACTTTCCTTGTGCCTAGAAATATCCATGTTTGAGACAAAACTGAAGGGAGTTTCCTCGGGTCAAACTGAGGAGGCCAACACCACCCATATGACCGGAGATCTACAAAATGTGAAGGCAATGTATAGGTTGAATGAGAAGAATTATCTCAAATGGTCACAGTTCGTCAAAACCTACTTGAAGGGTAAAGGGAGACTCAGCCATCTTCTCGGAACGAGTCCAAAACCATAAGATCCCAAGTTCAACGCATGGGATGAAGCAGATTCAATGATCATGTCATGGCTATGGGATTCGATGGATCCGGCCATAAGCGATACATGTATGTTTCTCAAAACTGCAAAGGAGATTTGGGATTCTGTTCGCAGGACTTATTCAAAGGCTCGAGATACAGCACAAGTGTATGAAATCAAGGTAAAAAAACAAGGGAACAAAATTGTGACGGAATATGCCAATTCCCTTCAAAATCTATGGCAAGAACTCGATCATTATCGAGTATTTGAGATGAGGTGCGTGGATGATGCTGCTACTCTAAAGACCTTCATTGAAAATGATAGAGTATATGATTTCTGGCAGGTTTTAATCCTGAATTTGATCAAGTCAGAATTCAAATACTTGGCAAGGAAGAAATCCCTTCTTTGGAAGAGACAATCTCTCTAATTCAAGCAGAAGAAAGTCGAAGAGGTATTATGCTAGAGCCTCAAGTTATGGAAGGTTCAGCGTTAATAACTCACAATGCATCAACACAAGAAAAAGGAAAGATGGATGCTTCAAAATCAACATGGAGGGATAACCGAGACAAGTATGTGGTGTACCTCCCGTAAAAAAGCCAAGGCATACAAAGGAGCGTTGCTGGAAACTGAATGGCAAACCAGCAACCTCAAGCCAAGAGTGGGGAAATAGAGGCGGACAGCAAAGGCCCCGGGCTCATCTAATTGAACAGACCAGCCAGCAAATCAATCATAGTGAAGGACAAGGGAAAGAATCCCCAACGGTGAGGAAATAGAAAGAATTAGAGGCCTTTTAGGATCTCTTGAAAAACCCTCCGGTGCATGTTCATTGGCACTCTCGGGTAAGCCTCCATTTTCTTTTGGTCTAAATGCCTCAGAAATTTTTTTGAATGAAGCTTGGATAATAGACTCGGGTGCTACCGATCACATGACTCACACTTCACAATTTTTTGGTACCTATATCCCATGTCCAAGCAATAGAAAAATAGCAGTGGCAAATGGTTCCTTGGCCACGGTTGCAGGAATCGGTAATATCCATATTACACCCATTCTCACTCTCAAAGGTGTCCTTCATGTGCCGAAACTATCAGCCAATCTTGTCTCCATACAAAAGCTCACCAAAGATCTTAAATGTCATGCAATTTTTTACCCTAACTACTGTGTTTTTCAGGAACAAGATTCGGAGAGGAAGATTGGACTTGCTAAGTAAAAGAATGGGTTGTACTATCTTGAAACACCGAGGATTTCAAAGAAAGTCGTGAACAATTCATCCTTGTCATTTCTTAGTACTTCAAAAAAGGATGTCATTTGGCTTTATCATTTTCGTTTTGGTCATTCATCTTTTCGTGTCTTAAATATCATGTTTCCTTCTTTGTTTAAAGGATTAGATATGAGTGAATTTCAATGTGACACTCGTGAATTTGCTAAGCAAACCCATGTATCTTTTCCTATAAACAATAAAAGAAGTTCTCATCCTTTTGATTTGATTCACAGCGACATTTGGGGACCTTCCACAATTCCAAATATCTCGGGGCTCGATGGTTTGTTTCTCTAATCGATGATTGCACTAGGGTCACATGGATATTCTTACTCAAACACAAATCTGATGTAAGTAGTATTGTTCCTAATTTCAATTCCATGGTTCAAAATCAATTTGGAGTTAAAATTAGGAGCTTTAGATCGATAATGCTAGAGACTACTTTAACCAAACCTTGTCGACCTATTTCCAAAAGGAATGAATCATTCATGAGTCATCTTGTGTAAACACACCACAACAAAATGGGGTGGCTGAAAGGAAAAATGGTCATTTGCTTAACACTACTCGAACATTGTTGTTCCATGGAAATGTTCCTAAATCATATTGGGGGGAAGCTGTTCTTACATCTACATACATGATTAATAGACTACCATCAAGAGTATTAGGTTTTAAAACTCCTATGGCAGTTCTTTCCAGCTTTTATCCCCATTTCGGGACAACAAATAATCTCACACCTAGAGTCTTCGGTTGCACCTCATTTGTACATGTTCATAATCAGCAGAGGGGGAAACTAGATCCTAGAGCAATCAAGTGTCTTTCTAGGTTACTCCTCCACACAAAAGGGGTATAAATGTTACATCCTCCTTCTCGAAAGACTTACATATCAGTTGATGTTACATTTGTAGAAAACAAACCTTACTTTCCACAATCTAATATTCAGGGGGAGAAATCATTAGTGGAAGATGAAGACTTTGACAGCATTATGCTCCTTCAATCCCAGACTCACACTCTACGTTTGGGTCTATTCCGGAACAAGTGTCTACTCCTATATCTCCCCGTATTTATGACTCTATGAGATTTCCTCAGGTGTACTCAAGAAAGACAACTGTTCTTGACCAAACACAAGTTCAAGATTCCCATCCGAGTTACGCAAATGAATTTCCGGTAAATTCTGACTCTCCTTTACATAATCAGTCAATTGATATGCCAGAAAATGACTCGCACCTTCCCATTGCTGTTAGAAAAGGTACTAGAGAGTGCACAAAGCGACCCTTATATCCACTATCTCACTATGTGTCACTTGACCGCCTATCACCACCTCACAGAAATTTCATTGTGAGTCTGAACACCATTTCTATTCCAAATACTTTATCTCGAGGCATTATCTAAAGAAGAATGGAGGAATGCAATGAGAGAAGAAATGGATGCACTTGAAAAAAACCAGACTTGGGAGGCGTCGAAAAACCGAGGGGAAAGAATCTTGTGGGCTGCAAATGGGTTTTTACCTTGAAATACAAAGCTGATGGTTCTCTTGAGAGATATAAAGCACGATTGGTGGCAAAAGGTTATACTCAGACTTTTGGAGTAGATTATCGGGAGACATTTGCTCCGGTGGCAAAGATGAACTTGTAAGAATTTTACTTTCTCTAGCGGCTCACTTTAATTGAGAACTTCAACAGTTTGATGTGAAGAATGCATTCTTACATGGAGACCTAGAAGAGGAGATCTACATAAGTATTCCACCAGGCTTTGAAGGAGAAGGGACGGCAAACAAAGCATGTAGATTACGAAAGCACTATATGGGCTTAAGCAATCGCCTAGAGCCTGGTTTGGGAGATTTTCCAGAGTTATGAAAGCTTCAAGCTACAAACAGAGCCAAGGCAACCATACCCTCTTCATTAAGCATTCGGCAACGGGGAGAGTGACCGCACTTCTAGTGTACGTTGATGATATTATTGTCACGGGTGATGATGATAAGGAGAAACAGGAGCTAAAACAGTGTTTGATTAGAGAGTTTGAAATAAAGGAGCTGGGAAGACTCAAATACTTCCTTGGAATTGAAGTTTCTTACTCCAAACAAGGAATTTTTGTCTCAAAACAGAAATATGTGACCGACCTCTTGAAGGAAACCGGAAAACTTGGGTGTAAACCGGTGGCTACACCTATTGAGCCTAATAAAAAACTTGGGGAGGCAAAGGGAGAACCTTCGTAGATCGAGAAATGTATCAAAAATTGGTGGGAAAACTCATCTATCTAGCTCATACTAGGCCTGATATTGCCTATTTAGTGAGTGTGGTTAGTCAATTTATGCATGACCCAAGAGAATCACACTTACAAGCCGTCAATCGAGTGCTACATTACTTAAAAGGAAGCCCTGGAAAAGGAGTCATATTCAGAAGAAATCAAAAACTGGTGCTACAAGCTTACACCGATGCTGACTATGCAGGATCTATGGTGGATAGAAGGTCAACATCTAGTTATTGCACATTTCTTGGTGGAAATTTAGTGACTTGGAGAAGTAAAAAACAGAATGTAGTTGCAAGATCAAGTGCTGAATCAGAATTTCAAGCAATGGCCCAAGGAATATGTGAGCTATTATGGCTTAAAATCATCCTGGAAGATTTAAAAGTCAAGTGGGAGGGCCCTATGAAGCTATATTGTGACAATAAATCAGCAATTAACATTGCTCATAACCCTGTACAACATGTCGGGACGAAGCACATTGAAATCGACAGACATTTCATCAAAGAGAAGCTAGAAGAAGGATTGATCTGCATGTCCTACATACCTTCTGGAAATCAGCTGGCAGATGTGCTAACCAAAGGACTTAATGGTGGGATCTTCCACGAAATAATTTCTCAGCTTGAGGGAGAGTGTTGAATTATCTTGATTTCTACACCTAATTATTAGGAATATTTGATCCTGATTTTTAGGAATATTTGATCCTGATTGTTAGGTCTTGATTATTAGGAAATAGCTGTAAAGAATTAGTTAGGAAATGATTTATTAGTATCCCTTAATTTGTGGGATCTTTCAGATCTTTTCTTTCCTAGTTGACACTCAAAGTTGTCTTATAAATAGCTTTGTAATCGTGGTACAAAAGAATAGAGAATTATCACAATTCTTTTCTCTAAATTCTTCAATTACCACGACCAACATCATAGCCTCAACCACACCACCACTGTTATTGCATATGGTGGAGGTGATGGTAGATATGGTGGACATCATCATAGCATGGAGGATGTCAAACCAACAGCAGACATACCAACGATAGAGTGGCCATGCAAATGGTGGCAATGCTGAAACAGTGGTGTGTTGATGAGGTGAGAGAGAGGTAGAATACTGGAGGTGGTGATGGTGGAACTTGAAGTGGGGCAACAGTAGTTCTTGCGATGGCCATGAAGAGATGGAGATGCTAACAGTGGTTTTGATGATCATTATTACTTAAGAGTACTGGATGATTGGTAATGCAATACAATCACGATACTGGACGTGGAAGTGGAGGTGGCAGTGTAGTGGCAGTGGTGGCATAGGTGGTAAATGGGATTATGTGATGGTGATGACTGATGACACTATATCCTCTCCATTATAAGCTGCAGCAAGCACTTAATCCAAGTGAATTGATCAAGTGGGTGTCAGCAGGGTTTAGCTTAAGGTCGATTGATTATGTATCATGTATGATCTATTTCTCATTAAGCAGAAAATATGAGTCGAAGGGGTTATTCCCTGCATGCAACCCGCACATTTCTGCACTAAACCATCCATTTGCCACCTCTAATTAAAGGGCACCTAAGAATTTAGAGCTCCTCAAATCCTCCAAAGATATGTATTGAAACTTTTACAAGATCTGCCTTGCTTCATGCAAGCTCCAAATACTGAAATAGTCCAACAATAAAGAGCTTACCAACCTTCCAATTTTTCAGCTCTTAAAAGCTTCCGGATCTTCAGTAATGCTGTGGAGAATGAATCCCAGGACAATCTTCTTCCAACCTGCAGTAACTTCATTAATTAACATCTCCATTGTTGACATTGCTGTCATACACTTAGCAGCTCCATTCATCAGTAAAAATACCTCATCTTGTGAAAGGGAAAACCCAAAACACATCCATGAAGTATCTGAAGAATTTTCAGATTGACCATCCGGTTGAAGGAGAAGAATCCATGATACACAAGATAGTAGACTATCCAGAGGCTCCTCAATGACAACTTTGCCATTCTCCAAGCCAACACAAGAGGTTAATTCAAGTTGACCATCAGCATCCTGCAAAGGTATTTAGTATGAGAGAGAGAGAGAGAGAGAGAGAGAGAGAGCACATTATTACAGATTAGCAAGAATCTGACGGAAAAAAGATAGGAGCTCAACAAGGATTAGAACATCGCACAGTGAGGATAACCATTTAAAATTTGAACTAAAATAGATGCATTCTGTTGAGAAGGAAAATATGCTCTTCACAAGTTGACTTAAGCTTTTCAAGTTCAGATACGTTGTCATCCATTTAGAGCATAAAGAATTGCTGGAAATGCCTCCGCCAACAGCATCTTAAACTATGTCATGAAGAACACAGAACAGTCATAAGCACCATACTAAAATCAAGGTTCGAGTAGGTACAAGTTCCAATTAGATAAGAACTCCACAAATTGTGCCATGCAACATTGTTATCAAAACTAATAGGCGCAGTATTACTAGTTATACAATCAGTCCAACACAAAAGACAAAATCAAGCTTCATAGAAAAGGCCAAACAATTAGGCTTGATGCCTCTTCTGCAGTTTAATATGTTCATGGCAATATATGGCTAAACTCCTAGAAAATTTCCTCAAGTAACTTTACAAATTCATGCAAACCAAAACGCTACTTCTAGAAAGGACATGCATCAGCATATTTTCAACAGATTATGCAGGCTAAAGATTGAAAAGAATCAGAAAACTCAATAAAGTAGGTCAATTGAACAGGTTTGGCTTTGACAATTTCAGCACTATACTCAGGCCCATAATTTAAGAAAACTTAATTTCACATTCAGAGAAAAATTAGACACTGATACCTCTTTATAAAAACGTAGGAAATGAGGCAAGAGAAGATCAAGGACCGGCCTAGCAATTGATGGTTCCACAAGGACAAGCTTTACAAGTCCGGCGTACATGACTCTTTTTACTTTTGCCTGACCACAGCAATCCAACTTTAGTTAAAAGTGTAGTCGAAGGACAAATGAACTGGAAAAGAAAGTAAATAACCCTCGAAAAACCAAAGAGGATTGTTTCAAATTCCAAAACCTGCTGATAAAGGCATCTCTGGAGCAACCCAATCAGCTCTTGGTAGAGAGTTCCACCCATACAGCTGAAGGCCTCAGCTTGCTGGCTGCAACTGGCTTGGCTTGATGAATCTTGAAAGGGAAGATTGTCATAAGATTGTTTATCTACCAAGATGAGATCAAAAATGGCATTTGTTGCTGCAAGAAGGATTGTATCTTCTCGTCTAAACATGGCTTTGCGAATAACTAAAATCATATAATCCTGCAACAGAGAAGCATATATCTTCAGCAGTTATCTCTCATTTTTGGAAAACAATGCATAGCTTATCAAAGAAAAATTATGAACTTGCAATGAGACCTAAACGCAGGTTGTATATCAATTAGTTGCTCAATATTTTGAGAAACTAATT
The DNA here is from genome assembly GCA_014182845.1 of Corymbia calophylla. Taxonomy (NCBI): domain Eukaryota; kingdom Viridiplantae; phylum Streptophyta; class Magnoliopsida; order Myrtales; family Myrtaceae; genus Corymbia; species Corymbia calophylla. The sequence continues at coordinate 12,727,038 of CM024694.1, read as the reverse complement.
AAAGTTGAGAAAATAGTATCATTATCAACCATTGCTTAGGTCAGCCTAACAATGGTGTCAGTTCTTAAGGTCCTTATGATCTTGATCCATATTTGTGACACATCTTTCCTTTCTCAGAAATGACCTTCAAAAAAAAAATTTCATGAAAATCTCTCCTGCTTTCTCAATACAAAAAAAGCACACTAGTTTCCAAAGAGAAACAAGGAAGAATCGCATACCAGAATATCTCTACTGATTTTGATCAGTGGCAACAGTGAAGCAACAAGACAAGATGCAACCTTGCCATCCATATAAGTAAAATAATCCAACAACTCCTTCAGCCGAGACACGTGCTCCTTGATAGCGTACGGATAAGTTCGAATCAGGTGACCAAGCAGTCTGAAAATGATATTTAATCACCATCCCAGAAAATTTTAGAAACAGCTATCACTATTTCGTGGCTATTACCTAACAATTGACATGCTCTGCTCAGGCTTCATGGAAAGGATCCGCACTTTGCTTTGCTCAATTATCTAATAAATAAACAAATCGGTTTCGATTAATTGTAGTCATACTGATACGAAAATGTGCCGAGGCATGAAGACCATCCTAATGATACAGGAAATATTCAGTCACAAGGTGCACCTGTACTCATTCAGCACATGTGATGCAAGACTACAAACAACTCAAGCACAACAACAATCTATAAAAGAGTCGCAAAAAAAAAGAAAAGAAAAGTTACAGCAATTGCACTTCATGACAATTAAACATAATGACTTATATGCAAGAGACAGTCCTCTGTTCTTGGATTATAAGCAATTTGCTAAGCTCCGTACATCCCCAAAAAATGCGCAAGTAAATGTAAATCTATAGCTCTTGGATCTAACAAGCACCTAAAAGAGTATAGCTCAATCAATACAGCAATTAGTACCTAACCAACATCAGCAGATTACAGATGTTGGAGGGAACAAGGATAACAGTACCTCTGTTTCATGACATTACGAGGACAACCTCAGGCAAATCTATGTATATTACCATGTGCCAACACACTAGAGTAGAAAAACAACTCTCAGAAAGTACAGATATTATGAATTAACACGAGGGAAAGAAGGAATAAATCAGGAAAGGATGTGCTCCACCATTCCATTCTTGCAGGACTAATTTTCAGTCCAAATCATAGATTTGAGGACTACATAACAGAAATCATCTGCACCATCCCACAGAAGATTAAAAACTCAAAATCTCCTGGCTGCACAACTGAGGATATTATTCTTGAGTAAATATTGTCTGTTAACACAAACTATAAACTAGGCAAGTCAATCCATGTTTTTTCTTGCATGCCACATAGAACAAATTGCCTCCATCACGCTAAATGATATTCAAGAGGCAAACAACAAGACTGCAATGAAGAGACATTATCAGCATTTACTAAACAAGATATACATATGCCTCTACATCCACAACTTTTCGACTTATTACAAAGCCTCCTTGCATAGTGGACCAATGCACATGGAGAAAGTTACGGATGCCTAAGCTCAGAGGTTAAGCTACATTTACTGTGCATTAAATATGTAAAAACGTAAGTTTTGCATGTGTAACGTTTTGTTGAGTACTACCAACTTGATCTAAAATCTTAAATAGTTAGATAAAGGTATCTTTTTTATTTTAATATCATAACATTCCAGCACAGACTTAGGTTGGGATTTGACCTAATACTAAAGCTAAAGACTCAGTTTCACTATGGTGCCAAGATGTTACCTTGACCAAGCCACTACCTATGAGCTGCTGGCTCAATCTTTCTATAAGCAAGTGGTCCAGCCTTAGTAGTCTCCTCCAACTTTTTGGAAGCTTAACTGTGTCCTGCTCCATTTCACTCCCGGACGGGATTTCCTTTCACCCGTCCCACATGGTACTATTCACTGTTGATGACCCATAAGTATTTAGCCTTGCAATGTGGTAATGTTATGGAGGCATGTGAGGGGCCTAGATAGATTTCAAAACAGAATTTCTCTTACAATGATAGCATATAGAATTTTATGGAACCAATGCCAACTTGATCTAAAAAATTAAGCTATTAGATGAATGCTTATTTTAATATTCAACCGTTAAAACAACTTGTTTAATTTCTTGTGATGTGCGAAATTACTATACTTTCCTCATCTTCAAGATCTTGAAAAGTGCTGTTAGAGTTAGGTTTGGCTTTGAATTTCCAGCCAAAAGAAGAAAAATAACTTAAATTTTAAAAAATGGTGAAAGGATGTAAGATGACTTAAATAATGTGGTTCATATGATTCAAGAATGGAGGTGTCCAAAATTTAAAAAAGAAACTGTTTTCCAACTCTAAAAGTTCGAGAAAAAGCCAAATGTTAATAGTCAAGCCATACCATAAAACTTATATATTTGTCAGTGCTGAAACAGAGTCCTAAAGGCACTAGTTAAGACGTTTATGGTTGTTTCAAGACATTGAAGACCAATAGAGTGCAGTAGTTTCACAAAAGAGTAAACACCTAGCATACAAACTTGCTTTCTAAATCAATGTAATTTAACAAGTTCCCTAAGGGCACTTACTAAAAATCCTATACGTATAGATAGATAGAGATATATGGAGAGGGAGTGTGTATGAGAGAGAGAGCCCTAGGTACACATACTAAAAATCCTGTACATCTAGATAGATAGACTCATGTGGGGACAGGGTGAGAGAGAGATGCATCAATGAATAAGAATTTGCACAGTATCACTAATTTAGCCCAATCATGGAGCCAAAGTTTCCAGCATGCTTTGTGACACTTGTTCGCACAACACAATTTCCATCCAAATCCCAAAGAGGTTCTCATGCCATAAACCATGTTAGGCTGACAAACACAGCAAAACTATACTAGTTCAGTTTAAGAACTTTCAGTAGAGTAACAATGCAAAAAAATTTAGGTATATATGCAACTACAATATGCTATTACAAATCAATGCGCACACTTTACTTTTAGAGTAATGCTAGGACCCTAAGCCTGATTTATCAAGCTGATAAACTAAGTATCATGGCAAACTGTTATTGAATGTTGAGTAATGGTCACTTGTTTAAAGGCCAAGAGGCAATCCGTCAAACCAAGTAGCATATCAATTTGATATCCTAGTCTTAGTATACCTTGCACCACACAGTGATTTATCATCTTTGTATGAAGCATAATATTTTGAAATCATAAAGGATATCTACTTGTATGATTAAACCAACCTCACTCCTGGCCATGTCATGAGCTTCAAATAAATTTTTCAGCATTTGTATAGCAAGCTCCTCAATACGTGATGAACCATCAGAGTAGCAAAATTTCTTTTGATTTCCCGGTTGCACTGACTCTAGTAGAAGAAAAGCAAGTTGCAAAAAGCTTGGCACCATATGCTCCCGCCCACAGTTAGTCTCATTTACCTTGATGACGGGTAAATTGTGTCATGTATCCATGAAAAATAATAAGCACTGTGGCCACTATAAACTGAGTCAAGAAATAACAAGAGGAGAAGAAATTACTGCTCTGATAACAGCCTTCTCCACTAATTGGAACCCTTGGAAAAATTCCTCTCCCATCTCATGCTGGACCCATTTGCAGTCTCTGAAAAGAAAGGGTTCAAAATTCAATATTGAGAGAGGAATAGAACTTTCTACAAGGAAGAGCAGTACTTCTGCAGCACTCCAAGCAACCACATAGAGGGAACTATGTGGCCCTTGAATATCTTATCAAGAGAATTAGCAATAACTACTTTTATGGGAGATGCAAAAGGCAACCACGGTCACCGCAATTGACGACAAATACAGCAGATGCACAATGTACAGACGTCCCTCTGGCATACTCTAACAGTTTAGCTTCATAACCATATCAGCAAGATTAACATCCTATCTCTAATTTTACCATTGAAAACTAAAGAGTAAAAAAAAAAAAAAAAAAACGAGGATACAAAATCTAACTAGAATTTCCAGTCATGTTTGGAGCCATTAATCTAATTTTAGATGCTTATATATGGTGTTGTCATTGCTTGAAAGCAACTACAATTGCCGCAAGTGAAGAAGACAAATACAGTGGGCGCACATTGTACAGGCATCCCTCTAGCAGCCTCTAATGGTTTAGCTTCATAATTAAATCAAGATTAACATCCCATCTCTAATTTAACATTGAAAATTAAAGAGAAAGAGAAATAGAACGCAGAGAACTTATTAGATCTTCCACTCATGTTTAGAGCCATTAATCTCATTCGAGATACTCATATATGTTCTCATTGCTAGACAATGCATTCAAGGACCAGAAAGTCTAGATGTCTCTGGCCGATGCTTTCACAACATGTAACCCTGTGCAACAGAATCTAGACAGCTGCAAAAGTTTAGCTAGGACATACACTGCGAATTTGTAATCCCCATATGAAGTGAGAATAGCCTTTTTAAGGATCTCCAGAGCACTCTCACTGAACCTCTTGATTCTAGCCAGGGATAGCATGACAGCCACAGCAAAATGATTAAGAGCCTGACTATCAGATTTAATCAGCCCCATAACCTCTTTCCCAAGAGAAAAATCCTGCTTCACAGCAAAATTCATGTGAAGCAACACAGTCCCTTCGACTTGCTTAAAAATCGAAGCCCCCTTCTTTGACTCCATTTCCAACCCGAAAAAAAGCCACCAACCCTTCAACCACCTCCCTTTTGCAGAACCCTTTTGAAGCCAAAACCAACAAGTGATAGACCAGTGAGGGCAGATCCTGCAAGTCCAAGTCCCCCATTCCTTCGAACACCTTCTCCAAAAACTCCCTCTCTCTCCCCTTATCCAGAAAGACAAACTCCCTGACTAGCGAAACCAATTTCAACAACAACCCTTTCGACCAAACAGAATCCACTACTCGATCAATCACGGAGTTCACAAAATCACCCCCTCGCTCGACTTCATTTGAATTGCGAATGAGGTCGATGCACCTAGGCAAGAGATCGAGCAGCTGTGCATCGTCCAACGTGACCAATTTCGGAAAACTGGAGAGGATCGACTCCACCACGGACTGGACGTCGCTGATCTCTAACACATTGAGGAGGGTGCTGAAGAAATGGATGGTCTTGAGCGAATTCGCATCGTGGGGGAATCGGCGAGAAACGAACAGGTCGATGTAGAAGAGGAGCAGCGAGGAGAGGAGAGGGGAGAGAGTAGGGCTTTCCGGGGAGAGGGAGATGAGGGAGAGGAGGGAGAGCGTGTAGTCGGAGACGGCGAGCGAGGGGTTCGGGGAGTCGGCGGCCCGTGATTCGAGGTGAGAGACGACGGTCGACTGGAAGCTCGGGGAAGAGAGCTGCGGGGGAGAAGAGAGGAGGAGACGGAGGAGGTTTGCTGGAGGCGGTGGAGGTTCTGCGCGATGCTGATTATGTCGGTGTCCGTCAACGGCGGCGGCTCTCCTCCGGCGGCGGCGGCGGCGGTGGTGGCCATCGGAGCGGCGGCTGCTCCTTCTGAGGTGTTGTCTGTGCTGCGAATGGGAGGGAGGCAAGTCGTCAGCCTGAGGGGCTGTTTTAGGCGGGAAAGTGGAGCGGGAGGCAATCCCATTTATTAAGGGTAAAAAAAAAAAACTAATCTTACACAGCAGAATATTACGACACTTGTTAAATAGATTTTATTTTTAGACCAAAAAAATTAGATTATTGCATAAAAAAATTATAATTTTTTTGGTCTGTTTGTAATAATTTAATCACAAGTTATTAATTGCGCATGATAAGAATAAACTGTAAATTTAATTTAATTGATTTGTTGGGGGTACTCATTAATGAAATCATTAAAATAAATATATAAATCACGTATTTGGGAAAATTTTCACTTTTCTCCCCTATAGTTCTAAGATTTACGAAAGACCTCATGTGATGCATTTTTTGGGGTTAAATGATTCCCACGGCTGAGAAAACGGTTCATTTCTTTTCAAAATGGTCTAACATTCGAAAATTGGCATAATTGTACGTCACGTCATCCTCATGCATGATTTACTTCTCATGAAATAGATGCCAAATTAGTCATCGAAAGGTTTATAAATGGGAGTAGGGCAATGAGAAAACAGCCCAGAATATATTTTTAGATGACTTTCCACTTGATTTTTAAACATTTGAAACTTTTGGCAAGTTTGTTGCAATTTTGATGCATGCAATCATTTGTGTCTTTGCTTCACGCCCCCACGGAGAAATTATTAAAGTGCCATTCCTAGTGTTGAATGCTTATTCAATTGCATCCACAAAAAGTTGTAATCAAGTTATTCATCACAAGCGATAAATACTTGAGATAAGATTTTTTTCATGCAAGATCGTTGTCCAAATTGACTCATCCTATATTACATAAGGTAGTCTCCAAGTTCAAAAAAATTTAAAAATAAAAAATCAGTTCCGACAAGTAAGTTCTAAGTTTGATTCTAGATAAAATCTGAAATTACTTAATCCCACTATATTAGGCACAGGACTTGAACGAGCATAGCAAGCCATCTGGTCCTAATAACCTCCGAATAACCACCCTAATTTCCTTGGACAGCTTTCTTCCCCGTCGCATATGTTTTGTCCTCAGCTCCTCCGCCCTTGTGATTTTTCTATCACCATTTATTTAGTTTATTACCCAAAAAAAAAAAAAAAAAAAAAAAAAGCCAGTCATCTGATCGAGGTTTACTATATTCCATTTAGTTTTTCTTTCGCTATTTATCCTTTTCACATTGATTTACTTCCCGATGACGCGGTTATTTGCAATGAACTTCAAACGAGCTCCACCTTCTTCAAAATTGGCTCTACACACCAAAAACGAAGAATGCCTCTCGGATGATTCGGTGACTAACTGTTCGAAAAAGAGGAGGGGGAATATTTAGGCGGGAAGATTTCTATATTTTGGAGAAGACGAGAGAATTATGATAGATTTCCCTGATTTGTGCTCTCTTCTTTCTATTCATAGTTGTCAATTTCCGAGCCACGACTTTTGGCTTGCCACGAGGCATAACAAACACATAATTAGGGACTGTAAATATGTTATCTCTCATACGTAGTTGGCACATAAGAAATAAGTTGTTATCCTGCCATTCTAGCTTCATCTCAATAATATTCAAGCTTTCAACTTTGACTTTTTTTGGGGGATAATTATGTAAATGATCCATAAACTTTTAATTTGTCTAATGTATTATCTGAACTTTAACCCGATGTGTAAGAATTTATAGTTTGTTCGATGCGATCCTTAAACTTTTGATATATGATTAATTTAGTTTCTCAATTAGATAATCCTAGAACTATATTGAATCTAGAGATATAATAATCCAAGGATTATATTGAATATATACTAAAAGTTTAGAGGTTACATTGAATAAATTAAAAGTTCATGAACCGCATTGAACAAATTAAAATTTTAGATATCACATTACATATTGGGATAAAGTTCATGAATTATTTGTGTCATTCCCCATTTTCTTTGGAAAGAATTTTGTAAAATTTGTTTTCAATGAACCTTTGATAACTTTCTAGACCCAAAGATTATTCCGAATGTCTTCTAGGACTTCATTATTGGCCGGAAACGGGCACGCCCTTTGATTATTAATGGCTTTTGGGCCATCTAAAGTTGTTGGCATATGGTCCATTCAGTGAATTTATGTTTGTACCACAATAGTTGCCCCATATCCTTGTAATACAAAGCATTTATTCGCCGGCTTTGACCGACAACTCTATAAAAAGTGCATGAAATTCCAATATGAATATGTTCCCAACCCCACATTGATAGTCAACTTAATTCTTTTGGTCAACTTTTACTAACTTTGTCGACTTGGACCGGCTATGTGCTTACTTCAATGTAAGTCACACTATACTCTCACGGGTTGAACAATTTGCCATTTGAATCAGCTGACAAATTAACTGCTGGCAGGTTTGGTGGGAGGCAATATTGGAGAACTACTCCCAAAAATATAGAAATCGTTTTTTGACGAAAGTGAAACTCCCGCGACCTTAGACATTTGCCATTGGTTAAACATATGCATATGCCCTTTTCTTCGTGAAAACGAGAGTCATGCTCTAGTCATATCATATCAATCATTATTTCATACCATAAAAAAGATATTAAGTTTCAAAAAGATGTCCCGAAGCTGGTGTGAATATGTTGTCGATTCTTTCAAGTGCTCCGCGTTAATAAATACCAAATCTTAAGAAACCAAAAAAAAAAAAAAAAAGATTAATATCACGAACACATACGTGACAAATTGACCATCGCTAAAAACCCAAAACTTATACACTTAATTAGTTTTCATTGATTTTTGTTAATTTGCTAAGTTGGATGACACATGATATTTTATGGTTGTACTAATTTGAGATTTTACCCTCCGTTTGTTACAAGTGTATTAGTTTTGTGATTTTTTATGTATTAATCCAATTTAAGTATATTTTCGTAGATATATTATTTTGAGTTTTTTGGCGGTCATAATATTAGTTTTGAGTAAATTTGTTATATGTGTATCGGTTTGGGTTTTTCGTGTATACTAATTTGGGATTTTTCGTTGTTAAAAAATTATTTTGGATAAATTTGCTAGAGGTATACCAATTTAGGGGTTTTTTGTTGTCAAAAAATTAGTTTTGGGTAAATTTCTCATATGTGTATTAGTTTGAGGTTTTTTGTAGTATTAATCCAAAAATAAAAAATAAAAAGATGTTAAAGGAAGGGTTATTCGAAATTAGATCTTTAACATTAAACATCCTAAATTCCGTTGCTTTTCTGCCAAAATAAAAAGGAAATATTTCAATTTTAGGAAAACTTTCGAGAATCAGGATATATAATGATTCATACGTGGTTGAAGATTGGAGTTAGTGTTGAGGAACATGTCATCGTCGAAATTTGAACAAAGAGCAAAAGCTAATTTAATATCCACCCAAAGTTTAATTCCCATTCTTTTTCATGGCCAAAAAAATTATTCTATTGATCTGACGTACCATTTTGTAGTGGAAATGAAAATGTGTCATGAAAAATAAAATCTCGTGAAAATAGGGGCCTTAAAAGGGAAATGACAAAAAATGGGATAGAGAAAAAAATAGCAAAAAGTATCACCAAAAAACTAAATTATATCCATTGTAGTATCAAAAATTCCAAACCTGTACCTTGCAACAAGAATGCAATTCGTTAGACCTATTATGATAGGTCTTAAACCTGTATATAATCTATTTAAAACATAAATAAGTCATATATGAATCGCTTCAAATTTAAAGAGCTTGTCTTAAATGGGTTTTAAATTTGAATGCTAAAATAAATAGATGTAAATAGGTTGAGTTTAGAACTCATTTTCAACCCATTAGCCTTGCTCTTTCTCTCCCTCTTTAACCTTATAAAAATATTTTTAAAAATCGATCCTTTTTTTTTTATTATTATAAAATTTCTTCTTCCTTCTTCCATATTCCTTGGCTGGTGGTTGGCTAGGTGAGGGACAAGCTCATCGGAGGTCGATGAAGCTCGAGCTTGCTAATCGAGGCAAAACCTAATGAGGCTCAAGCTCATCGGCCTCAACCTCATGCGAGATCTAGAGAGGTGGAGCCTTGCTTAAGGTTTGGCTCATTGAAATTAGATGAACTCGAGCCTTGTTGGCTTGTGACAAGACTCGAGCTCATCAACCATTGCTATAGTTGAAGGTCAATCGAAGAAGAAGGAAAAAGAAAAAAAGAAAAGAAAGAATAGAATAAAGTAATAAATAAATAATTTTTTAAATAAAAATATTAGAAGGAATGCATGGAGGAAACAAATAAATCAGATTTTCCAAACCAAATGACAGAAATTTTTTTTAATTTTTTTTCAAATTTCAATTAAACACCAAAAATATTATTTTTTCCTAGAAAATACTTCCTAAAAAACATTTTTGAAGAAAAAAATAGAGGCTTAATTTTTTTTAAGAAATTAAAAATTTGTTCACTAAATTGGTATTGCATGAAAGTGTTTTAGCAATACAATTTAAAAAATAAAAATAAAAAAACAAACATTCCTATATTTGGTTAAGTGGGTTGGGTTGCATTGAGTATAAGTTGAGTATATGTCAAGTTAGGCATGGGTCGAAAAAATTATATTATGATAAATAGGTCATAAATGGGTTAAATGGGTAAATTTGGATTAGGCTATTATTTTTTTCCTATAAAATGACTTTCTAAAAAACATTTTTGAAGAAAAAAAACGGAGGCTCAATTTTTTTTTTTAAATTATAAAAATTGTCCACTAAATTTGTATTGCGTGAGAGTGTTTTAGCAATACAATTAAAAAAAAAAAAAAAAATTTGTGCTAGATTTAGTTAAATGGGTTGGGTCGGGTAGGGTATAGGTTAAGTATAAGTCGAGTCGGGTATGAATCGAAAAATTTATATTATGATAAATAAATCATAAATGGGTTAAATTAGTAAATTTGGATTGGAGTATTTATAATTCGATTCACTCGTTTGATGTGGATTTATCATTAATAGGCGACGTATGGCTGGAGGGTATTTCTTTTGCATTAGTAGAAAAGTGAAATTTTTTTAGTCACGCTGAAAAGTATAGTCATAATTTAAAGATTTTGAAGGAAAAAAAGTTGTAGGACATTAATGTCATCGTATACATATTTAAAGATTTTGGTAACATGAGGAGAGAACGTTTTGGCGCGAGTCATTGTCGGAGGAATCATCTGGTTTGTCCCCTATCAAACCGTCACCATTTTGATTCGACTCTTCCCCCGTCCCACATTTCCAGGGGCATTCCAGTGCTCGTTCCAATGCCGGAGACCGTTCAATTTCCCCTGACCGTACAATAACCTCCCCCATTTCAATTCCAACCGGGATTTATTCTCTGTTTTCTCCCATCTCAAAGTTTCAGCGAGAGACACAGAGAGAAACAGGGAGAGAAGCAGGGAGGGAAGCAGGGAAAGAAACAGAGAGAGAGAATGGGGAGTTTGGGAGCGATTCTGAAGCACCCGGGGATTTCTACCCGCTGATGAAGCTTAAGATGGTGGCAAGCAATGCCGAGAAGCAGATCCCTCCGCAGCCTCACTGGGCATTCTGCTACTCCATGCTCCACAAGGTCTCCCGGAGCTTCGCTCTCGTCATCCAACAGCTCGGCACCGAGCTTCGCGATGCGGTGAGCGCCAGTTTTTGATCTCCACGTTCTCGTGATGGGTCCGTGTCTGTTTCTTTCTTTCTTTCTTTCTTTCGCTTTTGAGAAATTGGACGAAATTATGGTTAGTTCGTGGGGATACGTGGATGATGCGTGAACAGGATTGCGGATCAAGGGATTGAGCTTTCTGCTGTATTGGGTTTGTTTTGGATGAGCGTTTTTGTGCTTTTGTGGATGCGTAATCGCATAATATAGCCGTTCGTGGTGTTGGAGCAATGCCGTGATGAATTTTGGATGCATTGACTCTGCCTTTTGCTGCTAAACGCGAACGAAGTTGTTTTCTGTTTCTTTTTTTATCTGTTGGGGCCAAGAGAAATTTTTCTATGGCTCAGCGACCAGTACATGGGCGATCAGGGAATGTGAGGAAAATTTGTCATATCATGAAGGGAGGAGAAATATGAGAGAATTAGGAAAAAAAAATTGCTGATTCTAGACTACCTGCCGAAGAACAGCCAGCACAACGGCTTAGTTAAAGTCAATGACCGATAAATATTCTGCAAAAATGAATTCAGGTACATCTCTCTGTATGTCGTGGCTTGAGTGGGGTGCCTCTTACTTATCGAAAGGCCCCAAAACAGTTTAATGAGGCATTCTAGTAGAGGGTCAATGCATGATGTTGATGCAAGACAACGAAGCTAAAAGGAGTATTCCAAGCTTACACTTTTCTCTCTTATCAGCTTCAGCCCAAGGTTTCCATGATTTTGGCATTTAGTTGATGGGAGGAGGTTCCTCGAGTCCTTCCTCCTCCTCCAAAGGTTTTGCTGTTTTAGTATTATTGTTTCTGCATTCCTAGGAAAATAAAATATCGTTTTCTCTCTCTTCTTCTTCCTCAAGAGAGATTCTGGAGGGAGGATATATCATGTGCTGATGTTTGGAATATTTCCTGGCTTGACTGGCTTTACTAATACTGTTTGATAACATGCACATGCCACGCGTGGCCCCTGGAGATCCAACAATTCTGATGAACTGGATATAATAACGATTTAGTTATAGAAGATGACACACGTATCAGTGAAGCAGCTCCAGGAGCTGATTTTCGTCTATTCCTAGAAATCAGAATATCAGATGTGGAAGTACTTACTATTATCTAACCAATTTTAAAATGTCATTGGGAGCTAGTTACTTGATCTTAGACGACTGTTTAAATTCAAAAGTCATGGAAAGTGCTATAGGCCATTATGACATGAATCACATCTAAGAATGATCTTGACAGGAATGTCGTAATACTAGTGTTGATGCCAGTGCTGTTGTCATCCACAGATTCGTGTGGTTATTCTTGATTTCTTTTGATACTTTCTCCTACCGACTTCTGTTGTCTGCTAATCATAATGCAAAACTGTGAACTGTTAGATTAGTTAATGCAAATGCTACTAGTAGCCAATGCAGATTCCAGTGGAATTATTAGATTAGTTTCTTGCAATGTGTTTTATCTCTTCAACTTTTCTTTCACATTTTTGCAGGTGTGCATATTCTATTTGGTCCTGCGAGCACTTGATACAGTTGGTTCGTCCCATAACTCTGTATTTATTCTCTTCGTCTTGCATTTGCAAGATATTATGCTGTTTATTAAATATAGTGCGCCTGTCCTAAATTACTGTCATTCCATTCTGGGGACAGTAAACCTTAGTGGTCGTTTGTCAAATTGATTTCAAATTTATCTATCCGGTCGGCAGCTCTCCTTTTTCCTTTAAACTTCTGCATAGCGGCTACATTTCCTTGTCTGTGTGTTTTGAAGGGCGAAAACCTGTGCCTCCGTAAATCTCAATAGTTTCGTGTATTCTTTTAGCTATGGGAACTTGCAACACTTATCTTTAGCACCTTTGGTTGGCTAATCTGAGCCGGCTGTCCTTTTTCTGTCAAAGACTAGCCATAGCGTGAAAGCATTTGCAGTTTTTTTTTATGCTGATAATATTCGTGCAAATATTATTGTGTAAGTCAGAGCAAGTTCTTCACATCTAGACTTCATTTTGTTTATCACCACTAACCATCATAAATGGAAGTGGAGCACGCTAATGCTCTAGTTGTTAGGGCCCCTGCTGATGTATTGGATGATAAACATTGACTTATAGTTTTAATTTGTTGAATAATCCATAAAAATCAGTTTTGAGGATTAGTCCTTATTTTCCCTGTCTAATTCTCATTAACATGTGTTGAATAATTGCTTCCAGCCTCTTAATGACATTAGTATGTGATTTGGTGCTGGAATCTTATTTCTTCTAATGTACCCTTTCCAGAGGATGACACAAGCATACCTACTGATGTCAAAGTGCCTATCCTGAAAGCTTTTCATCAGCACGTGTATGATAAGGAGTGGCATTTTTCATGTGAGTAAACATGCTATTCAGTCACCTCTTTCTCGCCAGTTAAAGTTTTTGGTAATCTAAGACTGGTCTTCATGTATTTAAACGCCTGGTTAAGTATTTTTGGCCTTTGCTGACCTTTACAAAAATTTCAGAAAACGTGAGTTGTATGTATTCTGACAAAAAATTTGTTTGTCTCATATCTCTCAATGGTTTCCTTGTATGTGTGTCTCTATGTGTAAATAACTGGTGTGCTCCACATTTTGTGTTACGAATGGTCTTTGAAGCTACATGGAGATTCTATCTTCGACAATGTCTTGGAGCAATTATACATCTTTGCCACATTGTTCTGCATAGAGGAGTAGTTCCGTCTGTGACCTTTATTTGAATTGACTTCAAATTGACTGAAATCATTTTCCTTAACACCGCCACTGGTAGAACAAGATATATCAACATGTTGCCCCTACGTTGTGATTCTACATGAGAACCTCTACAAATAGTAACATCTACTTTTCTTTTTTTTTGTGCATTCTTTTACTAACTTTTTAAGAACCAATACTAAAGTACGATAAATGCCCTCTTGCTGTGAGAATTTCTTCTAATATTTCTATATATGAAAAATATTGGACAACCCTGCGTAGGGTTTAAGATTGCAAATTATATCTGATTTCAAGTTGGGAAAAATAAGGAGTTTCTAAGCTATTTAGATTCCATCATGCCACTAATTCCTTCAACTAGCAACTTTTGGGACATGCAGAACTTGGTTAGCAAAGCTGCCTTAAGCTGCAACTGCTGTTACCTTGAAATTCTTATAATATTTCAAATTATAGTCTTTTGCTATTTTAGTATATGGCGATCTGTAGATGGTGCTTATCCACTGATCTGTGTTACCTCATTTGAGAAGAAGTTGGAGCTGGACTATTCTTTTTTTTTTTTTTTTTTGGTCGAAGGAGCTGGACTATTCAGTGGCCCAGAACTTTAGTGAGTTCACTGACTTGAGTTTTCTATTGTATTATTAAGGTGGTACAAAGGAATACAAGGTTCTAATGGACCAATTTCATCATGTTTCCACGGCTTTCCTGGAGCTGGGGAAAAGGTTACTAACTTACAATTTTTCTTTGTAATCTTGATGTGAACACCTTTTATGAGATCAGGATCTTCTCCTCTTCTACCTGATCTTTAGCCACTCACTTAACTGTGTGTGTTTCCTTTCCCAACATATCTAACCATCATGGCGTCACAAGTGATTCTTGATAATATCATCGTCTACCAGATGCTTCTCTAACCAGTTTCTTTCTGTCAATGGCAACGCAAACTCAAAATTAGAATTTTCCTGCAATTAACACAACCTTGGCAAACTGTTTCTGCTGGTTGATAGTTGACTGCTTTTCCTTTTTATAAACTGTGGCTTTTGATTATACTTGCAGGTACCAAGAGGCAATTGAGGATATTACTAAAAGGATGGGAGAAGGAATGGCAAAATTTATTTGCAAAGAGGTTTGTGATCCATGCCATGTGACACTTATGATATTTTCCAATACCTTACCTTAACTAGTAGCCAAGCTTCTTACAAAGATTACAGTACTTGATTGTGGTTGGACTAGTTCAATATTGACCAAGTGCATATACTTTACATGAGGAGAATCCTTGCCTCCAATGGAAGAAAATAAATTGGTAGAGTTTGTTGGTATCGTTTAGGAGCAGTGTAAATCTTTTATTTGTCGAGTGGTTGGCACATACAATGGGTAGCCCATCCTGCTGTTTACTATGACCATGCTGGAGTAAGGATTTGATCTTAGCTCTTTGGTACAACTCCTTGCAGGGTTCACTTGCTTCTAAAAAAATTCGTGCCTCTAGAAGTTGTTCTTCCATCTTCTAAGGTCCACTGGCTTATGAACTGATTATTGACTTTACTATTCGCCTGCTTTATGGTAACTAGTAGGTTGAATTGAAAGAAGTTTGATCAAAAAGAGCTGGCAATGTTCTTTTGCACAAAGCATTTCAAGGCTTGTTGTAGTCTTGCACCTTCTGGAAGAGTTGCTTGTAGTGGTGATTAATCTGTTTAATACATCATACAGTTACTTATCCTACAAAGAGTTCCACCAATTTCTTCCTCTTTGTAGGTGGAAACAGTTGATGATTACGATGAATACTGCCACTATGTGGCAGGACTTGTTGGTTTAGGTTTGTCAAAGCTTTTCCATGCTTCAGGA
Organism: Corymbia calophylla; assembly: GCA_014182845.1. Taxonomy (NCBI): domain Eukaryota; kingdom Viridiplantae; phylum Streptophyta; class Magnoliopsida; order Myrtales; family Myrtaceae; genus Corymbia; species Corymbia calophylla. The sequence goes on along the minus strand of CM024694.1, from coordinate 12,711,421 downwards.
GATGAAGATCTGGCACCAGATTCTCTATCCAATTCAATGGGTTTGTTTCTACAGGTAGTTAAAAAGACGACTAAGTTTCATGTGCATTACTGCCTTTTTATTTTTGGATTTCTGACATTGTTCTTGAATGTGAATATCAGAAAACAAACATTATTCGAGATTATTTGGAGGATATCAATGAGATCCCAAAGTCACGCATGTTTTGGCCTCGTCAGATATGGAGTAAATATATAAACAAACTTGAGGTATCCCTCTTCAACATGATTAATGACTATTAAGTGCTTTAGTAGATTGTTTAAGCCTTTTGCCATATGAAGTCCATTTTCCATCACCTAGTCTGTAGGTGAATTGTTGAGATATTATTCACCTATAGTGCCGAATAACATGTCACATGTACATCCTTATTTTCTCTCCTGTGATTGGCCCCGTTTATGTAGGACTTGAAGTATGAGGAAAACTCAGAGAAGGCAGTGCAATGTTTGAATGACATGATCACAAATGCTTTGACACATGTTGAAGACTGTTTGACATACATGTCTGCTTTAAAGGATCCTTCTATATTCCGGTTTTGTGCCATTCCTCAGGTACATGATCAATTTCTTCAAGACGACATTGTTCTTCTCTTTAACCAAGAGTTGTTGCCTTACATCACTCCTATGTTTTTAAAATATAGGAGGTAGCTATTGATATTCATATTTTGGCTCTATAATAAGATTTCTGTTGGATGTTTTTCTCATGAACATACTATGAGCTCACTGTCTGAACTACTCCCTACCCCCTCGCTAATGGACATTTGTGTGTGCACACAGACACACAAATTGTCCCCTTCTCTCTCCTTTCACAGATTTTTGTGCATCCTATGCTAGTGTGCATTAAAGAAAAAGGTTGCGTCTTCTTTTGGTTTCACATATTGATTTTGAAAAATTTTACTACCATAATGAGTTGTTCCTGAATTTGCTCTTCATTAGGACTTTCTGTACGTGGTTGTTTTGCTTTCATGGTGTTTAATATTGCTATGTTCTTGTCTATGCCATTAATCTTTTGATTATCTGGGAGAAGCTCCTTTGCCAACATTTTTCTACTTTTTCTAGATAATGGCAATTGGCACGTTAGCTTTATGCTACAACAATATTGAAGTTTTCAGAGGTGTAGTAAAGATGAGGCGAGGTAAGAAAATGATTTGCTGATATTTTCTTTCATCATTGAAATATAGCTATCCTAGACTAGATGGAATGATGATTAGGCATGCTGAAGAACTTGAATGGCACTAGGTATTCATGAAATAGTTTTACTGGGCCATTAGATGCGTGGAAATAATGAGGTTTACTGAAGAACTAGATCTAGGCAAGATGGAAATAGCTTGTGACACTATCACCATTCATTAGTTCAAGACTATCTGTAGGGCCTTGCTTCCAGTTCTCATAATTCATCATTTGTTGAGGCAGTGTCTATCCATGACTCTCTACTTTTGTGTATGCTTCGTAGTAGCTCCATGATAATGGTCACTCGGTGATTCCATTTGTCTACCTATACTTTTCAGGTCTTACTGCTAAAGTTATCCATTGCACAAGAACAATGGCTGATGTTTATGGTGCTTTCTATGATTTTTCTTGTATGCTGAAGTCCAAGGTATGAAAGCCAAAAACTAGAGCACACATCTTGTAATCTATTCTCGTGCACTTATCATATTTGACTTTTTAGTCATTTCTTCTTGAAAATGCACTAGACCGTATAACCTGCGTTAGACTTCATATGTTGGAAACAAACTGCTGATGCTCCCACTTTTATGTCTGTGTGACTTTGGGAGGCCTGCTCAGGACATGTCCAGCAACTAAAAAGGCGAATCTTCCAATGTCTTAGGGTCATTGGACCAACCCCTTTATCTCTAGATACTTCTTACTCAGATGGCTAATTCCCCTATTTAGCTCTAGGCAAGCAGCAGAAGAAATTTGGGTTTGGCTGGGGGTGTACCATGACAATTCCATACATAGCTCTAGGCGAAAGTTTTGATAGTTTACTATAAAATACCTGAGTTGCCCTTGAATGTGGACCGTAGACTGGTGGAGAATGACTACTGTGTGAGGAACATGTTAGGATTTCTCATTAGAGATAACGGTGGTGGTTCACATGTGGAGCATGAAGGGGAGTAGGTCAAAGCTGTTTGGAGGCTAAAAGAAATAATATTAATGATGGTGAAGAGAGTTCAGATAGTGAGGAAGGAGCAAAACTCTTTCAAGTAAAGTGGCTTTCAGATGATGAAGATGAAGAGTTTTCAGCTGTTGGAAAATATTTCAGAGATTCCAGAAGAAGAACATCGAGAGAAGTGAGAGTGGCAGAGAACAAAGTGAAACATTTGCTTCTTGGTTCCACCCACAGGAGATACATTTATGGAAAGATCTGGATTAGTGTAAGAAATAGCAAATGGTGGCAATGAATTAGTTTATTTTTACTCAAGCGACTAGGAGCTTTGTATATATAAGTGATGAGGATGAAGGTAATCATGCACAAAGGAGGAGAAGTGGGTACCCTGCTTCCGGCAGTAGTGCACAATCACCTTGCATTTGTGCTTGGTATTGGTATGACATTTCCAGGCCTCGAATGTTTCACGGAGGCCATTACTATTTACTCAATTGAACAGGATAGAGATATCAAGTTTATAAAGAATGATGGAACAAGAATGAAGGTTGCATGCAAGTGGGATGGTTGTCCTTAGTTCATACATTGTCTACGTGATAAGCACACCATCATTTCCATTTAAAGATGTGCAGATGATCATAAATGCTATCAGACATGAAGGAAACCTTGAAGCTGGAGTATGCTGTGGATGCTACTCTTCTTAGCCAGTGAAGGAGGGCAAAAATGCTTCTCTTTAAGCAACTAGAAGGAAATCTAACCAGTAAATTTGTTGAGGGATTCTGAGGAAGAACTTCTAAATACTACAATTGGTAGCTCTATTTATGTACTCAGGGCTAAAAAGGCTAGTAAGTTGAGAAGGTGAGGAGTTTCTTTGGATCATCTTTGCTGTGAAGCCAAACAGAAACCAATGAAATTGTCATTTTCCTTTTACGTTTCCTTTTTCCCTTTTCCACTATGGGGGTTCGCACGGTTGATCGGAAAAAATGGGAGGATTGTTTAGGCATTGCTCTGGAAGCCATTGCACCATGCACAGAGAGATGGTTTTAGCGGGTCTGAACAAGAAAAAAATGAGACCGCATGGTCTCCTATGGCAATATACGTAACAAACATACTCAACGAGACTGCATGGTCTCTTATGGCAATATACCTAAACATTACTCAGCAAGATCTTTGGTGATCAAATTGGGGAAGAGAAGGGATAATGACTACAGCAATCCAGATTGTAAAAGCTAGCTATCTTGAATCTGTAGTGGACGTAATAGCACTCTTAAATTTTCCTTCACAGTAATCTCCATGCCTTTCACACTGCTGGTTCTTTAAATATAGTCTGAGATATTACTCACTATATTAGGCTTTTGGCTCCTGTAGGTTCATAAAAATGATCCTAATGCTACAAAAACATTAAGCAGAATTGAGGCTACGCAGAAGGCTTGCAAAGATGCTGGCCTCCGAAACAAAAGGTTCCTCTCTCTCTCTCTCTCTCTCTCTCTCGGTGGTATAGATACTGAATTTGTTCTTTCCACTATAACATAGCTTCTTTTTATGAATTTTGACAGGAAATCTTACATCCTACCAAGTGAACCCAGATATAGCTTCGTGCCGGTGAGTTTACTGCCATTTGATCCTGCATTTATTTACTTGGCTGATCTAAGAACGATATGCTGAGCAGTAACCTAAACAAAAGAAAAACAACACTTGCTTATCTGAATCTAAATTGCAGGTCATTGTTTTGCTCATTATATTGGCAATACTTCTCGCTCAGCTCTTTGCAAGAAGATCAAGTAACCACTGTGAGTTCCTTTAAGCATAATATGTGACCAGTGACTGCTACAAACTTCTCTTATCATTGTCCTACAGCTTCTGTTCCTTTGCTTTCTCTTGTGCAGGATGGAGCTTTGCGGGAACACCAGCAAGTCATAGAGATTGTGTCAATGCAGATGTATGTACCGAGGAGCTATACTTTATGTATGTTTGTAATTTGCTCTTTTTGTAAGAGAATTTCGTTTGTCCTTCCCCTCAAAAAAAGGGAAATATATATATCTCATTCTTCTCAAACTACTTCAGCTCCATCTTACCAAATTGGCCCTTGTCCCCGGCAAATCCATCTTTGAGCTGATGCAGGATTAGATGGTAACTCTTCAGCTGTAAAAGCTGATACGGGTTCAATATCATACTGAATGTACTTTTCTCAGCTTTCTGTATCTCGTAAGATTCTAATGTAATTTCGGTCAACTCTGAGCTACCATACGTGGCCCATATGCAATTAATTACTAGAGAGTTAGGTGTTTTGAACATTCTGGTCTTTCTATATTTTGTAAATTGGCTTGGAATACACAGCTTTAACATACTTTAAAAATTTTCCCAACAATCCTTCATGGCTGTGAGACTTCCCATTTGGGCTAATCTCAAGAAATGCATACAAATCACTTTTCCCATATGCATTACGCAGGGCTTCATCCATGAAAGTTGTGATTGAGAATACTTGGATTGGGAGATGATGCGATTTGAATAAGAAATATTACACCGCCCTCCTAAATTAGGCGAAGCATCAAAATTTGACGAATGATTTGACCTACGAATATGACGTGAATATGTGAAAAAACAGATGCCCCGCACGTTGTTTGAGCAAATTCGGATGGAGCGCACATGGAGAGGGTGCTTGACATTTTTTTGACCCTCTCACTAATATAATACGTTAATTGCAAACATTGTGTTGGTCAAAACATCTTCAAGTCACCAACAAAGATTTTGATTAAGTAGCACCGACACCGATATGCGACACAATACGCTTACACATCATTATTTCTAAAATGTTAGAGAATTCCGAGACGTTAAGACACGTTATATATTAAATGTATATTTTTATATATTCATGATAAATTATCACTTTTATAATTATTCCAATCAAATTAATTTAATTCAAATTTATAAATAGATAATAATAATAAAAAGAGTATAGAATGAATTTACACTGAAAATATTAATCCATCATTTGTTACTATTATTCATTGTTTCAATTTGACAAATTTAACTATATTCCATTCCAATAATCCATAAAACTTGAAGGAAAAAAACAAAGCAATTCACATTATGAACTCACATGTTAGAAGAGAAGAGAAAAGAACTTGAGTGGAATTGTGTCTCACGGAAAGTGAAAGTAGAAGAGAATAAAAGACCAAGTTTTTCTTCTATTCCTCTTTATATTTTTTATTATTATTTTTACATATTTACATTTTGATCCTTTATTTATTGAAAATTTTTAAAATTAATCCCGTGCATATGGGAATCTCCCGTGTCAAAATTTCAAACTCACGTGTTGGAGCGTGTTAGAACAGTTGACCATGTGTCGAACTTTCCGACACTTGTTCATTGCGTGTCGGAGCATATCGAAATGTGTCGGAGTGTGTTGGACACGTGTCCCAATATCGAACACGATACAAAGGCTTCCGAAAGTGCCGGTGCTTTCTAGGATTTTGAGATAACAATAAAAGATAGCGTCAAACAATGAATGAAAAGGCTTTGATTGATGGCCTAAAAAGTAAGGTTAAACTTATACATTTGTGATAAATTTATGTTAAATTAATTTTTTGATCATGAAAAACTCCAAACTGGTACATTTAAGATAAATTTACCAAAAATGACCATGAAACCCCTAAACCGGTACATTTACAATAAATTTACCAAAAACTAATTTTTTCACCTCAACAAACTCCAAACCGGTACATTTATGAAAATACATCATCCATTAAATTGGATTAATACCACAAAAAAATCACAAAATTAGTATAACGTAATAAAATCCCAAAGTGATACACTTATTAAGCTGTCATGTGTCATCCAATTTAGCAATTTGAAAGTATATCAATTTGGAATAAATTTGTCAAAGGTGTACTAGTTTGTAGTTTTTTGTGGTATTAAATTTTTTTAGGGTAAAAGCCACCAATCCTAAATTTTGCACACTATGACATTTTTATCATAAATTATTTTTTGTGACACCAAAAACTGTAACAAATTTATCTCAAATATTTTTTTGTGACATCAAAAACCCCTAACTTTTATTCGCATAACACATTTACCTTAAATTTTTTCTATAATGCCAAAAACTCCAAACTTTTTTTTTTTTTTATGATACCAAATTTTTGGGGTATATATGTTATTTGGGTACAAGTTTGGAATTTTTAGTGTTATAAGAATAAGTTTGAGATAAATGTATCATATTGTATAAATTTAGAATAAATGCATCGTATTACTATAAATTTGAAATTTTTAATGCTATAAATATAATTTAAAATAAATATATCATAATTAGATAAAGTTTAGAGATTTAGAAAAAAGATTTTTTTATCGCTAAACTAATACATAACATGGGGTAGCACTAAAACTTGGAGAAAAAAGTTACCCTTCTACTTAAAAGGACAGGTCTTGTTGATGGCATCAGACGAGTGGATGTGATAGATGACTACTTATCATTCATCAGCTGTCCCTTCCACATGGGCTTTGGTCTTGAGTCTTCGTGGACAGAATGGGGAGAAGAAAAATCCCCCAAAGATTTACCGTACTTTTCTATATGAAGGGGATTAACTTTTCAAAAATCTCAAATTTTAGATTTAATTTTAATTTTGTTTCAAATAATATTTTATTTTAAAAATAACTTCGAATTTTAAGTTTAATTTCAAATTTACTTCAAATATTTTTATTTGAAAAAAATATCAAATTTTAAGTTTAGTTACAAATCTATTTAGAACTTTTCTTTTTCTTTAAAAAAATCCAAAATTTTAAGTCTAATCTCACATTTATCCCGATTTTTCATCAATTTTAACTCTAGTCTTAAATTTGCCCCCGTTAGCCTTATCCTAGAATGATTTTATTTTGAAAATTTTCTATATCACCTTACAAATGTGTATTTATTATTGATGTAGAAAGGTCATGTTAAGTCGGGACTGAATTATGGGATATATTTGATAATAAGTTAAAAGTTAATTTTTTTAAACAATAAAATTCTGGACAAATTTGAGACTTAGCTCTAAAGTTTATAGTTTTTTCTAAGATAGAAAAATTCGAGATAGATTTGAGATAATTTAAGATTTTTTAAAAAATTTAGAATAAATTTGAGACTAAATTTAAAGTTAAGAGATTTTGAAGGAGATTGCCTGATTTGAAGATGGAAAAAGTAACGTAGAAGGTGTACCTAAGTTAGTAGAGCCCTGGAAAAGCTAAACAAAAGAAGAGGACGAAAAGGAGAGGAAGGCAAGATAGCTCCTTTTTCTTCTTCGGTCGGTTCCGGCAGTTGCGAACAAGCCACATCTCAGCATGAATTTCCCACTATTTCCCCAAGGTGCGAGACCATTCAAAGCCGGTCATCGAGGCCAAAACCTACGAAAATGTTTCCCTTGCCTTCTCTTCAAGAAATTTGAAAGAACCGAAAAATCCGATCTGCAGAGTTCGAGTGACCATTAAACCGAAAAATAAGAATCGCATTGGCGCTCCTGGGAATCGCTTTGTGGAATTGAGAAATGCACCGGTATTCCCACGAATCGCCTTCCAATTTGGACGGTTTCTTTTGCTCATCCCTACATCCACAAACCCTTTTGTATTAACTTCATTGTAATGGAGGAAACACCAACCACAAAAAACAATTTTAGGTGGCAAATCTTTCTTCACCACATTCACGTTCATTTTTGGACAAAACCTTTCAACCATTCGGACAGATTATGAGATTGCCGATTCATTATTTTCGCATCCTTGGAGGTCAAAGCTGGTGCATCGACTCTTTCACTATAGGATTTTGGGAGCTGAAATGAACAGGAAGTAATTACCACGTTATTTAGGAGCCACGAGTTAAAGATATAACAATTACTAATTCGAAAGCCTCTACTGATTCCAAAATGTACGGCGGCTCCCAAGAAAGCCTTCTCACAAAACCAACCATCTGTCTTATACAACCAGTATAAATCTCATCCATCTTACTGGACATTGCACCAAATATCCTGCAGCATTTGTGGATTTCTAGCCAACTTTACACAATGAAAATCCATCAGGTTGTTCTGCAGAGGTGACTCCGTCGTAGCAAAATCTGTCTATGGCATTTAACTTGTTTTAAGGCTCGGGCTGTATCAGGTTCAGTATTCTCAATGATTTGTTGGCTTCATCACAAATAAGTGCAACAGAAAGCACCAACCTCTCTGGTTTTTACTTTCCTTATCATCATAAGAAAATATGCTAGCAGTTATCGATCACCTTCAGCGTGGCTTCCTCTGGTCGTTATGGCATATTTTGACTAACACAACACACTGGTCCCAAATGACACTCATGTATCAAGCATGCATCGAAAATACGTATAGGATGTTCCAATTGTATATTCTAATTATTAGGGCAAAGTACTTTAACTCTCAATCCTCTCTACTTATGTCTGCAGTCTGCCATTGTTAATGTTATTAAATGGCACTCTCTTATCATAGAAGACAACATAGACAAACAATAATTGCTGAACTATAACCGTAGAAACAATTGAGAAATGCGTAAAACCAGAGAAAAGCACTATACTTAGTAAAACCCAAAAAAAAAAGAAAAAAAAGATAATAGATCGCATTCAGAAGCAAGGAAAGAACTGATTTGTATCAGATAACCATCTTTCCATAATATATGCTCCATGGAAAGTATATAAAAGCTATCTAGAGAAATTTATCGCCATAAGATTTAACAAAGCAAAAGAAAAGCTGGAAACATTTAATATCCCGTGTGAAAGTCTCTAAAGTGAAATTATCCATGACCTGATTGGAATATTGATGTCTGCATCTTAAGTATCAGAATCGGTATCAGAGCTAGAAACCACTGAAACCCCAGATTTCACGGCTTAACCCAGTTCCAACTTCATTTTGTGCCAGATACTTGAGAGCAACAGAAGCGGTTCCAGCCAGAGGCCTGGACCTTGGACAGGTATTCTTCACCTAAGTTTGTAACTGGTGCAAAATTACGTTTTGCAAGATCCACAACTCATAAGTCACTGCCTCGTCCACACCATCCATAGTAACACTCACAGCAATCAGTGTCCCACAAAGTTTTGTTTGAATCATCATACAACAAGACAGTATGTGAAAATGGTAAAATGGTGCTGGTGATGATGTTACTGTTCAAAATTAGAACAATGAAATGTTTAGAGGTCATGGAATTAATAGTCTAGACAAGGGAAGGTCAATAGCTAATGGCTTGACCTCACTGCTTTCGAAAACTAGTTTCCCAAATTATAATAAGAAAAACATTAGTAAAAAGAAGAATCTAATAATCATCATTGATAATGATGATGAAGCCCGATTGGTAGATGATTTACATCAATGTGTCGTAAACTATATACAATCTGTTTCAAAAGGTTTAGAGGACAATGTTGATTTCTTTAATAAGAAATTACATTGCACAGCTAGAGGCAAAGTAACTGGTGAGATACACGCATACCAACGTTGAAGGTGATCATTTGCAGTAATTGTATATGTATAGTGGTGGAAAAAATACATATAAAGGTACACACATGGTTGATTTGAGAAATGATTGCTTTGTGTTTGCACCAGTATTGAGGTGAACTCTTCGCTGATTGTAATAATTGTTATGGCGGATCCGGTCATCTATTAGCAACGATCATATGCATCTTTTCTCCACTATACATTCACAATTAATGCAAGGGCGTGCCTGCACTTCTCTAGCTATTTTACCACTAAACTGTGCAATGTAATTTCCTATTAGAAGAATTCGCAGTATCTCTAAATAATTTGAAACATATTACTTATATTTTACAACACAATAAAGTGAATCATCTACCAACCACCTTCATCATCATTATCAATAATGACTATCCAACTCATGTTTATCTCATCGGAATTATGGAAAAAAGTTTCAGAAAGCAATAAAATCGAGCCATTAACTATTTGTCTTCCCTCTCTCAGTTGGATTATAGTTTCATGACCTTTAAACATATCATTCTTCAAATTTTAGACAATAACCATCATTAGCAACCATTTCACCATTTATGCATACCATGTTGTTCAACACAATTTCCACTTTAGAGCTTGTATCTTGATCTCTCATATATATTCTTTCTGAACAGTTTGTCAAGTCAGAATGGACAAAAGAAGAAGAAATAACCTTAAGATATATATCATAACACAACAATCAACTCGTATATCAATTAATTAGCATATTTGGGCTTTTGTATCAAATTTCGATTTTCCTTCATTTTCTTTTCCATGTTAAGCCCTTTTTGTTTTCAACGGGCAACAAGGGGAAGAAGATTGACTAATTTCAAGCTCACACAAAAGCAGCCTGCATGCAACACGTTATTTACACCTAAAACAATATTTGGTAGATAACTAAGCTATGATCCTTATTTCTTTATTGCAATGGCAGATGATTTCCACAATGATTACTAGCAATTCAATGCAAATAAAATGCAAAATTAGTCAACCTATCTTAGAATGATTTTTGTTGTTCAACCAACAAGAAAGATAAATGGGTCATATAGAGATCAAAGATAACAAGAGCATTGGAACATGCAAGGAACGTATACTGGGAAATCCTACCTTCCTGCATCTCCTCCTGTCTCTTTTCCTTCAAGTGATGTTGAAATTTTCTGTCAAGATCTGCATCCACCTGTCAAAGTGCAAATGTAAGAAACGAGCTCAACAGATTGTAGATAAATGTTTTCCTGGGAAAAACTGTGATGTTAACAAGTACTCCTATTTGAACATTTGAAAAATTTTAACAAGTCCAACTTCATCTTCTTTTCCTCCATTTTTCAAAATCCATAACAAATAAAAGAATTTCATGAGACGGTCTTCATTTCTAAAAGAACTTATTGATATAAGAAAATAAAAAATTCTAGTTAAACCAGTCGGAAATGAACCAAACAATCCCATATTAGATGAATAGTATGAGTCAATCAAGTTCCATTGTACAGATCCTTTCATTGATCCCTAAGAAAAACCACTAGCTCCATAACCTAAGATAACGAAGTCCACAATGCAGTCATGAGAACTATGGCAGCGTAGATTTTAAAACATAAAAAGCAAAGAAACAGAGATTCTTACATAAAGTGCATAAGAAAGCACGAAAATTGGACAAATCATTCACTGTAACCTTCCCCAAATAATATAATAACAAAGTCCTTATCGATTTTTTCAATAATACAATATCAATGGTACATGTTAAGATAGCCCACTATTCTTCATAGTTCACATTCTCAGAAAAAAACTTAAGAAAATGAAATTATATACAAATACGTATATGTTTTTATATATCTGATGCATTCAGTGCTCAACACAAATTATCCACAATAATAAAAAGCCAAGCATGAAATAACAATCAAATTTCTAAGATCACGCATTATGTTAGGATACACGTGTGAATTGTGTTAGAAAAAGTAATCCTACATCAGAGAATTGATGTAGTGTTGAGCAGCTAATATATCTTAAATGGCCCATAACTCACTAATTTAAGCTTTTGAGTTAAGGTGGGTTCAACTGGATATATTGATGAGCTCGGACTTGGATTTTTCCTTTGGAGATCTCCCCAGGTGTAGGTATCAAATTTTTGCTGCGCGCTCCCAACACATTACACAAAAGGTCCAAGCTGAAGCCATATCTCTACCCCCAAACACACCCGCATTACCACCTTAAACAGAAGAATACAGCATTGCGATCCCAATGTAGTCTGAAGTGCTGGTGTCGTTCTCAGGTGAGACAACTGAAGGTAATGTTTGCTCAGGAAAGCTAAAAACACTTTAACTTCCAGCATGGTACAGAAAACCACTATACAGTTAACTAGTCAGGCCGTCCATCAGAAACTGGATTCATTAGTTTAGTATAAAACTAGTAAGGTCAACTATGCCAGCATTATTTGATTTAGCATATCCAGCAGCAGCAACTTCCCTTAAAGAACCCGCCCAGCAGCGAACACAACAACCCATCACCTTCTCTTCTGATAGCATGCACGGGAACAACCATGGAGATGTTAGCCAAGCAGCACGGGACATGGAGTTTCGAAGTCACCTATCTCGAAAAGAGCAGACAAAGGGAAAAAGAACAGCTCAAATGCCAAAACTTGGCAGACGAGGAGACACTTTTAAGTGCCAAAAATTATGAAATATATACTTAAGTGCCATTTTAAAAAAATTAAATCACTTAAGTGTCAATTCCAACGAAAGTTACCGGAAATCCGACGTAACTTATTTTAATAATATAACTTACTTATGTGGCTCGTTGGAAGCCGAGTCAGCATAAACTCAGCCAAAATGACGTTATTTTTGTGCTGACGTGTCATTTAAAAATATATTAATTAAATAATATTTAAAACTTTAAAAATATATTATTATAAAATTGCTTAATTAAAAAAAAAAGTGGAGGATCGGGTGAGGGCTGTGCAGCCCGCCGCCGCCCCACCATCGCCGGGAAGGGCCGGCGATAGTGGGGCGAGGGTCGGCCAGTGGTTGCTAGGCCTTGGCCGGTGGCCGGCGATGGTGGCGGCAGCAAGGTAGCCCTCGCTCGATCCTCCCTTCCTTTTTTTTTTTTAATAAAATCGATTGTTAATTTTTTTTTTTTCTAGTATGACTTTTTTTGTCACGTGGACAATTTTTTTTTTAAAATTGCCATGTGGATATCTATTTTGAAAAAAATTGTTCCGTCAAGCAAATAAAAATCGCTGGAAAATGACACGTGTACAGTTTGGCCAGGATTTTTCGCCATTAGTACTTAATTGATCTTTTTTTCTCCGATTTTAATACTTAAATGTACCTTTTCAAATTTTTAACACTCCAGAGTCCACACATTGCAGAGAGAGAACCGTTGCAGAGGCGTGAAAAATGAAGGGTCAAAGAAAACTTTTTATTTTTTCCGTTCAAATGGAAAATAGACTCCAAAAATCACTTTCACCATCTTTCTCACGATAGAGGGGCTCCTTCGTCTCGTCCACGTCTCCCGAGTTCTCTCTCTCTGAAAAAGAAGTGGCCCTCTATGGAACGGTTCTCCTAAAAATCCGGTTATCTTTCGGGTGTTTATTCGCAAGATTCAAGCTAATTCCACCTTATTTCTTGTATTTGGAACGGTACCCTACCAATCCGGTCATTTCGGGTCTTCCAAATTTCCACTTCTCACGTGGACTTTTGACAAACTCCAAGTGGTCTTTGCAACTCTGAATGTTCTTAACAAGGCTAAGATTCTTAAAGTCACGAGAACCTTACTCTTGAAGTGCTTGGAGAAAAGGTACGGATTACTTGACGTATTAGGAGTAAGCAACAAATATAATAATAAGAAGAAAGGGCCATTTGCAGGAAGTCCCAGTCAGAGAGGCCTAGGTTCATAGGGTTAGGTGTTGCAAAAGATATCAGGATCTGTTATGTCAGGTAGGATTGCGATCATACGGTCTTCTTGGACTGACTTGGGTCAGCGAGCAGAGACCTGCCGTCCTCCCCCAACCGCACACATCCATTCAACAGATACTTAAAAAGGTGAAAAGAGAAGAAACAAAGGAAAGAACTCACGACACATCCGTTGTACCTGAGTGTATGCTTCTCCCCTTTGTCCATCGTGGATCGTTTTTCTTTGGTACGCTATTTATCTTTTCATCATCTGTAATTTTGCTTATATATGCTTATTAGTATCCGCACAAACCTTAGAGGAGATAAGTCGTATGCTTATTATACTATTGTTCATGTGCCTTATCAACAACTTTTGAGGTTAGACAATGCCACCTATGCTTGGGGCAAAGATCATATAGGCCTGTAGTAAGATCCGCTAGGCCATATAGAATAGATTGATTGAGGCTCAAGTAAAGACCAGCTATTTTCCACTAAAGGAAAGGTACAAACTAGCTCAAGTGTCATGGAAAATGGAGTGAAATAAGTATGCTTGTCAAAAGACTTTGATGGGGCACGTTACCATCATCGCCGTTCTATGTCCTTTACTTATTATTTAGGCCTTTAATTAAATGACTTGTTGGTTCAGTTTCACTCATAGCTGTCGTGCTCTTGAAAAGGTGGGACCGAGGTTTGGATTAGCGTCTCTTTTTACTTTCCTAGCTTACTTTCTATTCCTAGTGACCTCAAAAATGTAATACGGTGTACATTTAGTGCTAATAATAAAACTTCTAATCATAAATTAAATTTTGAAATATAAATAATTTTTTTATTCTTAGATAAATTTATAAACAAAAATATGTAGTTGATAACTACACAATTTTTTTTTTTATTTGATAATAATATAAAATTTCTCCCTCCTTCCCAAGCAGCGCCGGTGTATGCTATTTATTTTTTCATTATCTGTAATTTTGCTTAAATATGCATGTTAGTGTCCGCACAAACCTTAGAGGAGATAAGTTGTATGCTTATTATACTATTGTTCATGTGCCTTATCAACAATTTTTGAGGTTAGACAATGCCACCTATGCTTGGGGCAAGATCATATAGGCCTGTAGTAAGATCCGCTAGGCCATATAGAATAGATTGATCGATGCTCAAGTAAAGACCAGCTATTTTCCACTAAAGGAAAGGTACGAACTAGCTCTAGTGTCATGGAAAATGGAGTGAAATAAGTATGCTTGTCAAAAGACTTTGATGGGGCACGTTACCATCGTCCTTTACTCATTATTTAGGCCTTTAATTAAATGACTTGTTGGTTCAATTTCACTCATAGCTGTCATGCTTTTGAAAAGACAGGACCAAGGTTTGGATAGCGTCTCTTTTTACTTTCCTAGCTTACTTTCTATTCCTAGTGACCTCAAAAATGTAATATTGTGTACATTTAGTGCGAATAAATTTCTAATCATAAATTAAATTTTGAAATATAAATAAATTTTTTTTTTTTTTTATTCTTAGATAAATTTATAAACAAAAATATGTAATTCATAACTACACAAATAAAATTTTATTTGATAATAACATAAAATTTCTCCCTCCTTCCCAAGTAGAGTCGATGGTCGACGATCGGTGATGGCAACGACGGTCTTTGGTGAGTGGTGGCGGCGAAGGAGAGTGGACGGTTAGGGGTTAGGGAAAGATTTATTTGGATGAGAAGTAAAAAAGAAAGAAATAATTTTTGATTAATAGGAAAGTAAAAAAAATTTACTTTTTATTTTTATTCTGAACTTATTTTTTGAACAAAAGTATATTGAAGAAATAGAAAAATCAAATTATTTTACAAGACGAATTTCTATTCCAACAAATTTGAAATAGAGAAAAAATTCTAGGGCGGAAATAGAATAGTTATTATGCGCAATATTGAACACGTCATGATCCTATGGATGCCATGTATTCATATCTTGAGGGGTGCTCCAGCTTAGATATTTGAACGAGACTCGAAGGAATATTTTTTTCCTTGTGTATTGTATTGAACTCTCCGCATCAAAAAATCATATGCTCTATGATGGAGAACCGCAAAGGAGATTTTGAGATTAAGAGCTCATTGAATGACGTAGAGAGCGCATTTAAATTCAAATCCAACGATTTAGGCATAATCTAAAGACGAATTCCTTTTGGTCGAGAGCCCTGGGCAAAAGCTTGGTGGACTTTTTCACACATCCTATTTCTTGATGCTAATGCAGTCAATGACGTTGTTAAAGCGTGATTTACACTAAAAGATGGGAAGTTGTACGTGCACAGAATGAGCATTACTTCACGAACAATGAGTCGCGGCATGCAAAGGAGGTCGATAGGCATCTAAGCTTTGAATTGCCCTCGTTTCATCTTGTGATAATCTGCGGTCTTTTTTTCCCCTCTATTTTCTTGTGTGCGTGGTAAATGGGTGCGATTATGTACTCGTTCTTGTCCTTTTTCTAGATTTATATCTGTGAAAGAGTAGAAAGATACTGAATGGTTTTTTCGTTTTGCCCGTCTTGAGTCGAGATTGAATTGGAAGAAAAGAGGTGATTATGATTTAGAAGTGCTAGTTGAGATACGCGTGCATCCAAATACATTTTGGATTTAATTACGTTGTGACCATTGAAATGCCATTTTGTGTAAATTATTATATATGTTATTAATTAAAATAAAATCCTGAAGTACAAATAACTCAATATCAACATACGATAATCTAGATCATTAACTAAGTAATTAGATTTAATATTTCGGAGCAACTGGTGAAATAATGCAGCACTTTTCTTGTTATGTTTTTATTGTTTTGTGTGAACTTCAAGTTTTTGTAATTCCAGCGTTTTTCTTGTGGGAACATGATTTCATTAAATTTAGAGTGCGTAGATGTAAAAAGAAGAAAAAAGAAAAGGAAATGTATAATCAAAAGTTGGAACTGAGCAAGAAAGGGTCTAAAAAAGAAATTAGTTTGATAAAATAATTTTTTCGAAAAGAATAGAAATCAAAAATTATTTTTCTTTTTTTTTTTTAAATTTTTCTTTGCCTTACCAAAAAAAAAAAAAAAAATTATTTTTCTTTTTAACTTTTTACCTAAAGAAATGTCTTCCTAACCTCTAATCGTCCACCCCCTTAGTCACCGCCACTGTCGCCACCAGCCGTCGGTGGTCCCTCCTCTCGTTGATTGCTCACCACTGTTGTCGGTGGTGGATGCCGCTATCCCTTCTTCTTGTCGACCGCCTACCACTACCCCCTTCCATCGTCGGTCAATGCTAGCCACCTGCTGCCGCCTCCTTTCCCTATTGGCTGCTTGCCATCGTTGTTGTTACCAATTATTGGTTGCCATTGCCCCCTCCTCCCGCCACTATCACTTAAGAGGAAAAAAATTGTATGCTATTATCAAATGAATTTTTATTTCGAGAATATAAATTTTATATTATTGTTAAATACATATTTTTACTCAAAAACTCATTTAATATTAAAAATAAAAATATTTTTTATTTTAAAAATTAATTTTTAATCAGAAATTTTATCTTTTGCGCTGGAACTCTCCTGATTTTCTCGAAACATGTTCGTAGCTTCTCTTCGACCGTCACATCGTCACTTTCCAAAGGTGGATTTTCCTAGCCGCTCCCTAATCTAAAAGTACGGTTTGCAGGAGCGAGGAAATCGATCTCGTCTTGGCGAAGCATCATTTCTTCTCACCCTCTCCCTTGCTGCTGTACCATCTGTTATAGCCTCACCACTTGCGGAAGAAACAGCCAGAGCTGTTAATGAAGAAACAGCCAGAGCTGTTAATAAAGAAAAATCCATGGTTGACATGATGCTAATACGTCAACCTGATGTTAAATCCAACGCTAAGACGGCAGCTAAACTTTTCTCAAAGGAGTTTAACCTATGGCAAATGTCTGAAAGGTCGCAGGAGTCTCGCTTTCGCCAAAAAAAAGAATTACATATTTTTGGGAGTAGTTCTCCAATATGGCCTCCCACCAAACCTGCCAACAGTTAATTTGTCAGCTTATTCGAATGGCGAATTGTTCAACCCGTGAGAGTATAGTGTGACTTATTCGAATGGCGAATTGTTCAACCTCTAGTTGTTGACGTTATCGTTGTCCTTGGTAGTAGGGGACGTATTGGTGTTGCTTTGAAGAGAGTTGCAGCTTTGTTCGTCATGGAGAGAGAGTATTGATGGTTAGTGATTTTAGATTTTATTGGTTCAATTTGATTAACCGAACCAACAAAGTCCGAACCAATAAAAAGAAACTCAGTTTTTATTATTATGTGAATCAAAAGAGAATTGAACCGAAAAGAGTTAGATTCAATTTGTGTCTCAATTCAAATTTTGGTTCTATTTTTGACACCCCTAATCTTTGGTGCTCAATGATTGAAATTGGTAACCTTAATTTTCAGCATGATTGTCTCCGTTTGGGGCGCTTCTATACACATTATGCTTGTAAAATTGATTGCAATAATTATGGCCATAGAAGAAAATTTAGGAGCTGAAACGATAATTCAATGTGATAATTTGTGTTTATTAATAATCACATAAAGAAAACGTATTATAGACTGAAAGAAATTTTGCCACAATAAGGAATGTTATTACAATTAGGTTATATATTCGATTTACTAATAATAAGGAAAATTACATTAATAACAATTGCCATTCACTCGGTTTACTAATAATGACATAGATTATTGACCCATAAAGCAAAAAACTGCAAATTAAATTATTTACTACAAGGCAAACTACTTCCTCTTAGGTTATGTTACTACTTCAAAGATAACTTTCTCTAATATGATATGGATAATTACCTGTAATAATCGTAATCTCAGTTAAACCTATAATTAGTAATTTGTGTTAATAAATTCATAACAATAAATCCTAGCTTGGTAATTAACCAATACCATAGTAAATTACATTAAAAGGTCCTCTTCCAACCAATTGACATTAATTACAATCTCCCTCCGATCAAGAGCTAGTGCATCTTCCAACATACGGAGACATCTACAAGACTCTTGAAACTTCTAGAATTCTAGGGAATATGCCTCCTCGAGCTACAAAGGCTAAGGGTGCGTTTGGTAACAATTCTATTCCCAGGGAACAATTTTCGATCAAAAATGATTTTTTTATTATGTTTTAATGTGTTTGATAAATTGTTTAAATTTTTTATTTAGAAATAGAAATGCGTTTAGTAAGAGTTTTTAATTTTTTGATTCTTTTAATTTTTAATACTTTTTGTTATAATTTTCTTTTTCTTTTTCTCTTTTCTCTCTTTCTTCCTCTTAGCTATTGCCACTAGTGGTGGCCGGCGAGCTCGCCGGAGCCTTGCTTAGCCATTGGAGAGGCTCGACCTCACCCGACGAGCTTATTGGAGCCTTGCCTAGCCACCGGCGAAGCTTGACCTCGCCCGGGTAGTGTGAGACCGAGCCTCTCCGGTGGTCGGGGCGGGCGAGGCTTGCCCACCATCGGCGAGGTTCGGCCTCGCCGGTAGATGCGAGGCTGGCCTCGCGCCGCCCGGGCGAGCTCAAGCCTCACTAGACCGGGTGAGCCTCGTCGGTGGCCGGGCAAGTCTCGGTGAGCTTGTCGAACTTCGCACTCGCCCGACGGGGCTCCGGCAAGCTCGTTGAACCTCACCGGCCGCTCGGCGGCAGCAGCCTAAGGGCGGCGATGGGGTGGCAAAGTGAGTTGGGAGGAGGAAGAAGAAGAAGAAAGGGAAGAAAAAAAGAGAACAAGCAAAATTGATTCTCAAAATTGTTTCGAGAGCGAGAAACAACTTTTTTTTTATTCTCAAATCTACTCCAAATCTATTCCTTCGAATAAATTTATTTCCGAGAACAAAAAATTTACCAAAACGGTTTACGTCCCCGAGAACGGAAGAACAAAATCATTTGTTTTCATAAGTGTTACGAAACCGGTCTTAAGTTGATCCCCATAAAATACCAACTCATTGAGGAAGCCACCCAAGCGTTGGTCTTTGAGTGGCAATGATGCATCACGAATGGAATCTCTTAAAGAGCATCTATGAACTACTTGCGATTTAGTCGAATGTGCTCATCCATGAGATATGCTAATAATATTACTATCTAAAGCATCTAAGGACAAATAATAATCTCCTGCACATGCTTCCAAGTAAAAATCATTTAATATCTATCTTGTAGAATAGTATTGTGTTCCGCATTCATCACAAAATCATTTCATACTCTAACCATTCAACTTGTAAGTATACTATACAATACAACATAATTCTCTTTAAGGTTGAGCATTGCTATAGGATAGAGTCGAGAACATGAGAATTGGAATAGTGTTTTAGGTTCTAGTATATGCAAGGTATGTTATAGGTTCTCAAAAATTGGGGAACTTGTTTCGAAGGGTAAGCTCTAGGTTTCGGTGAAAACGGAAACTTAGAATAAGTCTTTGTGTCATTCTTGTTTATGTTCTTGCATGATCCTACGACATTCCATGGTATTCAATAATAAGTGTGTTATATGAAAACACTAATCCAAGCTTCCATTCCCAATAATATCCATAATCGAAACTTTTACTTTATTAATATTTTATAATCTTATGTTTAAATATAGATTGTAGCAAATGGTAATCTTCAACAGTGATAATTCATTACAATTGTTCAATTAAGAGTATAAGTAAAACCTGGATAGACCCTAAAAACGACCTAAACCTATGATATAGTAGGTTTTAAGTTTCTAGATATGCATGATAGATTTTAGGCTCTAAGTGGAACTTGGACAGAATTATAGAAATTTGGAAACGCTCACCCTTAATTGTCTTAGTTGCTTGATTCATTCTTTGCGTGGTCTATTGGTCATATCTACTGACTGGATATTTTAACATATTTAATTAAAATGGTACCAAAAAAGGTAGATTTAAAAAATAAAAATCAAGACAGTCAAGAGAGTAAGCAATTATGGTTTTTTTCATCATTGTATTTTACGGGACCAATTTTTTTCTTTTTACTGTACATTGCTTTTATAGTGATAGCCTTCTAACTTTCACGTCTTGGACATTAGAAAGTTTCTAAGAAATTGCATTTTCACTAAAATGATATTTGCACACTTTCATGAAATAATTATAGTTCTTTCTACAATTAAAAGCAAAACTAGCTTTCATACCGGGCTTTGCACGAGCTACATTTGAAAATTTTCTCATATATAAAAGAGGTTACATTTGAAGAAACAAATCTACAGACTCCACTTATTATAATAGCCATAAAATACAATTGAAATTTCTACTATTGCATCATCATATGTTTATTACCTTGTTGGTTTACCAATCTTGTTTCTCTACCTTTTCTTCACTTACATTAAAAAAGCACTCGCAAACATATCAAATATGGTGCACACAGAGAGCGCGATATTGTTAGAAGAGAGCTCTCTTCTATTTAATGTATAGAGCTCTATACATTAAATACCAATCTTGTTTCTCTACCTTTTTTTTTTTTTTTTTTTGACAATATCTGCCTTTCGTATTTGTAATAAATAGCAACATTTACCCTTTCTTTTTGTGATTTTGATTAGTTAGCTCTCTTAATGTTATTTCGTTAATTCAAGAGATTAGAGAGTGTTATATTCACTTAGAAGGTGGAAATAGCATGAGCCCAAATTAAAAAATTCCTTTTAAAAATGTAAGTATTAGTTGCAAATTAAAAAATGTCAATGATTTTTTCATGATATTTGCTCTTAGTTGACTAATAATATTAATTTTTATGCTACAGGATTGTGAACGAATGATTAATACGTGTATAAAATGTGATTTGCTGTTTAAATCAATTACTTATCTCTTCCAAACTAGAAGAATGTTAAGATAAAACTTCGTTTGAAATGATACGGTAGAAAACAACGTGCAATTTGCAGGACATGGTAGAAATTTTTTACACGTTTTAAACCTACTCAATCGAACATTTCGGCAAGCCGCTCACCAATGTTGTTCCACGGTACCATGACTATCACATATGTATAGTTAAAAAAGAACTTTATCAATTGTGCTTATATATTATGAACATAAAAAATGGTGCAATCCTGCAAGTGCATTTCACCTATTTGTCCTTATAATAAACAATCAAATTGTCATAAAAATTCTGAAATTTACTGATTCTCGTCAAGTTGATTTGTTCTCTGAATTACTAATTCTCCTCATGGATTATCAAATTAATCTTAGATAAGCTTTAGAGAAATTGTCGAATCTGACCAACAAATGCATTCATAAATACTCATAAATTTAGTGTAATATCTATAATTATTGAGTGAGTATTTAGCAGGGATTATTATGAATCTTCGTTCTCGCTTGGATCCAACTCTTCAATGCTGTCCTAGAAGAGCGCCTCGTCTGTCCGCATTTAGTTCTACTTCGTCCTTGCGCTCCCAAAAGAGGTAAAGGAGGAGTCACCCAAAAGCACGAGATGAATTTATTTTTGTTTGCAGCAGTGAGGATGTGAGGATTCCCTATGCATTGGATAGTTGCGTAGTCTTTGCATTTCAAGGAAGCGTTCAGGATCTTCCTCATTTTTGGGGTTTCGTTTTCCTTTCTGTTGATGTCGGACATGGAAGATTGCTGCGATCTCCAGTTGCCCTTAGACGAAATCTCTTCCACGTTCAGTCTAGAGAAGGCGGTGTGCAACCATGGATTCTTCATGATGGCTCCGAACCGTTGGATTCCTTCCACCAAGACGTTGCGGCGTCCTCTCCGTCTTGCGGATTTGTCCTCTTCCGTTGAGGTGTCCGTCTCGCAGCCTCCTGGTCCCGGCAGCCCATCGTTGCTCGTCCGAGTTCATCGCTCTCCACGCCTTTCCTCCCAAGACCAGCAAGCGATTTTTGTACTCTTTCTCTCTCTCTCTCTCACTCTGTCTGGTGCGCGAAGTACATGCTAACTAGTGACTCCAAAGCATGGATATATATTATTGCAGGAACAAGTGATTCGGATGTTAAGGTTGTCCGAAAGAGACGAGCAGAACGTGAAGGAGTTCCATGAAGTGCATCCGGAAGGGAAGGAAAGAGGATTCGGTCGAGTTTTCCGTTCTCCTTCGCTCTTCGAAGATGTCGTCAAATCTATACTCCTTTGCAACTGCCAGTTAAGTACTGAAGTCTAGTTCTCTTCATGTGCAAAATAAGTAGGACAAAGAACATGATGACCTGAGTAAGAAACCCCATAACTGTAATTGAGTAAATATCTTACTTTTATCATGATCCCTCGCGTTCTCTTCATGCTTAGTATTGAGTTTCTGTTCCGAATTCATCATAAGATCCGACTTTGTTCTGAATCACACCCAACAAACAGATGCCCTTGATTTCGAACAATATATGACGAATGATGCTACTGTGAGAGGTTCACCTTGTTTTCAGACTTGTTTTTTTTTTTTTTTTTGGTTTCAGACCTTGTTCTTCGTCATAATTATGTAAAAAAAAAAATCCACTTTTGTCTTTCTTACAGTTCGTGACCTCTTTTCATGCCATCAAAGTAAAGTGCATATCGTTTTAAGGTTGATGATACTGATTTGGGTCCTACCTAAAATTGTCATAGGTGGAGAAGGACACTAGAGATGGCTCGAGCTTTATGTGCACTTCAACTAGAGCTAAGCACTCGAGGTAAGAATACTATTTAGCATGACTTTCATCTCAGTATATTTAGAACGACTTGAAGATGAGGATGATCATGATTGAAGGCTCTAAGAGGAAGAAACGGAGACGACAGAAGGATGGAGCAAAACCAGTTCCTGCGGAGATGGAAGGCGAAGAAGTTTACCTCGGGAACTTTCCGAGCCCCAAGGAACTTGCTAAACTCGACGTGGACTACTTACAGAGAAAGTGCAAACTCGGGTACCGAACCAACTACATTCTCAAGCTTGCCATGGAAATAGAGGAGGGGAAGCTCAAGATTGACGGATACGAGGGAGTGCGGGATGCTGCATCTTGCAGGATACTGATCAAGGGCATAAGTGGGGTCGGATCTTTCGCGCAGGCTAGCATTTTGATGTGCATCGGTTTTTATGATGAGGTTCCGTCGGATAGCGAGACAATCAAGTTTTTAAAACATGTATGAAAGTGAATTTTGAACATAAAATATGTCATACACAATAACCACCCTTCCGACTAAGTTGAAGGATGCTGCATTCTTTTTCTTTGTCAAAAGGTACACGCAAGGGAAAGATGCACCAAAAAGACTATTAAGAGCGACCTTAAGGAGATCTATGATAAATATGCACCCTTCCAATGTTTGGCTTATTGGTTAGTCATTTATTTATCTAAATTTTGGTCGATTTACAAATAAATATTCATATCATATGTTGTACGATAATTTTCAGGTTGGAGCTGTTGGATTTTTACGAGAGGCAATATGGGAAGCTGAGCGAATTGTCGCACACCATGTACCACACGGTTGCTAGCTGTACACAAACGAGAGTCTCCAACGACAATCAAGTGATGTGACTTGAAAAGTGTTTCTCAGTAGGGGCATTAGATCATTTATGGCACTGACAAAGTGTTGTAGAATGAGAATTGAAAGGAAGCGAGAGACTCTCCCATACTATAATCTCATGTACGTTTTTTTGAGAATTTCAAAAGTTTTTACTTTTAAATTCTAAAGCAAAATAATCCTATTGTGCTGAATAGCTAGGATTCGAGATTATGCTGTTGGTTGCTACTATTTTGTTTTGTGCCGCCACCCTTCCGAGGGTGAGTTGGATTCCTTGAGATGGTTTAATGGATTGCCAAGCAGGCACGGATGGTTCCTCTCATGAGATAGAGCTTGTGCTTAACTCACTCTCTCAAACTTACCAAGCGTGCTTAGTTTGATTTAAACTCGATTTATCATGTCATTCTAATAATTTATTATGGGTCTACAAACTAAGTAAAATGCGGGAGTATGTTTTCCTTTCTTGAAAGAAACATTCCTTGCAAGAACTTGTTTATATTGAAATTTTTCTTATCGCCTAAAAATGGTGCCCTTTCTATTTTACATGAAAAGATTACATGCATTCTTTCTCGTTAATTATATATTTTTTAAAACATGTAAGTAGTCATGCAAGATGCTCCTACAATAAATAAATAAAATTGATGAAAATAAAATCCAAGCAAAATATAATAATCAGAAAACATGGAGGGAAATATAAGTCAAGTCTCATGGGGCGACATTAAACCTTGCCTTGATATGAAACCTTGGAACAGGACCCTTGAGAGTGTCGTGGCCTTCCGAAGGTGAACTACTCAAGGAAAATTAATGGACTAATAAACAGAAATAGAGATTCTTCTCACGAAATAATCGCTTGCATTTAGCACAAACTCTCTCAAGCTCTATCAATTACCATTTGATACTTAGTTTAATATGAAATTTTCTTATCTTTTGAGATGTCACTAATCGGTCATGATCAATCAAGCACATGAGTAAAAACACTCTACTTCTACAAACTAGATATTCAATAAATTTGGGATTTAATCTAACTTCATTTTGGTACGTCCTCTTTATTTTAAAAAATATTTCACAAGTAGACTTGGTTTATTTTAAGCCTAAGCCACCAACATTCAAGAGTGATCATGTGAGTATGCAATCAATAATTTAACACTAAATAAATCAAAGCAATAAATAAATTGTTAGAAATTGATCAAACCTTAATGCAGAGCAAAGCACAACAATACTGACTAATTTGCCAATATCTACAAGATATTAATTAAAATGCATGCATAGCTTAAACGTGATTTGTAAATGAAATGGCATCTCTTTTTTTGGATTTTTCTTGTTTATGAAAACTAAATTGTATGCAATTTTAATCTAAATTCAACATGCATGAATTATTAAACTTATAACATGTGGCATAACCTAATTTAATAACAAACAAAAATTATGAATTAATCTAACATGATATGCAATTTAATCTATATGAGCCTATACACGCAATCACTAGATAACATGAAAATAATGACGTGGCAGCATGATGACATGGAAGTAATGATGTGGAAATGATGACATGGAATTGATGCAACTAATCTATATGCCATATGCACCTTATTTTTGTGATTTTCTCTTAAAGTCAAAGTAAGAAACAACTTAAAATATGATGTTACCCAATTTAGATTGGAAAATAATTTAGATTAAATCCTATTCTATATTAGGAAAATTTCTAAATTATTATATTTCTTTTAGATATGCAATTTTAAAATAGGAAATTAATCTATCCTAATATGCAATGCAATTTTTTGTATTTTTCTAATATAAGAAAGTTCATTAAGTTAATAGCATGCAATATTCAAACCCACATAATTCAAATATCCACTCGAACCCAAAATATGAAAGGAAGGTAATCGAGCGATCTTAATCATTAAGGATCTTTGACCAAAAAAATTATTAAGGATCAAATTCTCAATTATATGCATAACTCGAACGGGAAATTTCCCAATGGGTATGTCTCAAATTTAGGAAAATTCCAAAAAAAGCCCCAAGTGCCCTTAATTTTTCAAATAGGGGCCCGAAGTTGACCTTATTTCAAATAATAGCCTAAAGTAGCCATGATTGTTCCAAATAAGGGTATGATCTTGCTAGTCACCAACTAGCTAAATTTTCCAACCGATCAAGGGTATTTTTGTCATTTGCCACTTTTTTTTCCTTCCTTTTTCTTTTGGTTCATATTCACCACCAACGATGCCCCAAAGGGCGGGCAGGGGTCGCCCTCACCCAATCTAGCAAGGGCCACCCTTGCTGGCCACAGTGAGGGAGGCAAGGCCGTCTCTTTCCCGAGGAAGCCACCCCTCGTGGATGGCCGATCGTAGGAGAGGCCGACCCTTGCCGATCCAACAAGGGCCACCCCGGCCGACCACGGGTGAGGGACGGCCGAGGCCGTCTCTTGCCCTCGGGAGGCCGCCCCTTGTGGCCAACCGCGAGGTCGGCTCTCTTCGATCGCGGGCGAGGCCGTCCTCACCGGATTTGGCAAGGGTCGGCCACCCCGGTGGCCGACGAGGGATAGGTGAGGCCGCTCTCCGGCCCCGAGGGAGGCCGGCCCTCATGTCATCGAGCTTGCGGATGGCGTGAGGAGTAGCCTCCCCTAGGGCAAGGGTCGCCTCCCCTAGCCCTCCACCGATGATGAAGAAGAAGAAGAACTAGAAAAAGGCAAGAAAAAAATAGAAAATGACGAAAATACCCTTGATCATCGAAAATTGGGCCCTTATTTGAAATAGACATAAACACTTTAGGCCCTTATTTGAAACAAAATTTACTTCAAGCCCTTATTTGAGAAAGTGATGGCACTTCAGCCTTTATTTGAAACAAGGTTAATTTCGAGCCCTTATTTGAGAAATTGAGGACACTTGAGGCTATTTTTTGAATTTTTCCTCTAAAATCTCAATCAAATCGAGATTAATATCAAGAAATCTATGTTAGGCAACTACATATCTAGTCGAGCAAATAAATTAGGAATTTACCTCCATTGAACTTGCAACTCATACGGCAATCTGCGTGAGGAACCTGGAGCAACCATGGCAAATGGCAAGGGCGACAAGCACGGTGAAGATTCCCGGTGTGGTGAGAGGATGGGTTAGGTGAGGATGCGGCAACGGTGCTCAATGGCTCAAGGTCGGGACGTGTGGCGGTGGACTAAGCAAGAATCGGGCGTGCAGCTAGAAATGTCATTGAAGGAGGCCTTGCTGGACCTCGGAGAAACCTACAAAGAAATTATAGAAGGGCTGCCGGTGTTGCTAGATATTGGTTGAATCGCCGGAAGAAACCGGAAACTCACCGTCATTGAAATGTTGCTTAGACTCACTTGGAAATTGCTGAACATGCCAAAAAGGACGTCCAAACGATGGAAACCTTGGAGTTTGGGCTGTGACTATAGGCGAGGAGTACCTATGGCGAAAAGCTCGGGCATGAAGAAACTTGCAAAAGAGGTGTTCTAACTGTTGGGAGAAAGCCTCGAATCGGCTAGTTTATAATTGCAACATCTGCAATTTTGACCTTTTAAGAAATGATCATAAGGTTTGGAGTGGATCAATCATGGACCGTTTTAAGGATTGGTCATGGAATTGATTGGCCCGATCGGTAGATAATCAAGGATTGGTCATGGTCCGATCGACGAGTTTGCCATGAATTGACCAAGGGATCGGCCGTGAATCAACCCACCGACCACACAAGTACACCCGAGCTATTCGACCATGGGATGGTTATTTGGTCATGAGAATTGGTCACGGGATAGACTTATGTCATCATGGATCGGCAAATAACCGTGGATCGATCCCGACCGATTGTGGCTCGGTTGCGGGTGACTTTGCTTGGTCATGTATCGACCGTGGACAACCATGAGTCGATCAATTGTGATTGTGGGTGATCATAAGTCAATAAATCCTATGGAATTCCTTAATGATTAAGAGCCGGTTATGGATAGAGCAAGTTTAGTCATGGATCGTAGTAGATCGGTCATGAGCATTAGTGATGGATGGGGGACCGATCGGAATGAGTCTCGAGATTGATCTAGCAATCCCGTTACTAAGTCAAGGGTTTGATTGTGCCTTGGCTTAGTGCTTGGCTATGGAGAACCTTGAACTAATCCTTAAATCGACCGACAGACCATGGATTGCATTAGAGGAATCGAGTCACACGTAGGCTTGGCGATAGGCCTAGCGACCGGCCCGGGGACCAAACCCGGACCCGTGTGGCTAAGTTGTGCCAATCCAAGGGCCAACCATTGTGCCAACAACGGGGCCGACCCTCTCGGCCGACCGACCGCCCAAATGGATGGTTTTGGCTTGCGAAGGGCACTTTGGCCCAAACTTCAAACTTGTTGGAATCGATAATTCGGGGTGTAGCTTATGATCCCTTGTTCTGTCCCGGAAGTGATTCAAATGATTGGTTTCCTATGCTTGCTTTGTTCTTGAAGATATTGACAAAATAAAAAATTCTCTAGAAACACAAGTCATTAAATGACCTTGTTTATTCATGGGGCTTATGTGGCATATGAAAGATTTTGTTATCATGGCTTGTGATTTGCCTTTGAGGATAAGTAGCACAATTGAACCAATTGAAGCAAGACACAAGGGAACTCATTAACAGCCTAATAGGGCTTAGGCGCTACTTTGGCACCCTTTGGCACCACTTCCTCAAGAATGCCATAAATATCATTTAATGAGGGAAGGCTTATGTGGTCCAATTGAGATGAAGCAAGTGGGATTCTAGTAGGGTCATTTGGGCCATAGATTGTCACTTAAGCTAGATAGGCTTGCCACCTTGTGAACTAGGCTAGCCACCTCAAGAAGTAGGCGTGCCACCTTGACCACATGGGTGTCCCACTTCGAAAATTGTGATTGGACCAATTGGATGCGTAATCATGAGGTCAAGAGCTATAAATAGGAGGAGCCCCTCCTTCTCCCTCACCATTTGGACCTCTTTTCCTCCCTCTCTCTCTCTCTCTCTCCTTCAACGGTGTGACCACCACCCCTCCTCAAGCAAAGTTCCTTTAGTTTTGAGGTTTGTCCAGGTAAGTAGAGCTTCCTACTCTCTAGTTGCCATTTTTGTCATTAAGGGTAGGGATGGTTCACTTGTAAGCTGTGGGTAGATGAGTGGCTATATGTAGATGAATCGTGTATGTTGTGATTTCAATCATGTGCTTGAGTGATTGCACAACCGGAATGAAGCGTGGTTCGTTGCTTATGTTCAACGCAAGTTGAGGTTGCCTAAAGCCATGAAGCGTTGATCGGTATTGAGGCGTACCGACCTCATGTCTTGGATTGGTGTGGGGATTCCTCAATCCTTGATAATTGGGCTAAGCCTTGAACTTAGGATCATTCACGGCGTAGTGCAAAATCAAGTTCTTACATGCACTTTGGATGTGTATTTGTATGTGTTCATGCCCAAAGCAAGGGTAAGATTCGTTCAACTTGGAGTCGACGCCAAAGATGCAACGGCCTAAGCCAAACCTTGGAATCGGTATTGAGATGTGCCACACTCAAGTCTTAAGCGGCATGAGGATCATCTAAGGTTGCAAGGCCTTGGATCAGCATTAAGGCATGCCAAATTCTAGCTTTGATTGGTATGGGGATCATCCAAACCCATGAGGTCTTGGTACGTAAATAAGGTGTGCCGGTTTCAAGTCTTGTTTGGTATGGTGATTGATTTAGGTGTTCGATTCAACCTACGAACCAAGAATCGCGCCCGAGGTGCTATATAGTATGATATTGAAGTTCATGGCACATTCTTTTGAATGAGCATGCCCTTTGGGCCATGAGTGAGTCGGCTAAGGAGAAAGAAAAAAGTTGGCTTTGTGTGTGTGCACTTAACTATGATAATAGCGCTGTCACCGCATATCATTGGTGATGATGCCTGGTTTAAAGCACGGGATGCCCGGATTCAAGCCTTGGAAGCCTCGGGAAGTTAGCCTTGAGAAACCTTGGTTGAGCCGAGATACCCCGGTCGAACTAGGAAGCCTAGCATAAAGCTGGAAGTCTTGGTTGAGCCGAGAGGGCTTGGTTGAGCCAGACGAATGAAGAAAACTACATGAGTGCTGGTTATGCATTTCTTTGTTTGCATGAGTTTATGCATTAGCCAAAAGCATTGAGGTTAATGATCTTGCATATAGTTTTGGCATAGCATTTGATTTGCTATCGATTTACCATTGACACTTTGTTTGCAAGTGATTTTGGCTAGTCTTTATCGAAGGAATATCTTACTAGTCGAGAATAGGAGTTTTACTTACCGAGTTCCCAAGACTCATCTCTTTAGCTTTTATAGGTGTATAAATATGGTTGCTGAAAGCTTTGGTCTTCCTGTAAAAATAGAAGGGTCTCGCTATAGACATACCGTACGGCGAAGTTGAATTAACCTACCGAAGTGTACCTATACGGTTTGGATTGAGGAGGGACAAAATGAGTTAGACCCTCGTATTACATGGCTTGGTACGTTTGGTCCGATAAGGACTCGGATTGGCCCCCTTCGTGGGTACAAGGGACTGATGGACCCAAGTGACGAGACAATGTCCGGGCAGACAAACTACGTCCTCGCACTAGCCCGTAATGGAAAAGTTTCCAATTTTGATAGTTGCGGTGGTAGCGGAGATAGGGAAACCCGGCCTTTTGCTATCATGTAAATATAATAGCCTGAAACATAATGCTCGAATATATAATGTATGAAGTGTGTTCATATGACTTGCTTCCCATGTCAATTCTTTATTTGCTCAAGTCAAAGCAACCGCTTTTCTTTTGTCTTTAATACATAAAATTTGCTAAGCCAAGCCTCATGTCGAGAAAGTATTGCCAAACCGAAGCGGGGGAGGACAAAAGAATGGCCATGCTACCACCGGCTAATTGGATCTGAGGAAGCATCTCCATACAAGCTAATTTGCCAATGACTAGGTCAGGTCATTCAAAATCATCCGATGAAGTTCTTCCTGCCTGAACCAAAATGTCTACGGCATGGCCTGCTTTTAAATATGTCCATTTTTTCATCAAATGATCGGAGGTCCATAATGATATGGATGTAGGTACATCTCCATGCGATCAATGTAACTCAAAGGACTAATCGCCATCCGATGACCGAACTCCTTTTATAAGAACAATTGATAATATAAAAAGCCAATTGGCGTGTTAATATAGGAAATGGATGGACCAGAAAAAATGAGTGACTTGAGGACAAATTAGACCTGAATTTGGTTTTTGTCGTTCATGGAACAATGGCCGCAGCTCTGGGGAGATTCCCATGGATGTAGATTTGATTAGGTCTTGATGAACTCGATGCGCTGTGGACCGAGTAACATGAACAATTTCAAAAAGTGGGGTCGCTTATCGACTGTAGAAGACACATCCAGTGAGAATTTGTCTTGAGCAACATGCAATTTAAGCTTGTTAGTTACTATGAGTATCTATCTAAAGAATCACGTGCCTTCTTTCGAACTAATTATGGCTCTCTCTCTTTTTTTCTTTTTGTATGAATTATGTTTTTTTTTTAAACCTTGATCAAGTTGGGAGAGGTCCCCCTCATGCCAATCAAGTCATGCTTGGAGTCGCCTTGAGTTGGCTGATCTTTATAACTGTTAAGTTTTTGGTTGCTCCTTTGGCAGAACTGAATTCGGATGTACTATGGTAGACCTGTAATTGTGCGAGGTACGCAATGTCATTCACTAAAAATGATTCAAAATTTAGACTATACCCACTATGATATATTTACGATAAATTTTATCTTGTGACATAAAAACCTCCAAACTTCCTATGTAACACATTTACTCTCCTTCAATGTTCTATTCGATGATTCTTCAATCAACATAACATCGTTTTCATTTCACTTAAGCCATCTCCTTCAATGTTCTATTCGATGATTCTTCAATCAAAATAGCATCGTTTTCATTTCACTTAAGTCACATGAGTGCCATTTGAAC
Organism: Corymbia calophylla; assembly: GCA_014182845.1. Lineage (NCBI taxonomy): Eukaryota > Viridiplantae > Streptophyta > Magnoliopsida > Myrtales > Myrtaceae > Corymbia > Corymbia calophylla. The sequence goes on along the minus strand of CM024694.1, from coordinate 12,679,588 downwards.
ACTTTGTTTGTTCTCTCGGCGTTTATATAGTTAGATTTTTAAGGAATCTTATTGACAAAACTTTGACAGAGAGTAAATGTGTTATATAAGTATAAGTTTAGGATTTTTAGTGTTGCAAAAAAAAAGTTTAGAGTAAATACGTTACAATGAGCACAGTTTAGGGTTTTTCTTATGGTTTTTTCCTAAATAACCATTAGTTGTACTTTTCCTTAAAAAACATAATTATCTTTGTAATTGAATTGGATTCAAAATTATCCTCACTATTTTTCGAAAAAAAGAAACTCGTTATTAGTAATTCATCGAGTTGCGTCCCTTTTCCACAATTACGCCCTCTTCCAAAAGATCCACATGCTAGAATATTATGATTTGAGCATCGAGTAATGCTTGATATATTAAGACTCATATGCTAAATGCATTTACTAAATGATGTAGCCTATTATTTTTTGACACAAAAATAGTAACGCAGAACATGCATTTCTAATTACAAAACTGTGACTGGGCATTCACACACGCACAATCAAACTTATCCTATTTAATCGAAGGCACCAATTTGAACTTTGGCAAAACCAAATAACGTCATATTATCCAACGAAGCAAATTGTGCATATTTTAAAAAGAGATCACCAGTAGATTCAGAATTTTCTTTTATCTTTCTCTGGAATAATGAAAAATGAGATAAATAATCAATCCCGTTATGCAGAAGAAGAAGTGAGAAGCCCTAAAAGCAAAGCCGAGAGGTAACATTGAAAGAATGCCGAGAGGTCCAATACAACAAACCATATTCAAAAGGGTAGTTCTTGCTTAAAATTTCTATTCCATCATATCTGTGCAATGGAAACTTCGGTTGACGTTGATGTAGTTACCAAAAGATTAACAACTAAAATATATATCGCCATATGTAAATGATAAATTGACTCGTAAAAATTGCTTAAGCACTGACTAAAATTATCAATATGAGTGGACATGATGACGTAAAAACAAAAACAAAATGATTTAATGATACGAATCGCCGCTCTAGTTAACACTAATTGATGAATTTCATACGAAAATCATGTTAGAGTAAATAATGTCACCAAAAATTGTACTTTTGTGCAATGATGAATCTCTACTCAAATGTGGTGCTACCACCATCATGTAATTGTGCACAGTTTGCTTTTTCCTCTAGAAAACTATATTCTAAATCTACTTTACATAAAATAAGTCAGTTATAATAGCACTTAAATTGACGTGATAAAGTAAAAGAAATGGATATCATATGCATTTATACTATGTGACTAGCATGATTTACTGCATATGAACCCCAAATATAATTTGTCAAATGGTTTGATTGTTCACAAATGATACACTTAGACTCGTTATTTTGAGAAACAATAAAATTTGTATACTAGATGGATAATACAGTATACATAATTTTCAAAAATTTTCGTATATATTCGAAATTTTCTCTAGAAAAAAATGTAACTCATTGGGGGTTTCGTAAGCAGTAGCAAGGTAGCATCAAGTGCCGACCTATCCATTTCATTGAGGGAATATGGTAGCCTCTAGATTCTAAAATGACAAAGAATATGCAGCTCAAAAGTACAAAACCATTCTTAAAAAAAAAAAAAGAAAAAAAGAAAAGTACAAAGCCAACAAAGGACTGCCTTTTTGCACGAATTTTACCAACATATAGGCACCTAGCATCATTATAGATTCTGAATTTTCTTTTCCATCATCTTCTTCAATTTAATGCGTATCTTTCTTCAGCAAGATCCTCGTCCGGACACCTGTTACATAAAGTAGCAGGCTCCTAAACTTTCAAGACCGAACCAATCTTAAACTCAGCCAAGAAAAAATTGTCTTCCGCTTATTTCTTGGGGGTCACCCTCCTTTTCCTAGGCCAACTTCACGCCGTGAAGTACAAGTCGTCGATCCAACCGACTACATAATCGGATGCAACCGGTTCGAGACTGAAAATCGAGTCACTCCACAGAAAATAATCATTGAAAAACAAAAATAACAAAAATTATCATATTCTACCGAAATCTTCTATATTTCTCTTTTATATATATATATATATATATGTGTGTGTGTATTTAAAGAAAAAAACATTGAAAAAAATAATAAAAAAATTGAGAAGGGCCAAGCATAAAAAAACAATAAAAATGTAAAGTTCAGTTGCTTTTGAATATAAAATTTTGCCGTCAATTCTGAGAAAATTTATACGTTCACCTAAATTGAGAAATTGAGGAATCAAATCGATCCTATATGAAGATGATTTAACATAAAAAGAAAAAGAGAGGTGAGCCAAAATTAAACTGCTTAAATCCATATAAGATGGTTTCCTAACAAACCTCAAAGAAACTACTAATATTAAATGAAATTGATTTAGCAAACGGTTATTGCTCAAAATAAATGCACTTCCCAATAGTTAATACTTTCACGTTTGATACTCGTTTACCACCTGCAAAACCATGCTAATGAGTAGCAATTACCTTAACACTCCATGGATGTGGGCCATGGCCTATTGGACAATCTTATAATGAAGTGGGCCATGGCCTATTGGACTAACTGGCCCGTGGTGAACCATGAAGTTGGCCCAAGAAGCTCCTCTTGGATTTGGACTTTTAAAGCGCTGGATCTCCACAAGTCACGCATGAGATGCAAAACCAATTTTAGAACGTGTTACAAGCCCAAAGCTTCGATTGCGAACCTCACAATACCTAAACGAAATTGGAGAAGGTAGCAAGTGTGTGATGAAAGCCTTTTTCTCGCATGGAGCAAGCTTTAATTTCGCTTCACTTTCCTTCTTTCGATTTCTTTTTTGTAAAGATAATCTCAATATATCTAACATTTTTTTTTTCTCATATTGGGGTCGAGCAGCAATTTACCCCTTTGAGGAAGAAATTGATTGGAATTTGGCTAATTTGGCATGGACGCTTTTCCTGCGTTTTTGCTCGCTCATAGGCGGCTCCTTTGGCAGACTCTGCATGGATGGGCCTACAGGACATTGGACCGTTTTCATAACCTTCCATTTTTATGACAAAAAGGCTTTAGTTTCTCTTTTTACAAATAGATACCCAACTGTGTCGTTCAATATTCAATTTCTCTCATTCAATATGTGGCCATGAGCCCCTTTTATTTTTTCTTTTAGCAACCCAAGTTTCGCAACACTTTAGATATGGTAATCTGCAAATAGACTTTAGGAAGGCAGATCCATAGCTCAAAGCATATGTATGAGATTGGAGGTAAAGGTAAGAGGCTTAGGGTGTATTTGTTTGCGGGAAAGTGTTTCCGGGATTTGATTTTTGAACTTCCACTTGTTTGGTTCGTGGAAAATGACTAGTCAATCAAAACATTTTCCAATTAGTGAAAATATTCTTGTGTAAATTCATGAAAGTGAATGACTAAATCTAAAGAGGTAAAAACTCTTTCATCTCGAATTTTTGAATTTTGGAAAAATTCCAAATAAGGGTATGAAGTGCAATTGTTTTATTAAATAAAGCGCCTCAAGACATTCGTTTTTCAAATAAGGGTTTGAAGTAGGCCTTATTTCAACTAAGGATTTGAAGTGCCATGTCAATCTCAAATAAGGGCTGGCCTCACCAAATGATTGAGGGCATTTTCGTCATTTACTCTTATTTTATTTTATTTTATTTTATTTGGTTTTTTCTTTTCGGTTCCTTTTTATTTTTATTTTTTTTCCTTTCCAAAAAAGCCAAACCAAGAAGGGCAAAAAAGGCTAAAATGTAGATAAAAAAGCAAATAAAATTAAAAGAAATGCCCTAGATAATCTAGTGAGGTGAGGCCCTTATTAAAGACTAGGGGTGAGCAAGGTTTCGCATTCTTTACATGTTTCACTTGGAACCCGGAACCTACTTTCGAGTACGGGTTTCTCATTTTTTGAAATCTTAAACCTATCCATTGAAATCTAGAACTTGGAACCCGTCATATTACAAGATCCAAGGTCGGTTTCAAGTTCTAACATGTCCTTTTTTTTTTTTCATCTTTAGTTAAGTAAAACGAAAATAAATGCAATAATAAAAATGAACAAAAATTTGATTATCGATTGCTTAAAAATGAGTATCCATATGCACCTATCGAATAGTATTAAGAAAATTTTACAGTTTTCGATGCATCGATTGCTCTTGTATTATATATAATCATTATCTTAAAAGAAACAATTGACCAAACATAACTACATTAAAGAAGCAATTAGATTCCACCGATCTCATTGTTTATGAAAATAAAATTCTCGCATATAAAATGGAAGTTCGGGCTAGTGGTTCTAAATTATATATTTATCATCAAACGCTATAGAATACCTTAGGATCGTGCGAAGACATAAACTAAAAAAAACACAAAAACTTATTCTGAGTTTTGGGTTACGTGATTCTAAGTTTCATGTTCCAAAGTTTATCAACCTAGAACCTAGAATTACCTATTGAAACAGATTTCCCAAATTTTAAAATTTAGAACCTATGTTGCATGCCTTGAAACTTGGAATGTGAAACCTATAGGTTCTTATCGATTCGATTCTACATTGGAACCATACTCACCCATATTTGAGATTGATATGATACTTCAAGCCCTCTTTTTGAGAAAAAGGGCATTTTAGGTTTTTATTTGAAACGAAATTCATTTTAAATCTTTATTTGAGAAAATGATGGTATTTCGGGTATTTATTTAGAATTTTCCCTTTGATTTTTAATTTTTTGGCAAGGTCGCTAAGATTAGCGAGCTTGAGCTCAACGGCCTCACGAGAGAGAGAGAGAGAGAGAGAGAGAGAGAGAGAGAGAGAGAGAGAGAGAGAGAGAGAGAGAGAGAGAGAGAGAGAGAGAGAGTGACTGTGTTTGAACAAGAAAAAAATGAGACCATGCGCACAATCTCTTGTTGTAATAAGATCAGTATAAAAGCTGATATAGGATCAGTATTATACTGAATCTACTCTTCTCAGCTTTCTGTATTTCTTAGATTCTAACGTAATTTCGGTTAACTCTAAGCTACCATATGACCCATTTTAAATTAATTACTAGAGAGTTAGGTATTTTGACATTCGAAATGTAAATTGACTTTGAATACCATTCTAACTTCAAAAATTTTCCTGACAAACCTTCATGGCTGTGCAAATCAATTAACCCAAATTAGAGGATGGATTAAATGATACCATCAATTAGTAATTTACTTTGAACGCGGTCATATCTACTCCAAGTCGGATTATAGTGGTTGAGTCATCGTTTCGTGATGCCAAGAAATGCGTTCAATATTTTTCTTCCCTGATCCACTGCCGATGGAAAGATTCTTTCTCCAACTAAAGACGTAGACATAATGCCAATATACAATATATTAGAGTTTCGGATTTTAGATGTTTGCGTATGGCTAGGTACTTCAACACGTTATTCTCGTGTGCTAAATGGCAACTTCGACACATCTTCAACACATTTTTTTCTTCCAATTTTTAGTCAGTAGCCCAGATTATGGATTAGTTTAGTGATAAAATGAATAGATTATGTTTAGCGTTACTTTTTGGGCCACCAATCAAGGCAATTTTTATTCATTATCCGACCCACTTATTTTACTTTCAACCCCAAAATCTTCCATAAACATGGTGGGTCGGCACAAATTATTGGTGCTGAGTGGAGCCCACTGTTGGTGACGCATTCAACTTATTTTTATTTTCATCCAACTTAATCGTGTCCTGAAATTCTTACTCCAAATAATTTGTCAATAGGTAGATATGACTCGTCTAGTATAATAAGTAAGTGCCATAATCCCTCCAATGAGGTCAAACGAAAATCTCCCTACCGACACAATGTCTGGGGCTAGGATGGCTTCATTGGAAAGAAGGTTAAGGTGACAAATTAATCTTTCTCCCTCTTACCTTATTAGAGTGGTTTCTCACCTGTTGAGACTACTTCCGCCTGTTCAGTAGTCATATTCTTGGCGGGCTGCAAGGATCTTAGATTATTTTTTTGACGGTAAGGAACCCACCCTTAACACTCCTAGTTGACCCTAGATATTTTCTTTTCTAGGGCCAATGAATACGGGGGCTCTTCAAAAATAGGTTAAATTGCCCACTCTTAGGTTTTCCCTTTTGAGCTTTTTAAGGACTGCTCAGTCCGAATCGACACAATGTTTGCAAGTTACATATTATATTTGCAAGAGGCTGATAAAATCAAGCACCATCTCCATGCGCAGGATCTGAATTTGCTCCGACAATGTGAGTTATCTCACAAGGCATGGACTCACAGAAATAAATAAGTACAAATAAAAAGTTGGCGCTTGCACGTTGTGCTGTCTCTGTTTTTTCACATATTCATATCATATTCATAGTTATGTCATACATCGGATTTTGGTAGCTTATTTGATTTAGGAAAACGGTGTAATATTTGTTATTTAAATCATTACGTCACCCGGTCTAAAGATTCTCACTCGCCACTTTTATCGATGGAGCCTTATAAATTGCATGTAGACGGAGTGGAGTGACTGGCGTGCATTTCTAGAGATTAGTCCAACCGAAAGTTTCTACACTAGCGTAATTAAAAAGGTTTCTTTTTTAAATACTCTTTTTATATTTTACGTGTTGATTTCTAAGTCCCTACTTAACTAAAGTCCTGGTTTAGTCAACCATCGGTTGTGCCTGTGGTTCAAATGGACACAGAAGTTTATGGTCATCGGTGACGAGTGGACACTTCACTTTCGAAGGATAAATTCTTCCGGTCTCTTTAGGATGACAAAGCACTCTAATTATACTTAGATGTGCAACTGAGTGACGAGAAGACATTGCCTCTAGATACATAGATTGATATGCAAAAGTGTTAGTGGCAAGCCGTCTATGAGTGTTGAATGACCTTAGCTCTATAGAAGGTGAATAAGCCATTGGATGTCGGATATGTTGATGACTGATAGATCTTGGAAATAGTAACAAGTTATTGGATGAGAAGTACATTAATGTTTACAAGGACCTTGTAAAATGGTGAACAAACCAGAAGATGCGTGATCCAGGTCTGGATAGATCAATAGAAAATGAACGGACTAAAGGCCATGAAGATGTCAATAAGCTTAAATGGCCCTTGGGGATAGTGAATAAATTAAAGAACGTGTAATCATCGAAGAGTTTAACGAACCAAGTAGAAGGTGAACATTTTACAAAACATAAGGATGTCAACATGCGAAGAGGTTTCTAAATGCAGATGGAGAACTAGCTCAGGTATGTAGAAGCTTCAAAGCTGTCTCTGCGAGGCTACAAAGTGACATTATGCGATTCCAGACGGTAGAACCAACATCGACTCATGAGAATTGAACTTCAACCGGTCATATGAGATTTGATGGCTGTAAACATGAATAAAGGGAATGAGTAGAGTTATGGGTAAACATGTAGAAACTAGCGTAAGTTCTGATTGCTCTTCTTCTTCTGTTCTTGTAGAAGTTGTGTAAATTTGATTGTATTTTTCTATAGAAGTTCGAACCTTTATAATAATAACAAAAAAGAGAGTATTAATTGTAGTGATTGTTACTTGCACATGTAGAAGGAGGGTTATGAGTAGAAGCAAGCATTTTTTTTTTTTTTTTTTTTTTTTGGTAAGGTAAGCATGTATTTCAACCAACCAACTATACAAAACCAAGAAACTCGGCACCCACTTGCACTCACCACAACAACACGTCGAATGAGTGGAATGGTACCAAGTTCAGGATCAAAAGGATACAACCATTACACAAAAGGGCCTATGTACGGTACAACAAAGGAGCTCGAGAGATCATCTAGTAAAAATAGAAGGAGCGAGCCCCCAAGTTCTTTGAAATCTCCTTTTTATAGGCGTGTCTTGGACGCGCTTGACAAGCCGCCACCTTATCCTTAACGGCCTTAGTAATATGGTACTTCAACAATGTGATATAAACCGCTCTTCCCCGAAATAGGGCGTTGTTCCGAGCCTTCTAGATAGCATAGCAAAGAGCCCCAAAAGAGAATCGAGAAATCATCTTATGAAAGCCGTTACCAGATAGGGAATTAGTAACCCATCCAATCGAGTTCGCCACATTCCATATGGCTAGATAAGGCTGCATTTACCAGCCAGAAGGAAACCAGGTTTCTTGTGACATGGCAATCAAAGAAAAGATGATCGTAGAATCCGGCCCAATATTGCAAAGGCACAGTCTCCTCCCGGGATCCTTCCATGAGAAATGAGAAATTTCTGGGTAGGTAGCTGATTTCTAGAGATAAGCCATAAAAGGAATTGATGTCTCGGGACCAGAGATTTGTTCCAAACAAAAGAGGACTATTGAACAGTCCTAGATTTCCTCCTAATAGTTTCCCAGCTGAAGCAATGGAAAATTTGCCCGAAGGGCGTTGTTGCCATAAAAACTCATCGGGGAGGTGACTAAGGATTGGGATCGGTTGGAGCCACATTTGTATATCATGTAAAGTAGTCATATCTCCAGGGGTGAATAAATCCGCACGCCCGGCTTGCCTTGTAAGACCCGACCGATAAATGTAAGCATTGAAAAAAAAAGCATTCAGCGGTCCTCTTTGGTGCCACGAATCAAGCCAAAGTGAAATTGAGCGACCATCTCCAACCCTTCAATGAAAGAAATCAACTATTTCACCTCTTAAAGCAAGCAAATTTTTCCATGCCCAGAAACATACAGTAGGTGTAGTGGTAGCCCAAAAGTTTTGTTCTTTAAATAAGTTGCATGAATTCACTTACACCATAGTGATTCTTTGTCGATGAAACAGGAACCAAATGTGCTTTATCATAGCAACTCGTTGCTGTCTCGTACCCTCCGAATTCCAAGCCCACCCTCTGGCTTCGGTAGACATACATCATCCAAGCCACTTTTGCACCTCCCTTACCAAGTTCGGGGCCTTTTCACAAAAATTGGCGACAAATTTGCTCAATTTTTTCCAATATTGAGCTAGGTAATATAAAAATGCTAGTCCAATACACATGAATAGAATGAAGAACTGACTTGATAAGAAAAGACAGGAAACGATGAGTCCAGAAATGAACTCTAGAGGTCAGTAAACTCACTAGGGTATTGTAGTTAGCTCTGGTCAGTCTTTTCGTGATGATAGGGACACCAAGAAAACGAACCGGAAGAGATCCCTCTCGAAAGCCCAAAATAGAAACAAGCATCTTTAGACATTGCAACATCCTAACATCCTAAACATCACATAAGTAGATTCCAGCCTTGAATTGGACCGATAAAGTTGGGAGAGTGGAGTAGGCCAAGTAGGTAGGCTTTATCGGTAGAGTGGAGTAGGCCAAGTAGGTCGGCCGAACTACTATAAATATGCTCAGTATAAACTCCTTTATATTATGTTGGTAAAAAATAATTGTTTCCGTATACACACGATTCCAACTCACATTTTACACACCGTCCTTCACTTTTACGGTTTCCACAAGCAACCAATTCTAACCCTCTCTTAGTTGTTTGTGCCTAATCCATTTAGTTGGTAGTGCTCAAATATCGAAAGTGTTTTATATTCGGAGTAAAAGATCCAGTGAATGGCATTATAGGAGCTTATGCATGAAGGATATTCTATTATTTGACCTCCCGTCTTTGAAGGATTGAAAGCGTCGAACAAATCGCGATCAGTAGGGTTGGGAAGAGTCAAAGCAAATGTGCCATTTCACCAAATGATTATTTTGGGCCCGCCAATAATCCCTTAGCTCTTTTGAGATTCACTTTCGAAAGAGTCGCAATAGTAACTTTCAAATGCATCAAAGTAACTTTCACTACTCTTACTAACTTTTTATATGAGAAAAAACGATAGAATTTACATGTCTAGTATTTTTATTATGTTTTTAAAGCGCTAATAATAATTATTCCGATTAAAAATTCAGTTTTAGAATTTTTTGATGAGTTTCTAAATAAAAATACGTGTTTAATAATAATAAAAAATTTTCATTTTTAGAATAGAAATTTGTTTAATATCGAAACAAAATTTTATAAATTTTAATAATCATATGTCGTTCACTTATTTCCACGTTGAAATAACTTTTGATGCGCTTTGTCGGCACGCTGCAAAATCCACTAAATGCCCAGCGAAAGTCTCAGTCTACAATTCCCAGTTCACCGTCACAGCTCACTGGGTAAAGCAAGACGACAGGAACGAACGAATGAGTCGCGAAGCGAAAAGGACGACGGTTCTGGAAGTGGGCGACGATGGCGTCGCTCTCATCACCATCGTCAACCCTCCCGTCAATGCTCTCACTATCGACAGTACATCCTCTGATCCCTTTCCGACATCCTTCGATTTCTCGAAAGTTGGTGTTGCCTTGATTGGTTTTTGCTGTGCTCGCCGACATTTTCCTTTGTGGGTTTGTGGGTTTTCATCATGTTCTTCAGTCGCTTGTTGTGGACGCAGTAATTTCAAGGTGATCATGGGCGATGATCAACTGTCCTTGAGCTTTTTGAATTTTAGTTGAGAATGGAATACATCTCTTGGCCTCACTTTGCTTGCTGTCAAAGCTTTGGTTTCGGTCATGGAATGAAGAACTGAAGCATATGGGTCGCTTATTCCCTGTATGTATCGTATGGAAATATTCAGATCATGGCTGGTTGCAGTAAGCATTGCAATGTTTGTCGTGTGAAAAGTTCACTGGAATTCCCAAACCGTTGGTGCGGAGACTAATTAAGTTCCGGATCATTCAGTCGGTGCTATCAAGTTGTCAACTTTTTCCAAAAGTGGCAGATGAAATCTGCCCCTTGCAAATCTTGCACGGGCAGAAGAAAATTTCTTGTGTGGCGGAGGTTGCCCATGTGGTAGCAATTGGAGAAGCAACGACTGAAATGGTGTGATTGCAACTTATTCAGAGAAAAGATTTAGGACTTGATTGTGACGATTGAAAGGTGTGGAATTTATTGCACTATGTGTGCGAGCTTCGGAAATTCTAGTGTACTTTTTCCCGTTTGTTATGTGGTTTGATCAAGTATGGTAGACTTGAGTTGAAATTTCTGCAGAAGAGATAATGTTAAAACTCATACACTCGCATCAACTCACTCGCTGATATTGAACATTAGGGAACAGGAAGCAACTGTTAGAAGAGAGTGATGGGGAAAAAGTTGTACCGGTTGAATAGAATGCTGCATAACATCTGACCTTCATTTACTTTCACTAAACTCTGTGTATGGAGCTTCCTGTTGGCACATTTCAAGAATGCCATCTACCATGCTTTTACTTTTCTTATATGCCTTTAGGATGTGTTTTTACCAAAGTTCATATTAACATTAATGCCTGGAAACGTGTAATTGATCTCCTCATTTGCCTTTTCCAGTATTCCACAGCTTAAGTGAGAGTTATGAGCAGGCTTTGGGGAGAGAAGATGTGAAAGCAATTGTAGTGACGGGTATTCAACAGACTTCTTTTTCCCTCTTGTATATCTTGCATCCAGAAGGATTATAATGCTGGGACATTTCTTTTCTGGAACAGGTGCAAAAGGCATTTTCTGTGGGGGCTTTGATGTTAGCGGCTTTGGTGAACAAAAAGGTCGGGAAGGTTATTTTACCTGCATGTGTATTTCATACTCTATTAGTTGACTCTTGACATTGTAATGTTATGGTGTCCTGTTCTTTGTCTAAATTCTAGCAGAACAAACAAAGCCTCGCAATACATCAGTTGATTTCTTCACTGATGGACTTGAAGGTATGTGCTTGACTTTTATTGCTTTCTACTCCAGTTCTTGCTTATTCAATCATGTGCTTTCTTTTTAGCGGCTAAGAAGCCTTCTGTTGCTGCTATTGATGGCGTCGCTTTGGGCGGAGGATTAGAACTTGCCATGGTGCTAATTCATTTTTGTTTTTAGATCATTTTTTAAGGGTTGAGAACATTATTTTTCAGTTGTCAATTTTTAGTTTTTCTCAATCAGGTGTGCCATGCAAGAATATCGACTCCTACTGCGCGATTAGGCCTCCCTGAACTTCAGTTTGGCATCATTCCTGGTCTTGGAGGTATTGCTATAATTCAAGTTGAGCATTCTAGGTATGTGTTTGACTGGGCATGCTGTATATCATCTGTAAGGTGAATGTCAATGCAATACCAATACTTCATGACCCAAATCAGCTTCCCTTCACTAATTTTAACGGAATAAACATTATTTCTTCTAAACATGCTCATGATAATTATCCAACTCCACATTGCTTTTTGATACTTGTAAACAGTGAATAATAGATGAAATTGCGGCAAAATCAATTCACAATATGCTGCGAATGCTGTTTTTTTTTCACTGGCATGTTGCCCCAAGGAATGTAAGGTCCTCTTTCTAGTGACTCATGCAAGGTTTTGTCATATTAGTTAAGCTTGAAGTTCCATGTTACTGAAGTTGCATATGATTTTTTTTTCTTTCCGGCCATGCATATGAAGGTAGCTGGAAATAGCCAACATGTCAAGGTGCAGATAACTAGTTTTTAAGCCTATAGTGTCAAATTCTGAGTTTTCCATATCCATCACACTCGAGTTATATACAATTTCTTCGGCATTTTTCGCTTCTGGGACCTTAGTAAATTCTTTGAAATTTTAGCCATAGAGCAAGGGATCTAAGCAGTAACAGAAGAAGCATTGGGCAATGGAAGTTCTTATCCAAAACCTGGACTTGGGATGGATGTGTATAGGATAACACAAAGTCCATCTGTATGATTTTGTTTCTTTGAATTCAAACCAAGCTACTTCTTGATCTATCTTGCACGTTGGTAACCCAGTGCCACATCATGCGTGGATCTTGAATGAGAGCTTGGGACGTTTATGTAGCATGCTTGTTATCAGTCTGATCAAGTGCTTTTAGTTCTTAAGGTGTGGCATTAGGCTATTTGAGGATGATAGAGACCTAGATTCTAGCTGCTTAGCATGTGTCTGTATAAAGATTAGAATCTGTTCTTTTCGCTGTTGAATCTCTCTATTTTATGGCCGTTAGGTGCACTTATTATTTCCTTGGTCGAGTTACCATGGTCTCACGTCACACAAAATTACTCAAAAGATAGATATGGATAGATATGAATCTAATGACCCATGCATTGAACTTTCATCTCTTTGCAATTGATGCACTTTGACTGGAACTCAGCCTCTTTTCCAGTAAAATAGTGAAATTTCTGAAAAAAGGCAAATTTTCTTGATGCAACACCATGTGGCCACTACACCAAGCTTGTTGTGGAAAAATTGACCAGATATCTGGAAAAGTAAAAAGAATGAAAGTTTGTGCATCGAGTAGTGACATAAATGCAAAATATACTAAAGTTTAGTGACCACCAATGAAACTATAGCAGGACAATAAAGAAGGTTATGTTTTATTCCAGTTTTTTGCATCTTGTTACTTTTGTATATAGTCTATTGCATATTTAAACCATCCATTAGCAAGTGAATGTTAGATTTGACGATCTATGTTCTTTCAGTTATAATCCACGATTAATTAAATGCTAAATTCTGGACTGGGACTTTTTTTTTTTTTTTTTTTGTTACAAAGTGAAATATGAAGGTGCCTGAAGAACAGGTTACTGCATATCCTTAGTGGTGGTGTCATAATGACCTCTTTTAGTACGGCGTATAGTTCTTATGATGGCTTAACTTAAAGCTTGATCTTATTACATGCACTAGCATAGTTGTTTATTTTTATATTATTAAGGTCATACATCTGAACTGCATCAGGAACACAGCGCCTTCCACGCCTTGTTGGTCTCTCCAAATCACTTGAGATGATGCTGGTACCCTTTGGCCTTATGGGTTTTCTGTTATTTTGCTTCTCTACTTATTCTGAATATGTCAAGTAACTTGCTCTAGCTCTCCTAATGATTTACCACATAGGCCTCAAAGGCAGTGGAAGGGACAGAAGCATGCAGTTTGGGCCTTGTAGATGCTGTTGTATCACCAAATGAACTGCTATCGACTGCCCGAAAATGGGCTCTGGATATCTCACAGCGCAGGAGACCATGGGTTGCTTCTCTTTACAGGACTGACAGGCTAGGATCCCTTGAGGAGACAAGACAAATACTTAAGTTTGCGAGATCTCAAGTCAAAAAACAGGCTCTTAATGTCAAGTATCCTCTGGTCTGCATTGACGTTGTTGAAGAGGGTATAATCTCTGGTTCACGGGCTGGACTTTGGAAGGTACTGCCTAATCTAGCTTTTGTAACTTTCTTATTGGAGCAAATTGTGAAATATTGTGAACCGGATCCTATATTGGCAGGAGATTAAAGAGTCTCAACAGCTTCAAAAATCTTACACCACCAAGTGCTTGGTCCATGTCTTCTTTGCTCAACGTGGAGCTTCGAAGGTTTGAACATAACTCTCTGGTTGTGTGACTGTTGATCTGGCGTAGAATGAAAGGAGGATACAACAGAGCTTTTAGTTTTGAATTTGAAATTTTACATTCTTTGGGCAATCACACGGGTTCATGGATGCTAGATTTTTTCACAAAACATTCTGGGGCAATCTTCATGAAATTCTATCCATATCCTTTAGAATGGCTAGTATGACTTTCATATTGGCCTTTGGTTACTTGAAGTTTTTTATCAAAGATTGATTTATGGTTTGTCAACTGGTAGTGTGGATTACCTTCATGCAAAAGATGTCTGAATTTTTAATTCCTGTGAAGGTACAGCAGTTAGACTCAGCAACTGAGCAGATTCGGTTTGGGGTCTATTTGGGCATAGCGGGCCATTTAATGGGTCGAGATTTGATCATCCCATACCGGGCTGATCCTTTTTTGACCTATTATTTCATCTTCCTTAAAAGACTTACTTTTATTGTGCAAAAACTTCAGACGACCCAAACTAATAAATAGAAAATTTATGTGTTGATTGCAGATCTACAATTGCTTCTAAATAACTGCACAAATTAGTTTGTTGCACACGTTATAATATTTGAGAAATTTGATTTCACAGTTCCTACAATCAAATAAGTATAGCACTATTGAACCAAAGAATATCTTAAAACTATAATAAAACTGATCTTGTTAAAGTGTATGTCGTCAAAAGCATTTGTAGCAAATACTATATTTTTTAACCAACAAGATAAAGCACTAATGAACCATCAAACTTAGCTTCTAATGGAAAAAGTGACACCTTTTAAAGTTACAAGAATTGCATTTTTTTTTATATGATATTACACATATATTAGCTTTCAAGACTGAATATTTCACAAGTATGACTACTCCGGTAACTTTGATTTAAGCTAAAAAGATTTTTCGCGCATCAAGTCAAGTTGGGTTAAATCAGGTCGATCCGACCTAACTTGTAAATTGGTTGAGCAATGCTAGAGGTATTAAGATTTGTATAGTAAATTAGTTTGTTAAGTAATGTGAAAATCTGCATATAGTTATTTGAGCCAGTATGCCCATTCAAGTATCCAAATGAAAAAATTATTAGATGACTTGGCCAAGCAAATTTACTATGATTTTTACTATATCTAGCATTTTATTTTGATTCATACATCCAATAAATGAAATATATAGATTATATATTTCCTCAGATAATATACATATGTTAAGCTAACAAGACCGGATATTGTATCATTCTGACTCTTCAAAAATTTCAACTATGATCAAGCACAAAAGAAAACAAAAGTTCCTTCACAGTTGGGTGATATTGGGCTGAACCAGTTTGACCCAATCCAACGCGGAAATGTCCGGGTCAGGTTTGACTGGTTTTTTGTGGATTGTCAAAAATTCCACCCTTACCCTATTTTTCATGGCAGGTCATCGGTTTGATATCAGTTTTTCCAGATCTAATGACGATTTCACCATATTCTTTTCTCAATGCAGTACATGTCTCTCTCCATTCTTAATGGCATGTTACTTTTTCAGACATGACTTCCACGATTCTTTTGACCATTAAACGCAGAGTTAGAAAAGATTGTAACAAGCTTCATCAAACCTGTCTGTGTTCACAGAAGCTCAAGGAGTTATTGCTTTCTCTAAACATAGAAGAAACTTGATTAGATGGCCCTTTATAATGTCTTTGGCCCTGGCTGGATCATAGTGATGAAAGCTTTTGAAAGTCAATGCTATTCATCTTGACTCACTGAACATTTTAGAAACTCAGGTAAATTGACCCTCCACAACTGTGACATAGGTCCCTGGCATCACAGACAGAGGTTTCATGCCTAGGCAAGTCAACAAGATTGCTGTTCTTGGTGGAGGACTAATGGGATCTGGAATAGCGACAGCGTTGATACTTAATAATTATTCTGTGATCCTCAAAGAAGTAAACGAGAAATATTTGCATGCTGGTATAGGACGAGTAAGAGGTAACGATAGTTTTATTTTGGTGCATCTTAGTATTTATGTTCAGGCACCTTTCTGTTTCTATTAGCTTTTACTTTTTTAGGCCTGCCATTTGTTAACAGTTTTTGTCCTTCCAGCAAATCTGGAAAGCCATGTTAAGAAAGGTAAAATGACTGAGGAGAAGCTTGAAAGAACACTGTCCCTTCTAAGGGGTGTGCTTGACTATGAAAGCTTCAGAAACGTGGACCTGGTTATCGAGGTAGTTAGAAGATCTCCAACAGTTTCATCTTACGTAGGATTTGGGAAGATCCTTAGGTACTTGTATCTGATTCTTTAAGCAGGCTGTTATCGAGGATGTTTCCTTGAAGCAACAGATTTTTGCTGAGCTTGAAAAATACTGCCCACCATACTGTATACTCGCTAGCAACACCTCCACTATTGATTTGACCATCATTGGTGAGAGAACCAAGTCTCTAGATCGGATTGTCGGAGCCCATTTTTTCAGGTAATGTAAACTGTGAGATTTTTATTTTTGTTTTTATTCTTGCCTTTGTTTTTGCTAAAATATTGTGAGCTACTTCCAATGCAGTCCTGCACATGTCATGCCTCTTTTGGAAATCGTTCGTACTCGACATACATCTCCCCAGGTTGTTGTTGATTTGCTTAATATTGGGAAAAAGATGAAGAAAATCCCAGTGGTGGTTGGGAATTGTACAGGCTTTGCTGTGAGCAGGATGTTCTTCCCTTACACACAAGCTGCTCTTTTGCTTGTTGAGCGTGGCACCAATCCCTATAGGATTGATAATGCAATTACCAAATTTGGGATGCCAATGGGTCCTTTCAGGTCATAATGCATTCTAGAATTTGAATTAATTTCGTTTTGCTCTCCACTGTGGTTTGATGTTTAACTGAGTTTTACTGTGTGCTGGCAGATCAACTGACCTTGTTGGTTTTGGGGTTGCAATTGCTGCTAGCATGCAATTCCTGGAGAAATTCCCTGAAAGAATGTATAAATCAATGCTTATCCCCATCTTGCAGGAGGACAAGAGAGCTGGTAAAACTTTTACCGATGCATCATGACCTGATTCTCGATCATTTTAGGAAGTCTAACCCAAAAAAGCCTAAAACTATTAGGTGGAGGGAGATTTTACATATAAGGCCCTATCAAACACTGTATATAAGTGATGTGAGATATACTTATAACACCCCATGCAAACCGGACGAAGGAAGACACTGCCAATTATCAAACTGAAAATAAGACAAATAAGAACCACACGAAATGATATATTTAATCGGGCATAAGAAATTAGGACTTGGCTTTTTCAGCCCTTTGGTTTTCTTTTCTACTCTTAATTCTTCTTGCTCTTGTTGCAGGAGAATCTACCAACAAAGGTTTTTATCAGTATGACCAAAGGCGCAAAGCTACCCCTGATCCTGATCTAGAAAAATATATCGAGAAGGCCAGAAGCATTTCTGGTGTTACTGTGGAATCTAAGGCCTCTCTTCTCTCTCTCTCTCTCTCTCCCCTAATTGATTGATCACATTTGCTTGTGCTCTACAACTTGGAAGGGGATAACCGTTAACCCGTATCCAGGAAAAAATAGAAAAAGAAAAAGAAAAAGAAATTGACACCTGTCATGTTGGTTCAGTTTTGATAGCTTCTTTCTAAAGTTTAAATCATATTGCTTGCAATCGCTCAAAAACTGATTGGTCATCCTTGCTTGTTCTCTAAATCTTTGAGTGGATAACCTCTAATCTGTACCCACGGGTAAAAACAGAAGAGTAAAGAAAATCAGCACTATTTCATGCTAGTCGAGTTATGATATCTTCTTTGTGAAGTTTATTCTGTATTACCATGAAAAGCTCAGGGGTAGTTGCAACTTTTTGTAAGTTGCAGTCTTCTCCTATCAATGACTATCATTCTTCTTCCCTAATATTGTGTTTGTATTAAACAGCTAGTAAATATAACGGAAGATGACATTGTAGAGATGATATTCTTCCCTGTGGTAAATGAGGCCTGTCGAATCCTTGCTGAAGGAATTGCTGTCAAGGCAGCGGACCTTGACATAGCTGCTGTTATGGGCAGGGGCTTTCCACCCTATCGGTGTGTAATTTAAAGTGCTTACAAGTCCCGCTTTATTCTATTCGTGCGAAATCTAAAGATGTGCTGTGCAGGGGAGGCATTGTCTTCTGGGCCGATTCATTGGGCTCCAAGCACATTTTTTCAAGATTGGACGAATGGTCAAAGATGTATGGAGATTTCTTTAAGCCTTGCCCTTACTTGGCCGAAAGAGCAGCCAAAGGGGTTCCTCTGGTGAGAAATTCTGAACTACACACCTTTGATTATGTTTGCTACGTTCAAACCAATTTTAGTTCAGTTTTAAGTTGATAGAGATTCATCGAACTTGGCACTCCATTGCATGGACCTAGAATAGTAGATCCATGATTGGTCATCCTTAGACGAGCATTAGGATATATGAAGATTAGTTGCAATCATCAGTGTGTAAGACCATGGTAGCTTTGTTTTTCATGCACCCACATCACTCAAATATCTGTATTGTTCTGTTGCAGAGTTTGTCATCAGATCAAGCCAACTCTCGGTTGTGACATCAAGTTGCTCATTTCCTTATAGACATGGATAAATTCTGTCTTCTCTGCCTTGTGAGTACAAGCTAAGACCACTATGAGCTCAAGTACTGTCATTGATATATTTGATGGATAATTAGTAGACGATGCTAGACACTGTACAATGAACTCCATGATTTCTATAATGTCCTCTTTAAGTAGCATGAATTCTCTATTTAAACTGTTTTGACTTTTTGTATATTGTTGAGTCGGATGATGAATGTCCTGATATGCCCGTTCGTCACTGGAGTAACTGGAGAGAAGGGTGCAAATTCATGAGTAACTTAACCAAAAACATGGTGGACGTTTCTGCAATTAGACATCCTATTTTGTCATCATCAAATGAATTAACTATAACGCAACTATATCAAGCTATAACTTATACAAAAAGAAAACACAGACATCAATTCACTGAAGCCGTACACGGCATTCATCTATTATGGAATCTCTTTCAAATTTTTTCAGCAAGTTCTCTCAATACAATAACCTAATAATCAACAAGATACTCATCTTCAGCCCTGTTGTGGAGTGTATTTACACTAGAGGATATGCCATAGATTTTACAGATTTTCATCAATCCTTGACATAGCCCGGAAAATGTTGAGAAATTGCAGAATTTTGGACATGGAGGCAAATTCTTATACTCATGTTATCTTGTTCGATAAAATCATTGGGATATAATTTGTATTGCTGATCTAAAGATGAACCGAGAGTAAGAAACTCCACGATGATCGCATATGATCTACTGGAAAGTTATTGCCACCGAGTGTAAATTGCTGGGATAAACAAACTAACGAGTATATTTGTAGCATCACTCAAGTAAATACAGATTGAGATCATACAACAATGATGTCTCAATGAAACGTACTTATTGTTGAGTTTCTCCTCTTTCCACGACAGAAGGAGGATCCATGTCCGGGACAGACCATGTCACGGTTCTTAACAAATAATTTTTACTTCTTTGTAGTCGATACCAAGCTTAAGCTTACTGCGATCAATACGTCTGGAGATTTACGTTGTAAAGCAAGACAAAGATCATGAGTAATTGTTGAAATGTCTCTCAAGATGAAAGAGAAAATCAAACTTAAATGACATTATCTTGACTTCTTCTCATGCTAGGGCAAAGTCAAAATAATGACCCTTTTATGATGTATATGCCCTAACAGGATCATATGGTCCTATTAAAATCAAGTATTTCCTGTCCAAATGATTAAAAAAAAAAAAAAGAATTTTGGATGTCACGTTTATTTTCTGCAAGGGGTTCGGCATTTTTGTTGCACATCATAAACATAACAAGGTTTGCAAATGTCTACAGTATCTTGATATTAGACCCGTCAAATGGGTGTGTTGGATCGAGTCGAAAATGGTCCAACTCATATTGACCCATTTAATATGTTTTGACCAATATTCATGTAATGTAGATCTAATGACCCATATCCGACCCAACTCATACTCGACTCGACCCGTATTGCTAAAAGCCATTATTATTGTAGAGAAATCCAAACTCACTCTAAGTTCTATATTAAATGAATAAAACTTCAAATCAAATTTAAAAAATAAAAAAATAAAAAATGTAAAAAATCTATAAATTGAAATATTTTTAAAGAATTTATCTTTGTAAAAAACTTATAAATTGAGATGGGGTGGAGGTGAGCGGCGAAGTGTCGCGAGTCACTAGTAGGTCACCACCACTCACCGAGCTTAAAGATGACTTGAAGAAGAAAAACATGTTTTACGGTTGGGTTAAAAATGGATCAAAATTGGTCGAAAATGATTGAAAATAAGTCGAAAATGGATCATGCATTTCGACCCATTAAGATAGAACATGACTCATAAAATGGGTCCATGACCCATCTTGACACCTCTAGCGTCTACCTAATAACTCACTCAACTCATATTGACCTATATTTAACTTTCACTTGACCCATATTTAATTTTCACTTGACTCATATTTGACCCATTTAACTAAAAGTGAGTCGTAATATGGGTTTTATGACCTATTTTGACACCTCTTCTTGATATCTAGCATAACGGTAAATATTGAAACTCAATAGTAACATACTTATCAACTATATATAGCGGTAAATTTAAGATCCAAATGCATGTTGATAGCTAGTATGTTTAAAATAGCTGCCTTTCAATACAATTTATGAATTTCGACAGCCACCAGCATAATTGATATTCAAACGATGGTTCTATTGTATTTAACATTAATTGGATATTTGCAAACATAAGTCGAGAAACTTATTAACCCGTAATCAATCAATTATAATTACTATAATGCATTGCGAATTCAATAAAAACCCATATTACGTGACTGAAAACTTGGTCAAGATGCTCTTAGGGATAGATGTGACGAACTTTTCAACAAATTAAGTGTCATAACTCTATCAGTATTTTGTTCCGCTTCAGTGGCAAGCTAACCTGAACTAATAGAAGATTTCGAAAGATAATATCGATCAAATGTAGGGTGAATTTAATCAAAGTCTCTCTCTTTCTTTTTCCGAAGGATTAAAGAAAAAAGAGGAGCAGAGGGAAGGGGTACGTCTACCCATCAACTTCCTAAAAACCATGAGAACCGTGATGTACGTAGTTATCCCTTGTGACCCATTTGACTTCAGCCTTCGTGGCAGACAATTGCGTATTATGTCATCAAAACCCAAGTCAAGAATTCGAAGTTTAACACACTGGCTCTTATTACTACTTTAATTAGAATCCCTTTCGTTCTATGTTCTTGTGTTTGGTTGTTTGTTCAATGAAGTTGCATCGTCATTTTGTTCATATGTAAGACTTGACGGCTTGACGGACCCTCGAGAGATGGTGCCAAGGGATATGATGCTTGATGAAGGTTTGTTATTTGATAGCTTAAGCTTTTTGGACGAACGATCGGTCAGGATGGTTAAATTGTAGCCGGTGTTTCAGTTAAGTTAAATTGCCGGGTGTGCATGTACTGTTGTCGAGATTAACTAAATACATACTCTCCATCTAGTTTGTCCCTGACCCGTGATTCCAAGAAGTCGAAGCATTCGTCCGAAGTGGTGTTTTTGGGCAATACAGTTACGATGAGCTGATAAGATCTCATCTATCAGAATATTTTCTCGTGGACAAATGAAAGTAAATGAGGTGCAGAAGTAGAAGATAGAAGACAACAGAATATGAGGAAAATGTTTTGTATATCTTGACATTCAATGTACAATTGATGCAATTTATAATACAAGAAGTGTACAAGAAAGGAAATGAATCATGTAACAAATCAGATCCAATATTGAAAAGAATCTTGATTTATTTAGAGTATCAATTCCAATCGCAATCGGATATCGCATATCTTCCAACACTCCCCCTCAAGCTGGTGGCTTGTAGATATCCAAGACGCCTAGCTTGCTTAACAGATATGCGTGTTGTCTCGGCAAAGAGGTTTGGTGAAGACATCCGCGGGCTGCTCTGTAGTTCTAACTCCTCTCGTCTTAATTATTCCCTCTTGGATTTTTCTCGAGTGAAGTGACAATCCACTTCTATATGCTTCGTTCTTTCATGCACTATAGGATTGGATGCAAGTTTGAGCGCTGCATCATTATCACGAGAACAACTTGGTTGGTCCCTTAATCTTTACCCCAAGATCCTGAAGCAATCCTCGCAACCATACTATCTCACGAGGTAGTCTTTGCCATGGCTCGGTATTCGCCTCTGCTGAAGATAGTGACACGGTTGGTTGTTTCTTTGTCTTCCAAGAGAGTAAGGATTCCCCAAATTTAATACAAAACCGTGACGGATCTTCGCTCATAGGACACGTTGCATAATCGGCGTCGCAATATGCCGTCATCTCCATATCACACTTTCTTGAGAGAAGCAATCCAAGTCCCGGACATTTCTTCAAATACTTCACGACTTTCGGAGCAGCATTCATATGTGATTGCTTGGGCTTGTGCATAAAGCGGCTGAGTGTTTGTCGCATAACATATATCCGGGTCTGGTCATAGTCAAATATATGAGTTGTCCAACGAGCCTTTGATATTCGACGGATCTTCAAGTGTGAGGTCTTCATCTTGAGACACCTTCTCATCATAATCTGCCGTAGTGAGCTTGATGTTTTGCTCGATTGGAATAACAGCCGGTTTGCAACCCGATAAGCCCGTTTCGATATAATCTCCAATACGAATTTCCGCCGCGAGAGAGATCCCTTGTTCGGATCGAGCAATCTCGATTCCTAGGAAATATTTGGGAGACCCCAAATCCTTCATATGGAAGGTGGAGTGCAAGTATTCTTTGAGACCCCTTATGGCCTTTTCATCATTTCCCATAATCGTATATCATCAACATATATCATCAAGTAGATAGATGACATATCTTTAGTCCATATGAAAAGAGCGTAATCATACTTGGACTGTCTCGAATCTGTTTGTGAGGGAGTTAGCAAATTTTGCATACCATTGCACGGAAGCCTGCTTGAGCCCATAAAGGGATTTGCGGAGACGACATACTCTATTCTCCCCCGTCTCCGTAAACCACGAGGAAGATCCATGTAGATTTCCTCATCCAAATCCCCATGGAGGAACGCATTGTGAACATCCATTTGGTGTAATTTCCAATCTTGGAAAGCGGCAGCGATAGAAAAGAACGGACCGTGACGTCTTTGGCTACGGGGAGAAGGTTTCATGATAATCGAAACCTTCTTTTTGTGTAAATCCTTTAGCCACAAGTCGTGCTTTGTACCGTTCAATCGTCCCGTCTGCACGATATTTGATCTTATACACCCACTTGCACCCAATTGGTTTCCGCCGAGGAGGTAAGGTTACAAGTTCCCATGTTTCATTCTCCATTAGGGCTTGTAATTCTTCCTCCATAGCTTTCGCCAACGTGGGTCGGTGTGTGCTTCATGATAACTAAAGGGTTCTCGCTCTTCGAGATATGGAACAAATGTATCGTCTATGTTCCGGAGATAATTGATTAAAGGAAACATAAGACGAAATTGGGTATGGGATACCGGTATATTTTTGGCAACACAAACATAATCCTTGGTCCACGTTGGTGGGCGAGTGATTCGTCCCGAACGTCGTGGTGGATCTGTGATGGCACATGTGAAGAATCCAGAACATCTTCGATATAGGACTAGGAACTTCTTCGTTGGATATATTCTCGTCTTGGTTCCATCATCGTTGGAGAAGGAATATTATCCGAAATGTGATTTGATGCTAAAGGGCTGCCGGAGCTCCCGGAGATCTAATCAAAAATAGTCAGGCCCTTCATCTTCGAGTCAAGGGCGTACCTTTGTTGCTTGATGCTGTCTTGTCTTCCGAAGAATCCCCTTTTTCAAAAGGAAAAATGTCTTCGTGAAAAGTTACGTCCCCGCTAACGAAAAATTCTTTTGTGGATGGATCAAATACACGATATCCCTTTTGTAAACTCGGGTATCCCATAAATATACATCGCCCGGCACGAGGTCCCATTTTGTCCCGAGGTCCCACTGTGGTGGCATAACATAAGCATCCAAAAATCTTCAGATGGTCCAATGCTGGCTTCTTCCCAAAAAGGACTTCAAAGGGACTCAGTCCGTTTAGGACCTTTGTTGGCATCCGATTGATCAAATATGCTGCTGCTGTTACACAATCTCCCCAAAAATCTTCTCGGGATAGATGCCTGAAACTTTAATGCACGTGCAACTTCCAATAGATGCCTGTGTTTCCTCTCTACTACTCCATTTTGTTGTGGAGTATATACACATGAACTCTCGTGCAAAATGCCATGTGACGAGAAGAGAAAGGAGCAATCATGATTAAAGAATTCCTTCCCATTATACGTCCGAATGCGCTGAATGGGCTTCCCAAATTGATTCTTTGATAAGGAAATGAAATTCCTTAAATTCGGGAAGACTTGATTTTTAGATTGCATAAGAAAAATCCATGTGACTCTAGAATAATCGTCCACGATAGTGAGAAAGAAACGAGAACCATCATGGTGTGGTATATGATAAGGACCCCGAGACATCGACATGAATCAATGATAAAATGCTATTTGCACGACTTTTGCTAAGAGGAAAAGGGGCACGTGATTGTTTCGCCAAAGGACGAGATAGGGCAATGATGGAAAGGGAAAAAGAACTATGACCCATTCTTGAATGCAAAAGAAAGTCTTTATCATTGGTTGTCGATTACACAATGATTGTTTATTCAAGGGATTGCAAGACAAATCTAAATTTTACGGAAGGCCGGTCCAAAAAAATAATCCTTGAGAGAGATTACCCAAGCCCATCATTTTGCCGGTCGAAAGGGCCCGAAAAAGAAGCGAGTATCGCATTGAATAGTACTTGACAGAAATTTTCTTTGCGGGCTCTAGACACGGAAATAAGGTTGAAGCGGAAATCGGGACATAGAGAACATTTTCGAGTAATATTTGGACTGAGATTAAGCTGTCCCTGTTGTGGTGACAAGAGTAATATTCCCATTTGGTAGTTGAACGAGAAATAGGGATATCTAATTTTCTATGAATTTCAGAAAACAAATTCTCATTGCGAGACGATATGGTCACTAGCCCCTGAATCAATTATCCAAGCATTTCGGAAATCGAATTTACCGGGCAATGAGAAATACCTGAAAAACTGCTTCCTTTATTGGAAATGTCCAATTTTTGTAATGCCTGCATAATTTGTTGATATTGCCCATTTGTAATGGGCTGATTTAAATTTGAGCCGGTGACTTGATATTTGCGGCCGAGATTTCTTTCCCCCTTTTTTCTTTTTCTCCGGGTTTGCCATGAAGTTTCCAGCAATTTTCAATTGTGTGGTGGGGCCGCTTGCGTAGTCGCAAAATAATTTTCCTTTTCCTTTTGAAAATTGCCCATAGCCTTTCGATCCGGCCGAAAATTGCCCACCGTTGGATGGCTTTGATCCGAACGCATTGCCACCGTCGATTCGGGCGCGATCGAATGCCTTGGAGCCGTCCGATCGCTGCATCCGATCCGAGCCGTCCGTCCCACGACCCTTTAAAGGGTCGCGAACTCGCGAACCCTAATCCTTCGGATCGCCTCTCTCTCTCCCGATCTAGGGTTCCTTGGCTCGATTCCTTCCGCTCCCCGCGAGCTGCGAGCGCGATGCTTTCTCCTCCTTTCGTGCTTTCCGGTGAGATAAGTCGCGGTTCTCCTCTTGGACGGCCAATTGAAAAATGCGGCCGAGCGGTGGTACGGGTCCATCGCCGGGATCTGCGATCGGAAGGTTAGGTACGAATCATTCAATATAAGGAGAAATCGAGTTGTTTTTCTCTGTCTTTGATGGCCTTGTATTGCTGCAATGTCGTCTCGGGCCCGTCGAGCTTTTCTTCGGCCGCTTCTAGCTCATTCCAGTGCGGACAGTTTGTTGAAGCACGCCGTAACACTCATGTTTCCCTGTTTTAATTCGGAAAGTGCTTGCGTGAGTGAAAAGATCTTCGCTTGATCTAGTCTTCCATACATTTCCTTTATGTTGTCCCACATGATTTTCGAGTCTTCGTGGGTGGTAATCCATTTGCGATCTCTCGGGCTTATGCAATTTCCTATCCACGTTCGCACTAATCGGTTACATTTTCTCCCTTTGTCGTGCCATTTTCTCGTCGGTCGGAATGGCGACGAGGCCGTCGATGAACCCGTCCTTGTCTTTGGTAACGAGAGCCCGTCGGAACTCTCGTGCCCAGTCGCATATCCTTCGGATCCCGTGAGAGGGTGGCTTATGAGCCGCAACTCCGGTCCATCCGCGGTGGAGACGAACAAGGCGTCGCGGGTTACGGGTCGTCCGGTGATGGCCGCGATGGAATACGGCAAGTAGCGGATTGAAAAGCCGGGTAGGGATTTGCGCTCATACCGGATTCACGGATCCGCCCGGAAAACCCGCATTCGGTCCTCCCGACCCGTTTGTTTGACCCGCATCCATGATTGGAACCTCGGCCCGCCCGTCTCGTGAAATCCCGAGGCCCACCCGTGAAGCTTGCCCCCGTTCTTGGTTGGTGGGCTTTCATTGGGCTGAGCGAATCCACTCGGTAGCCCACATTCCCAGCAATGATGGATTTGGCCGGGCCCAAAATAAAATGGGAAAGGTACCCACCGGTAAGGATGGCCCCCATGGGCTGGCCCGCAATGGGCTGCTGGCCCACAATGGGCTGGCCCGTGATGGGCTGCCCGGACTTGTCTCGAGAGCTGGGTTTTTGCTGCTGGTCACCGGGGACTTGGGCGGACGATTGTTGATCTTGAACTTCGAGAGGAGATCACTTGCTCGAATCGATGGAGAATCACGAGCCATTATGGGTAAGGAAGAATTGTGTCTTCGCCTCTTTAAAATTTGATTCCTTTGCCGGAGTGTTTGTTCCGTTTGCAGGTCGAACCGCCGGTCAACGAGGCAATCAAAGCGGAAGCAATTAAGAGCAGATCGGTTGCTCGATACCATGAAAGTAAATGAGGTGCGAAGTAGAAGATAGAAGACAACAGAATATGAGGAAAATGTTTTGTATATCTTGACATTCAATGTACAATTGATGCAATTTATAATACAAGAAGTGTACAAGAAAGGAAATGAATCATGTAACAAATCAGATCCAATATTGAAAAGAATCTTGATTTATTTAGAGTATCAATTCCAATCGCAATCGGATATCGCATATCTTCCAACAACAAAGACACGAACTTTCCCAGTTACATCGACTGTCAAGAAGAAGTTGACGGGGCGTATCGAGACCGAAAGGCAATCAATGTACAAAACAATTTTTACGTACTGGTCTTTAGAGTGCGTTATGTAAATGCTTTCTATGCGTAATTATGGTTGGCTTGTTCGCTTGTCCTGCAGAGATAAACGAGGATGATGATTCTGGATACGGCAGGATCAATACAAGTTCGGCAGCGATAGGATGATCCATGAATCTATTTTCAACCGGACTTAAACCCAGTTGACAGCCCTAATGAAATATTACACCACGAGTACTTGTCTTGCAATCGTCCTAGCCACTGGCCACTGTGGTCGAGTATTAGCGTGAATACAGGTGAAAATAAAGGCAGATCATTTCAGTACAAATACTCAACGATAGTAGCTATCGGTTTGTATCTACAGTATCGCCACCCCAATCAACTGGTCAATATAAGAGTGGATGCTCTACTTATCCAGTACTCTTTCTCAACATCATCGCATATCCCATTGCTCTCTATCACACTTGTAAATTTCTCCAAGTTTTCTGCTCATTTTAATAAAAAAAAGGGGGAATAATTTCGACCCCTGACTTTTGAAATAATTCTTAGATGTAACCAAAGCATGTGAAATTACTTCATCATGATCAGTAAATAATGTGAAAGACGACATTATTTAATGATTGAGATAAAATGAGTTCACGTGCATCAGGCACATGCAAGACTTGCTTTGCCTTTTGGCCTTTTCTCAAATGAGCCTCTATACTTCTTTTTTATTATTATTTTTATAAATTTCTCAATGAGTAGGATGTGCTTAGGGAATTTATGTCTCGGTCAAGCCGAACCCTCAATATCTCGACCTTGCCTATCGCCCTCGTGTTCGCCCGCATCTGCTTCAAATATTGACAGTTAAGAGTCCGTTACCGCTAGTTTAGAGCGAGCTTCCACTCAAATCGCATCTCTCGTGCTTCCGCTTGGGGTTGTCGTCCCTCTCCTTGACAATCAGAATCTGTTATAGCTGGTTCAACGTGAGCTTCTTGCTCAAGTTGTCACTTATGATGCAAGAGGAAGGAGAAGGAAGAAAGTAGAGTAACGGGTAGGAAAACAAAAAAGGGGATAAGTACATTAGAAGTATGAAACTTTCAAAGGTACAATTAAATCCTAATTTTTTCATGAAAATGCAATCGAGTTGTAGAATTTTCAAAATGTGTAATCAAGTCTTAAAATTTGTCAAATTTGTCCAAATAAGTCATTCTATTGGTTTCACATTTTGAAAGTTTTAGGATTCGATTGTACTTTCATGACAAGTTTTAGGACTTGATTACACTTATTAAAAGTTTAGAATTTGATTACACTTTTATAATAAATTTTAGGACTTGATGGCACTTTTTTAAAGTTTTAAAATTTTATTGCAATTTACCGACAAATTTTAACACTTCCAATGCATTTATTCCCAAAAAAGAAAGATGAGTTGACTCCTCAAACCAATGCATGGCGGTGCAGGCTTAGACAAGGCGCTGGAGTCTACACTGGTGGCAATGGAGGGGGACGCGTGTGGACATTGGGCTCAAAGATGGTTAGGGATGGAGGAGGTGGTAAGAGAGACGATGAATGGTTTGAGCATATTTGATTATATGTTTACGTGTGCATGTCAAGATGTAATTAGACATAACTAATAAGCACGCACCATATCAATAGCTGATGAAGAAAATTATCTAAAAAGTTCTAAATTTATTACATTTTATCAATTCGGTGTTAAATTTTTTTTTATTTTCCCAATTGATTTCTAAACCTTTTTACTTCTTGTCGGTTGAGTCTATCTAGTCAATTTTGATTAGAAATTGTCGATGTAGACGACCGTTGCTAACGTGACACTTTTTTTTAATAATAATTTAAAAATTTAATGGTTTTTCTCTTATATATATATTTTTTGCTTTTTTGGGGATTTTGGACTAGTAAAAATTCAAAATATTATTAAAATATCACATCAACACTAACCGTTCATATTAGTAATTTCCGATCAAAATTGATCGAATCGATTCAATTGGCAATAAGTAAAAATGTTTAAAGCTAAATTGAGAAAAGTGAATAGAATTAGGACCTTTTAGACAATTTTCTTGATGTGACGCTTTGCAATTATGCATATTTTTCCAGAAAGAAGACAAATATACACACAACTCCTTACTTTTCCTCATAATTTTTGTTTAGACCACCTTTTTTTCATATTATTTTGTTTCTTGTCATTTCAAATTCAAAAAACTTCATTTACAATTCCACTTGTTTTGTCTTGCACTTAAATTCATGTAGTTTCACCCCTCCATCCAACGTCCTAGGGGTAGACTTAGTCATCGATTGAGGAATCACGAAGTGACCTCGGTTGCTCTCTAATCGTCTAAACTTAGATCTCATCAGCCCAATCACTCCTAACTTTTTTTGTCAACTCTCTCTTTTGGCACGCCCGTGTTGACTTTTTCGAACACACTGACCACATTTTATGTTTTCCTTTTTCTTTTCTTTTTTTCTGTTGAAGTGTCACTGACTACTTCAATTACTTTGTGGTATTTTGAAATGAATATGTACTTATAGCGCAGCTAGTGGAAAAATAATTTCATGCAAATGACATGCAACTAACTTCAAATATATCGAGAGCTATATTTTCGTTTCGTGCATTATTGAGGATCTATGTTTCTGATTGACAAGATAGAAGTTATTGACTTTATTTGTGAGAAAATTTAAGTAAATCTAATCTTAGGTGATGTTCACGTATGTAATTAGCCCCCATATTGTTTCGGGCAATTATTTAGCACGAGATCTACGAGTATTGAGGTCACCTCAAACTCGGGACCGTTGAAGGGTCATGAATTCTCAGTAAAGAAAAGTGTTTCGGCTGATTATTTAGCACGAGATCTATGAGTATCTTTTTGAAATAAGCTTTGTCGCGAGTAAGTACCATCAATCAAGGTCCGAAAATGAGTGGGCCCAGCTTTTGTTTGGGCTCCATGTCTGAGAAAGATAAAATGGCTTAAGGCCCAGAAACATGGTCCTTGGGCTTTTTCCACTCCAGATCAATTTATCTATGGCCCAATGCTAAAAAGAGGGACTAAATCACGAACTTAGGGCAAAATAATCTCAATTGGGACCCACAATAAAGAAAAACAAAAACACTTGGGGAAAAATAATCTCACTTTTGATACGACCCAAAAGAAAATCACCAACTTTTACTCGATAGACAAAAATATCCATTGAATCCCACACCAAAAAAAAAAAAAGCATTAATTTTCACTAGAGGAACAAAATTAAAAACAGTT
This sequence comes from Corymbia calophylla, assembly GCA_014182845.1. Taxonomy (NCBI): domain Eukaryota; kingdom Viridiplantae; phylum Streptophyta; class Magnoliopsida; order Myrtales; family Myrtaceae; genus Corymbia; species Corymbia calophylla. Next base: position 12,648,828 of record CM024694.1, on the reverse strand, counting down.
GAACCAACCCTCTAGAAAACCTTATTTGGCATTTGATGCGATTAACAGGTGTGATATGAACAACAAACATGTCATTTGAGCCATACCATTGTCATTCCGCTTGAATTATAATGAATTGTATGTTCAATTTGCTTCAAAATTAATAATTTGCTAACTCGAAACACTAATCAAACTTCACAATTTGATTGAATTCCACAAATTGGGTGCATAGTCGAAACTCTAAGCTGCGAATTTGTTTTGGGGCAAAATCCTAGCCATCCAATCTGAGATCTACATTTGAGGTTATAATCTATTTCTTTCACTATTACCTAAAAATAATAAGCCAAAACACACCCAAATATCTTGTTTATTTAAAATTATAGTGTTGTTTTGACTCAAATGACATGTCTATCGTACATGTCATTGTTGTTACCCTTGCCTACTACTAGTTTTGTCTTGTCTGTGCTGCGAATGGGAGGGAGGCAAGTCGTCAGCCTGAGAGGCTGTTTTAGGCGGGAAAGTGGAGCGGGAGGCAATCCCATTTATTAAGGGTAAAAAAAAAAATTAATCTTATACAGTAGTACTAGTATATTACGACACTTGTTAAATAGATTTTATTTTTAGACCAAAAGAATTAGATTATTGCATAAAAAAATTATAATTTTTTTGGTCTCTTTGTAATAATTTAATCACGAGTTATTAATTGTGCATGATAAGAATAAACTGTAAATTTAATTTAATTGATTTGTTGGGGTTTCTCATTAATGAAATCATTAAAATAAATATATAAATCACGTATTTTGGGAAAATTTTCACTTTTCTCCCCTATAGTTCTAAGATTTATGAAAGACCTCATGTGATGCATTTTTTCGGGTTAAATGATTCCCACGGCTGAGAAAATGGTTCATTTCTTTTCAAAATGGTCTAACATTCGAAAATTGGCATAATTGTACGTCACGTCATCCTCATGCATGATTTACTTCTCATGAAATAGATGCCAAATTAGTCATTGAAAGGTTTATAAATGGGAGGAGGGCAATGAGAAAACAGCCCAAAAAATATTTTTAGATGACTTTCCACTTGATTTTTAAACATTTGAAACTTTTGGCAAGTTTGTTGCAATTTTGATGCATGCGGTCATTTGTGTCTTTGCTTCACACCCCCACGGAGAAATTATTCAAGTGACATTCCTAGTGTTGAATGCTTATTCAATTGCATCCACAAAAAGTTGTAATTAAGTTATTGTTACATACTAAATAAAGGTGACGATGGAGTAGACTTGAACGAGGTCAGGCACGTGATGAAGCTGAACTTCATCACAAAAGAGGGGTCGGGGACAAGCGATAAATACTCGGGATAAAAAAATTTGCATGCAAGATCCTTGTCCAAATTGACTCATCCTATATTACGTAAGGTAGTTTCCAAGTTCGAAAAATTTTAAAAATAAAAAACTAGTTCCGACGAGTAAGTTCTAGGTTTCATTTTAGATAAAATCTAAAATTACTCAATCTCACTCTATTAGGCACAGGACTTGAACGTCTCGAGCTCGGCCTTGATGGACCCCTTGACCCGGAGCACGGGCACCTAGGTCCCAAGTATGAGAATGGGCATTTATCCCGAGTCCGATCTCAATGGACCGATGCATGGGCTCTAGGGTTCCAAGCTCAACCTCGATAGACTTGGATGTAGAATGGGGGACCCAAACACAGGCATTAGAGTCCCTTAAGCCCAACCTCAATGGACACGGGCACAACCTCAATGGACTCAAGCATTGGTACCATAGTCTCAAGCCCGACCTCGATGCACTCTATCCAAGGTGTAGGGATAAGGGTATAGGGACTAAGGACTTGAGCCCGGTTTCAATGGACTCGGGCCTAGGCATCAAGGTCCTAGGCTCGGCCTCGATGAACCTATAAGTATAGCCACTAAAGGGAGGGGGTGGATTTGTTTGAAATATGTGGTTAGCTTAATCCTAAAGGTATAATTTCATGCTTTATTTGGAAATCCAGCCAATATTTTTGTCCCTCAAGCAAAACTTCATAATCTTTTTGCCATTTCAAAAGTGAGATGTCCTCTATATATAACTTTTAATGCACTTTTTCGAGCATTTGGCCATTTCTATTCACATCGACCGATCAATCAGTCAACTACTACTTAACCATAATAAATAAAGAGAACCCCATAATTTCCTCAATTAAATTGCCCAATGGAATCTTATGAATGACATAACAATAAAAAGTTGCCACTTGAGATCTGTCTCGAGTATGCCACGTGCATATGTGGTCTAGGCAAATAAACAAATCGATTGGGAATTTAATTTATCTATTTACATGCAATCGTGCCCTAGAAGTAGACATGGTCCCCCCGAGCAGCAACATGAGCTTTTTATTTATTTTTTAAAAAAATAGTCATGTGGACCTTAGTTTATTGCGATTAATAAATGATTTGTTAGACAACTTTCAGCACGGCCTCTTGAGGCGTAAGCAAATGATCTGCCAGCAAGAGAACAAACTTATTGTTCTCATGAATCTTGACCATCCATGTTTTGCAAATTCATAGAAAATTCCAAGCTTTTGCTGATTTATTGGTTTTTAATCTCGATACAAATGTTTATGGTCAGAGGCGTTCGACCACTTGTTTGCTGTGGGAAGGAAAGGGTTTAGCCTCTAACAGACCTTTTATATAATCTATTCTAATTATAAGCCTAATCCCCTAAAAGAAACTCTCGAATTTAGGTGCAATCATAATTCTACCCGAATTTATTTTTTTATCTAATTTTTTTAAAATTTAAATCTAGTCCAAATCTACTTTGGAATTTATTTTTGTTGTTTAAAAAAATCCAATTTTAGATTTAGTCCCAAATTCATCCCGAACTTTAACTTCAATCCCAAATTTGTCACCATTAGCCCTTTGTCCAAAAATCACCGTTAGCTGCCCCTAACCCTTAGTTTTCATATTTAAAAACACGGTTTCATTTTATAGATAATTTTCAACATCATCTTACTTATGTGGATTTGTCACCAACGTGGAAATGCCATGTTAAAGAACTAACGGTGATTTTTTGGCAAAGGATTAGCGGAGTTAGATTTGATACTAGATTGAAAGTTTGTCTTTTAAAAAAATAATAATAACAGTAAAGTTTGGGGCATATATGGAACTAGGGTTATGGTGAATTTTTTTTCGAACAAAAAAATTTCGAGTAAGATTTGGGATTAAACATAAAATTTAGTGTTTTTTAGACAAAAAAAGTTTGGGACAAAATTGGGACTAGAACTAAAGTTGTGGGTTCTTTTTAAGACAAAAAGTTTTAGAAAGTATATGACTAAACTTAAAGTTGGGATTTTTAGAGGATCAGGCCGCTAATAATAAAACAAAATTTTCAATTTATTGTCCAGTCCTATGTATACGAAAACGTCCTCATCTTCCTATCATTTTTATCTTTTGAGGTTTGTTATTCTAATCGATTGTCTTCTCCCTCTCTAAAAAGATCGAGGCAGTAAGGAAATGCATGTTATTGACCTTATAACTCAAAATATTGATGACCATCCATATATCTTGACTCCATTCATCCACTAATTTGTGGCTCTCATCCACTAATTCACGAGATGGAAGCTACTCGTAATTTCAAGCAATACATATCGCAACTAACCTCTTAGTTCATGATGTCTTTGCATCAATTTATTATGTCAAAAGGTTTTTAAATTCACTCATTACTCAATTTGATTATTTGATTCACAGTCTTTGGGAAATCGATATTGATTGAACTTTTTTTAATTGCATGAAAAAGAGCATGAAGAAACTATGCATGCAGGTACCTCGCGCTCAAAATCTCAAAGACTTCAAAATCGCCGAATTTTTAGACGACTTATTTCCAAATACACTTGTCCCCTATCAAATTTCTATTAGATGCTTAGTCCATAGATTCAATAATTGAAATGGATTACAAAGACTGCCTTGAGCGCATGTAATATTGGCTAGGGGTGTCAATGGTTTCAAGGTAAAACGAGAATCTAAGAATTGGTTTCAAGTTATAGATTCTCGGGTTCTAGGATATGCATGGTAGATTCAAATTCCAACTATTGCGAAACATGTTTCAACGAGATAGGTTCTAGGTTATAGATAAAATCAACGACTCTAAACAAGTTGTCGTGCTTTTTTTTTTTTTTTTGCGTGATTCTGCAACATTCCATAGTGTTTAGTGTTGAGTGTATATTTTGAAACAACTAGTCCATCCTTCCATTTTTAATGATATTCATGATTGTGATTTTTATTTTGTTAATATTTCATAATCTTTATGTATCTAAATATAAATTGTGAGCAGTGTTGGAAAAGGATACAATTTACATAATTGATTCATTGCATCGATCAAAGATTGTAATTGATAGACAAATCGATCTAGGACTAGAATTGATTCTTTAGGAAATTTTCTTTCCTTTTATTTCTCACTTTATGTACTATATAAAGCATTGTACATTGAGAATACATATAACATACAGATTACAATTTCTCCAAATACATCAATTTCTCTCTTCCTTTCATGGTATCGAGCCTTCGGTTCGACCTAAGCTTCCGCAAAATTTCTTCTCAATTGCCATTGGTAGTTTTCAAACCGTTGTTGCAAGCACCATCCCGCAAAACAGTTGACACGCCGAATAGGAATTTTTTTGAATCAAGAAGGAATTCTACTTGCACGCAATGGAGGATACATCAAACAATCCAACTCAAAATCAGATTTCAGAACAGGTTGAATTACCACAAGAACAGCAGAATTCGATCAGCATCCTTCGGCGCCGAGTTCAACCCAAAGCAAACAACGCCATCTCGGTGGCCTTCGGTCGTGCAGTGGATCCCCGTTCAAGGCCCATGGGCTGCCGGACCAAACCAGCAATGGGCTCGGCACGATGGAGCGGTGGGCACCACCGGGTCTCAAACCCGAATTCAGCTCGGCGGGTCAAGAGCCGAAACCCTACCCGGATTTACAACCCGGGTTCGGCCGCACGCGTTTCCGGTCACCGGCTACCGTCCGAAGTCGGAGATCCTTTGTACACCTCACCGGCCGATGGACCGGAGGCGCGCATCATAACCTTGCAGCTCACCGGTCCGGACAACTACAACGTATGGGCTCGAGAATTTCGACGAGCCCTCGTGACCAAGGTTAAGGAAGGATTCATCGACGGCGGCGTACCCATTCCGGCAGACGACCGAATGCGACGAATTTGGCGCAGTGCAACCAACTCGTTCGCACTTGGATCGGGAATTGCGTAACCCCGATGTTGCCGCCGGTCTACCACGGGCGAAGATCCGAAGAAGATGTGGGAAGACATACGCGAAATGTACGGAAAATTGGATCGGGCAAAAATTTTCTCACTCACCCGGGCTATGTCGGAATTGAAGCAAGGGAACCTCTCGGTTACCGCTTGCTTCAACCGACTCTCGGCTCGTGGAACGAGCTCGAGGCGGCCGAGGAAGAGCTCCAAGGGCCGGATGAAACTCTCGCACGGTATAAGCAAATCGAGAGAGAGAAAAAATTACCCGATTTTTACCGATCTTGAACGATGGTTTCTCGACGTTCCGGTCACAAATCCTAGCGATGGATCCCGTCCCCTCTCTCGGCCGCATCTATCGGTTAGCTGTCCAAGAAGAAAACCGAAGCTTGCGACGATGGAGTACATAAAGGTAGGGGAGGCCATGACACTTGCTGCTCCGGTTGGATCATCACGGCGAGCGTTCTCTTCCCTCGGACAGATGTCAAAACCTGTCCATCGGAGCTTACGGAGGAGGCCGCACGAGCAAACAAGGAAGGCGGGGAGGAAGAAATACCTTACCCTAGGATGGACGGTTGGGATTACAAGCCGGGATCGGACGGCCCACATTCCGCGATCTCTAAGCCTCGCATCGGATGGCTCGATTCCATCCGTGGAGCTAAATCCAACGCTCCTCATTATGCCACGTTAGCTTCAAATTATAAGCAATCCTACAGCTCACGTGGTGCCACGTCATCAAAGGGAAATACCCAAAATTCAAAAATCAAAGGTAAATATTGTGATTACCGTAAAAGGCCACATCATACTATAGATACTTGTTGGAAATTACATGGTAAACCAACCGACAAAGGAAAAGGAGAAAGAGATTATTCTCGCTTATCGGGTTATGACCCAAGGAAATGAAAGGGCAAATCAGATTTTTCCAATGATCGTATCGAATATCATGAGGACATTGAATCGGCTGAAAATCTCGAGACAAAACTGCAGGCTTCTCGGGTACTTCTATTTCCCAAAATAGGAAAATCTCGGTTGATGCATGGATAATTGACTCGGCGCCGGTGACCACATAATATGTGATGAACAGTTATTCTCGAAAAACGAAAAATTCAGAATTCTCGTGTCTGTTCGACTTCCCAATGGTAATGTCACTTATGTTACCAAAGTTGGTACCGTCCATCTCGGTCAATACATTGTCCTAAAGAATGTCCTATATATCCCCGAGTTTGAATTTAATCTTATATCGTATCCAAAACTTGTGAAGACAACAATTGCCATGTTGAATTCAATTCCGAAATTTGTCTCTTTCGGGACCGTTTGACTGGCAAAATGATGGGCTTGGGTAGTGTTGCAAAGGGCCTTTATTTTTGGATCAGCCTTCCAAGGGATTTTGATTTTTCATTGCTAAATAAAAGCATTTCTTGTAATGCTACTACTAGCAATAAAAATTTCCTTTATCACCAACGATTGGGTCATAGTGCTCGCTTTCCTTATAAAGATTGTCCAATTTGTCCATTGGCAAAACAATCACGATCACCATTTCCGATGAGCACATCTAGAGCCCAAAATGCATTTTCTCGATTCATGTCGATATATGGGGTCCATATCATACCCCACACCGTGATGGATCTCGATTTTTCTGACAATTGTCGATGACTATACACGAGCCACCTGGGTATTTCTCATGAAATCAAAGAGTCAATCATTTTCCAATCTGGCCAATTTTTTTTCATTGGTCAAAAATCAGTTCAACGCATCCATTCAAAAAATTCGCACCGATAATGGTCGTGAATTTTCTACCACGAAGTGCAATTCCTTCTTTGTATCTCATGGAATTCTTCATGAAACCTCATGCATATATACTCCTCAACAAAATGGAGTCGTCGAACGCAAACATCGCCATCTTCGGAAGTAGCTAGAGCCCTTAAATACCAAGCGTCCATCCCTGAAAATTTTTGGGGAGATTGTGTGGTCACGGCGGCTTATTTAATTAATCGCATGCCAACTAGAGTGCTTGAAGGGCGATCCCCTTTCGAAATGCTTTTGGGAAATCGCCTGAAATAGAACACTTGAAAGTTTTTGGCTGTCTATGTTATGCTGCAAATGTGGGACCACGAGACAAAATGGATGCACGTGCTATCAGGTGTGTCTTCATGGGGTATCCTCCTCTACAGAAAGGATATAGAGTTATGGAACTATCTACTGGCCGTTTCCTAGTTAGTCGAGACGTTATATTTCATGAGGATAAATTCCCATTCCAGGAGTTATCCCAAAATTCCCAGACAATTATGGAGAAGCCAAATCATCGACCATTTCGTCGAGAAGAAGATTCGTCCATGAATAATCAATATGTGTTCATTCCAGTTACAAATGCTTTGCAACAACTCCGGGACAAGTCGAGTCACCGGGTCACACAACGAGGAAGATAATACATATGTCATGTCTCCGAGCAACATGATGATGCACTCTCTCCCTCGGGAACATCTACTGAGCAACATTCCGATGGATCGAACATCAAATTATTGCACCTCCACGACGCTCGAGCGAGACATACTCGCCCACCAACGTGGACTAAGGACTACATATGTTCTACGTTATATTCTCAAGGTACACAGTACCCTATATCCTCTTATGTTTCCTTTAATCGACTATCCCCGAACATATGTGTTGCATGAGTCGCATATCGGATGCATATGAACCCTCCTCATATGAAGAAGCAAAGCACAAGATCCGAGATGGCAACAAGCTATGGAGAATGAGTTGAGTGCACTTATGGACAATCATACTTGGGATTTAGTTCCATTGCCTTCCCATAGAAGGCAAATTGGCTGCAAATGGGTCTACAAGATCAAATATAAGGCAGATGGATCGGTTGAACGTTACAAAGCACGATTGGTTGCAAAAGGGTTCACTCAACGAGAAGGTTTTGACTATCACGAAACCTTCTCTCTCGTCGCCAAAGAAGTAATCGTACGTTCCTTCTTTTCCATTGCCGCTCTCCGTAATCTTGGGAATTACATCGGATGGATGTTCATAATGCCTTTCTTCATGGGGAACTCGATGAAGAAATCTATATGGAACTTCCACGGGGTCTTCGCAGACATGGGGAGTCTCGGGTATGTCGTCTACGTAAGTCCCCGTATGGACTCAAGCAAGCTTCTCGACAATGGTATGCGAAGTTCACTAATGCACTCACAAGTGCGGGATTTCAACACTCCAAACATGACTATGCATTGTTTACATGGACCAAAGGTACATCGTCAATATTTTTATTGATATATGTTGATGATATACTTATCATGGGAAATGATGATTCTGCCATTAGACAATTTAAGGAGTACTTGCATTCTCATTTCCACATTAAAGACTTGGGACCTCCCAAGTATTTTCTTGGCATTGAAATAGCTAGATCGACAAGGGGATATGTCTTAGTCGGCGAAAATTCGTCCAGGAAATTATATCGAAGCGGGTTTATCGGGATGCAAACCAGCTGCCATCCCTATTGAACAGAATGTCAAACTCACAACCGCTGAATATGACAAGTTCACCTCATCATCTAATGAAGATCCATTACTTCATGATCCATTAGGGTATCAACGGCTTGTTGGGAAGTTGATTTATCTCACTATGACCAGCATTCGATATATGTTATGCGGTGCGAGATACTTAGTCAATTCATGCATAATCCCAAGCGAGTCTCACATGAATGCAAAGATCAAGGTTGTAAAATACTTGAAGAGCTGTCCGGGCTTGGAATCTTATTATCTCGTGATTCGACATGAAAATGAAGGCTTATTGTGATATCGATTATGCGACTGTCCGATGACTAGAAGGTCTATCACGGGGTTTTGCATCAAATTGGGAAAGTCCTTAATTTCATGGAAGACTAAAAAGCAAGCAACGATCTCGTTATCGTCGGGTGAATCGAATATCGGGCCATGGCAAAAACAGTTTGTGAAATAATTTGGATACGAGGACTACTTTCGGACCTTGGAGTTGAGATTGATGGAGCAAGTGAGTTATTTTGTGACAATGATGCTGCACTTAAACTAGCAAATCCTGTTTTTCATGAAAGGACAAAACATATTGAGGTTGATTGTCACTTCACTCGAGAAAAATTCAAGAAGGAATTATTGTAACTCGAGGAATTGGAACAGTGGAACGACCCGGCGGATCTTTTCACTAAGCCTCTATGCCAAAGACAACGTACTTATCGCTAAGCAAGCTAGGTGTCTTTGACTTATATAAGCCACCAGCTTGAGGGGGAGTGTTGGAAAAGGATACAATTTACATAATTGATTCATTGCATCGATCAAAGATTGTAATTGATAGACAAATCGATCTAGGACTAGAATTGATTCTTTAGGAAATTTTCTTTCCTTTTATTTCTCACTTTATGTACTATATAAAGCATTGTACATTGAGAATACATATAACATACAGATTACAATTTCTCCAAATACATCAATTTCTCTCTTCCTTTCAAGCGGTGAATTGTAACAAATAATAGTTATTAAAGATAATGATTTACTACAATCGTTTAATTAGAAGTACCGATGCAACCTAGGTAAATCTAGAAACCGACCCTAAAAGCTATGATACGGCGGGTTCTAGGTTCTCGGGTATGTAGGATAAGATACATGTTACAAAAATTGAGAAACCTATTTTAACGAGTAGGTTCCAAGTTCTAAGGGAAAACTAAACGAAATTTGGAACCGCTTACCCTTAATATCGACCCCTTCACTACTTGGCATGCTAAGTCTTCTCCAGTAAATCTTTAATTTTAATCCACGAGAGTGCTCTTGATCTACAAAGAAATAGAAAGTAGAAACTAAAATATGCCTATGCTATGAGTTCGGTATGTATTCTATGGCATCATTAATAAAGTGAAAATCGTTGTTTCAATACAAGTGTACTCGGGAAGAAATGCTTGGTTCATTGTTAACGAGTATTTTAGGGCGCTCTTGAAGCAACCAATGCACAATTAGTTATTTGGAAATTGAATTATTTCTACTAAATAAATTTAAAGAATACCTAATTAAGTAAGTTGAACCAATATCTTAAAGCTACATTTGGTAATCGGGATAAAATTTAGAATAACATAAAATTTATCCTATCTTGTATTTGACTTTGCCTAAGACAAGATAAAGTTGGATATAAGGGAGATATAACTTCAATGAAATTATCTCATGAAGGAGGTGGGATAAATGCGAATATGATTTTTAATATCAATCATACAAAAGTTATTTTTCTTAAATAACAAACTCATTGAATTAATGAAGTTAAAAGAATATCTGAATATAAATAATATTTGATTTCTAATATGAAAAAATAAAAATAAGAACAATTTCGTTTTTATTTATACATTCAAATTTCTGTCTATCTCATAATATAATTTCAATATATATATAGATATAGATTTGTTATAGATTTTAGGTATATTAATGTAGTTTATTATCTAATAAAATTTGATTAGATATGATGGATGGGGAAAGAGAAATTAAAAAAAGAAATAGAAAAAAGAGGAATGCTGATAATAGATAAGAAAAATAAAAATGAAGTATGTAAAAGAGTCATAAGAGATTCTTACAATTTTCATTGTGCAAGTTTTAGATTCATTTATATTGATATGTCGTCCATATCAAATAATGGACATAATAGGATATACAAATATCTAACTTTATTTCCTATGATTCACCACTTAGTGAGTAAAATATAGCAAAATTTCTAAATTTTTATATCATATTACATCTACTCCTATCTTAATTAGATATCCAGATGATCAAACACGGTCTAAGGGTATTTGAAGAAAAAAGAACTCTTATTGTACCTAATTATTTCTTCTTTTTAGGTACACATGACTATACTCTATGCATAACACGAGAACATTCATAAATTGAGCCACAGTTCCTCATTGCTCAAGAGTTTGTCCGAGCCACCCATCAACAAAACTACCTTTCCTTTTTCCAAATAACAGCGATCGATGAAATTTTCCAATGAGAAAAAACGGCAATTGATGAAATGCCTGTTGCCATTTATGAGCGGAGCACCCACAAGACTAATGGTAGATGCGATGGGGGTTACTAGGATTTGAAGAATTCATTGCTGGGGACATTGGAGTCCAAGGTCAAAGCTTTTAATGATCGAATGGTGTGCTTGTGTGGGCACGGCGAGAGACTAAAAATACACGATGGGGACTCATCGATGCCCCCCTAAAATAGTGTTTTTGTACCCGCCACTGCCAATCATCACGTGCCCCTTTTTTTCTACATTTCAAGAAGCCGTAAGGCCCCCACCCAAATTTAATGGACACGGTGAATTACAGTTTCTAGCAGGGTATCAGAATTCTCTTCAGCATTCTACTAATCTTATCCCAAATCCTATTCTATCCTCTAACAGACATGCATGTCTAAATTACATGAAATTCCTTACAAAAATGATCGTGAAAATATATCATGTTAGATTTATTGGCCTCTTTCAATCTTCTACTTTTGGATTGCATTGGAAATTCGAGCTTCTCAACCCGACTAATATGCGTGCAAATCACTACATCCGCGTACATACTTGAACAATGAATGCATGCAAACTCGGAAAAAGTTGAGATGCTTTCGAACAAAAATTCTCGTGACAAAAGTTGAATACTTAATTATAAAAAAAAAATTAGGTACTTGATTAAAAAAAAAAGACAAAAATTCAGATGCCTCCGCTTTGCTGTGTCATTATCCTTTTTCCACCAATTCCAAATTCAATTCTTTGAGTTTGCTTTACCTTTACTTTTCACTATTCCAATCAATTTCAGTAGACTTTATTCAAAATAATTTCTGAACGCTCATTTCTCACCTCTTAAAAGTTCTTCAAGTTCAAATTATTATATATTTTCAACTAACTAGGCATCCCAATATTTCACCTCGACTAATCTCCATAAAAGCAGGCAGACTGTCCCGTCCACATAAATCATATCTTCGACCCAATGAATGAAAACGGACTCAGAAAAACACTTATCGATTTTGAATTACATTGAGACGTGGTCATGACAATACATGTCAATAGGACAGCAAGGACGAGCAGCAATTGAAGCCGCAATTGCACACAACAGAAAGTTACTATTTCGATCTGCCACCCAAAGACTTGTCAACTTCAGCATTGGGATCCCCCTCATCCCCTCCAAACCCATCTTCCTCCTTTTGGTAGGGTTCGTTCAATGGACTTGGGGAAACGAACTGACCTTCTAGTGACTCCCCAATGATCTTAGGTCACATCTTCAAGGCCCGTTTAGCAAAGCGAAGAAAGCATCCAAAAGGAAAAACAGTGCTTCAAGATAATGTTTTCCTCTGATTGATTCGTACATTGACATTTTCGGTTGTGAAAAGCATCGCCTGAGTTTCCCAGAACAAGACGTTGTAGGTCCTGTAGCCAAATGTGCATCTCCATGGATGCGTCCATGCAGGGTCCCCGTGGGAGGATTGCTGCTGTCGTTGTTGCGTTCGACATGGTTTTTTGTTTGTTCTTCTCGAATCAAGGATTCGCTCGAGGTGTTTTCTGGCCACTTGAGACCGGGAAATAAACGATTGAATCCTTATGCATGAAACGGAGGTTTCACAAGATAAGAATGGCCACCACCTTGGTCCATGAGGCTTCATGTCATGCTTCCTCCAAACAGTTAGATTACCACAAAGCAAAGATTTTTATCATAAATGCATGGTCTACAACCACTTAAACTTTCGAGCGTCAACCACTTGAGCTTAGTTGTAAACCCCACGCCGCCACCGGTCCCTACCTTTTATTGTCATGGAGTGTTGAATTGTGTCGAGTTAACAACTTGAGCTTGACCCGACAGCTCATAAACGTCATAAAGAGATCACATCAAAAGCTTTAATTTTGTCTGTGTAACAAGCCAAATTAGCTCGCATGGATCAGCCTCTCAAAAAAGAGTATTCTCAAGTGTAACTATACAAATTGGTGACTTAGGAAAGAGCGTCGCACTTATTCATAACATTATGAGCTCACACTTAATGCATGTGGATTGGGGATCTCACAAAATTCTTTACTTAAAACACTAATACAGGCACCCTCAATTTAGTGTTGATTCAGTCACTTTCCTTCGTCAACTTAAAAGCCTATATGGAGCCATACCTAAACCAAGGTCTTGCATCCGATAATTGCTCCTCAACATTGTGAATTACATATCCATTTCAAAAAGTGTTGCTCTGATAGCATCTTGTAATGACTCGGCTTGATCCACGCGAGTCAAACTTCTGAAATATTCACACAAGTCTGACCATGTAAGGTATTTGACAAATTGGAGATGCGTATCAACTTTATATCACTCTATCAGCTCTCTAGTACTCATAAAGTAAGTTCTAAATTTTTCAATTGTGCAGCAAAGTCATTATATAAGTCAAAAAGTGTTATCAAATCTCAAACTTTCTATTGAGGAAAAAATAGGAAAAGGTTTTTTTATATATTGCCTCAATGCCATTTTGTCTCTTCTATTTTGAAAATACCACATTGTAACCTACAACAAAATCTCATCACCACAAAGACCAAATTGCCATTTCCATGAAATTCCAAGCTTACCTAATTCCCAAATCACCAATAACATTCCTGGGTTACCAGAATTCCTAAAACTCCTAACGCCCACAAAACCTAGCCTCCTCCAACGCCGCCACTCATCGTCATTCGACGTTGCCCCCACAGCCTCTGGCAACCATCTCAATGCAGCCAGCCTCATCCCATCTCTATTTCTGTGTGTGTGTGTGTGTGTGAGGATGCTGTTATGAGTTCTCGACCACCTAAGATCGACGTCGTTAATATCTTGACGACCTTGGTTTTTGAGGATGTCATGGAGTGTGTCTGTGTGTGCTCCCGGAGAAGGCAACTAGCAGTGAGTGCGACGGAGAATGCGACTGCGACGACATGGGGCAATGGCGGCTAGAGCCAGGTTACGGTTAGCATTTTCTAATTGGCGACTTTTGGATCATTTTTGAATTTAAAATGAAGGCAAGGACATTTTGGGGAGAAAGGTTGAAATTCTAAACATGAATCTAGTATGGCACTTTAGTAAAAAGCGAAGAAGATTTTTCGCTTTTCATGCGATCAATGTATCGAAAGCACTAAAGTTTGAAGAATGAACGCAATTAAATTCTGAAGCTTTCAAATATGGTAATTGAGTCTAAAACTTGTCTAGAAAGTGCAATCGAGTACTTTTATTAATTCCATTTATCTTGAGTAATTGGGAAAATGCATATTGAAATTTTTAATAGACACATGGTGCTGATACGATACTAAGTAGGAGGACCATCAGTGAAATTGCCAAAAAAGAAAAAAAGAATGAAAAGGAAAAAGAAGTTGAAGAGAGGAAGGGGACAAGGGAACTCTTAAGATGCATATGGTAACATTTATGTTCCCGAAAATAATTATTGTTCAAAAATAGTTTTTTTTTTTTCCATTTCCTAGACCAATTTCTGAGCAAAAAGAACGCATTTGATAACTACACAAAATTTCTATTCTTGGAAAAAAGAAGAAGAACATAAATACATTTGGTATGACCTTAAAAATTTCTATTGCCAATTTTTTCATTAATTATAAAAATGTCAGTCGAGACTTAACAATTTATGTTTGGATAAAATTGGACTTTTGTAAGGATTTAACTAATGAAGATATTCTAAGATAGCCTTAGAAGTCCAACATAATAGTTAGTATAAGATTGATAGCTGAAAATGGCAAAGAGAGCCTCACTAGTTTATAACTTACAATGCGAAGAGGTTAACGATAAATCTTTAAACATTACAATAAACAGTGCATAGACCTTAGAGCATTTTTAATCTGCAAGAAGAAGAGCAAACATTGCTTGGTGAAATAGCTAAGGATCAAACAACAAAGGATGGAGGCGATCCTAAAGTCGATGCGCTTATTTGCACAAACTCATCAAACCTTCAAGCAAATGACATCGAAAATCCATAGAGCACTGGCCTATTCGATTACTATGAACACATAGCAATGCAAAAGACTTATTCAAAGCAACTTAATTTTATATTAAAATAGAATTGCAGATTATCGTACGGGTTGTCTCTAATAGAATATTAAGGGAACAAGATCGTCTTCTCTCAGCAGAATCACCAAGCTTTCGCAACCTAGTATTATCTGGAAAAAAAAAAAACAACATTAAAATAATTCATGTAGTATAGCCCTAAGAGCATATTCAATTATGAATCCAATTGTTATCAAAAGATTTTCACATTTTTTTATGCTAAACTAATTCTAAAGTAGAATTAACACCAAAATCTAGTAACACTACACAAAATGTAATTTCTAAATTTTTTCCTAAGTTTCTGAATTTTTTATTTTTTATTATTTTATTCCAAAAAATGGGGACTTTGATCAGGTCAGGAAACCTGATCTGGATGTGGGTCTCACCCGAACCTTGTGTTGGTGTAAAGAAGAGTATTATGTTATGTTGAGCTTATTTTTCTAAAATGATCTTGTTTATTTTTTTTTTCTCGGAAGCAAAAAAAGTAGACATATATATATATATTTTTAACTTCTTTTGTTTCTATTCCAAATTTATTCTCTAGCCACTTTTCTACTCCGGGAAATAAGAAAATTAATTAATGTATACAAATAGATTTATGTTCCGGTGGAATGCAATTGACAAGTCCTCTTCTCAAATTGACCACACTTCGAGAAAGTCAAGAACTACATGGGGTCGATACTCGGCCCTCACATTTTTCATGTTCCGTTTGATAAATAAACATCGAGAAAGTGGCTGAGAAAAAAGTGATGGAAATGATATAAATGTTTTTTAATTTGGCACAATGTATAATGCCATTCTTGAACTTTTAATTTGTTTAATGTAATCTATAAACTTAGTCTACTTCACAATGTTGTCTCCAAACTTTTAATTTGTTCAACATGATTCTTGAATTTTTGATACATATTCATTTTAGTCCGGATTATATAAAAATATTCAATATTGTCATTTCGTTAGGTCAAGGTAACGGAATTTGCTGATTTGGCTTCCATTCAAGTACATGAAAAAAATGCTACACATGAATTATCAACATAAATTATTCAAACCACCGCCGGCGGGGCTGCGTTAGCTTCGAGGCTCTCTTCCCCTCACAAAGGGAAGGAGTTCGAATCCCGCCGCTATCGTTAGGGATTCTTGAGCGTGACGTCGTGGTGGTGGGTCTTGCGCTAGCGTCACCCGGGTTTACCTCTCCAGGTGTCGGCCGTGCGGGGTTCCCAGAGTTACCGAAAAAAAAAAAAAAAAAAACGTAAATTATTCAACTTAAAATTGAATGTGATAATCATTTTAATATGTTTTTTTTGGTCGGTTATCATTTTAATCTGTTTAACTTGTCCAATTTGAAAAGATGATTATCCATGTTATTTGATGATATGGGTTATTAAATAGATAATCCATGTATAATGTTTGTTTTTTGTCTACCATTCAAACTTAACGAATTGAAAGCCAAATCAGCAAACTTTGTTAACTTGAATTAATGGTAGGATAACACTGGATATTTTTGTATAACATAGGGATTAGATTGAATATTTACTAAAAGTTTAAGGATTACATTGTATAAATTAAAAGTTCATGGACGATATTGTGCATTTGACTAAAGTTCAAGAATTATATTAAATATATTAAAAGCTCATTGATGACATTACACATTAGATTAAAGTTTAAAGACTATTTGTGTAATAACATGACGTGGAAAAATCTACACCCATGAGGAAGTTGAAGGGGATGGCCACAGGAGAGGGGGTTGGAGTGGGAGGCAAACCATCGGACAATGGGAGGTCGGAGATGATAGGGGTGCTTCCGGATGTTGTCGAGCTCATGTACGTTCTCATTGCCTCAGTGCAGCTTGAGATGGGATGAAAGGGAAGAAGGGGTAGCTATTGAGAGCACACGGTAGAGATCAAGACCTGAACTCGAGGGAGATTACAAACAAAAGTTCAAATTAAAGTCTGTCAATATATCTAGTTGAACATGCTTTCACTCAAAAAATTTAAGTCGAGAAATTATAGACAAGACAATATTAAGTACTTAACATCACACCGCCTCAATTCTCTAATGTGAATTAATTCAATTCACACATGCATCTCAACTTTTTTGAGATAAAGGCTCCGTACCATTTGTTGAGAGTGTATAATAGAAGTTCAATATCTTCAATTTCAGGAGATCATCAAAAGAAAGTCTAAATTCAAATCCGTCAACATATCAATAGACATGCTTTCACTCAAATTCTTTGATATGAGACTATTTTAACACAGCTCGCACGCGCATCTCAATAAAGGCGAAGCGCTTTTCACTCTTGCATCAATGTCAAATGTTATAGAAACCATTTAAGAAATCCAAGTAAAATTTTTTCCACCGCTCAAGACGGGCAAAGCTAACAAAACATTGACATCTTTTTACATCAATTTTACACCTTAAGATGCACACAGATCCTCCTATTGGGTGTTGGAATTTTTTTCTTGTCAAAGGGTGTTGAAATTAATGGAATGGTTAATATTAAAAAAATCACAAATTGATATATTTGTAATAAATTTATTCTAACATAATTTTTTGTCATAAAAAAAATTCCAAATTAATATATGTGTGATAAATTTATTCCAAATTATTTTTTTTACAACCAAAACCCTAAATTGGTACATCTATGACAAATATAACCTCTATTTATTTCCGTTAAATTATATTAATATCATGAAAAATCATAATATATTTCTAAACTCTTATCTCTATGAATTGTCACGTATCATTTAACTTAGCAATTAAGTAGTAAAGTTTAACAAAAATTAACATAAAATAAATTTATCACAATTGTATCAATTAAGGATCTTTTGCAATCAAAAAATTACACACAAAAAAATTAGTTTGGAATAACTTTACATATACGGTCACCTTCACGGCTTCACCCATTCTAAAGCAATGTTTTTACTTTAGGGCTCCTCCCGGAAAATCTCCCATATGGCTTGTCTTATTCTCTGCCTCTTTCTCTCTCTTGGCCTCTCTTAATGCATGGGAAGTAAGTCAGTCCTCCACGTGCTCCTGTGGACTCTCTCTCCATCTCGCTCTCCCCTCCCCCGGGTCGTACACATCACATTATCAGGAAAACCCCAGAGAAAAATAGCAGCAGACGAACAAAACATCTTTAGTAGCCCTCGAAACCAGAGAGAAAACCGCATCAGAAACAACTCCTCAATCTCCAAAGTAGAAGAAAGAAAGAGAAAAGAGCCCTAGCTAGCGCACAAGAAGAAAAAGAAGAAGAAGAAGAAGGAAGCGTAGTAATGGAGGCTATTAAAGAAGGAGGCAACGAGATCAACGCCGTCGCGGCGGACCAAGACCAAGACGCCGGCGACGGAATGCAGTGCGCCGACCACCCCTTCCGCAGCAACCTCGGCGGGATCTGCGCCTTCTGCCTCCAAGAGAAGCTCGGCAAGCTCGTCTCCCTCCTCCTCCCCACTCCCGCTCCCACGCCCCTCCTCCTCCTCCTCTTCCGCCTCCTCCTCTCCTCCCTTCAGATCCGGCGCCGCCCCCGCGGCTACGCCGCCGCCGCGTTCGCCCCCGCCGCCTCCTCCGTCTCCGTGAACCCGGCCGTTCCCCCCTCCAACCGCCAAGACGGCGGCGGCGGCGGCGATGTCTACCACGCCCGGAGGGCTGCGAGGATCGTGCCCTTCCTCTTGGCCAAGAACAAGAGCAGGAAGAAGAAGAAAGTCGCCGTCGGGGCCACGACGGCGGCGGAGATGATCTCGTTTAAGCGGAGCAAGTCCACGACGACCCAGAGGCGGGGCGGCGGCCGGTTCCTGGACGAGGAGGCGGGCAACGATGACTTTAGCCCTCGGCGGCGAGGTGGGTTCTGGTCTTTCCTCTATCTCTCCTCTTACTCTGCAGCTTCTGGCTCTGGCTCTGGCGGTGCGGTCGCGAGGAGAGACTCTAAGTCACACTCGCGGTCGCGGTCGCAGTCGCAGTCGCAGTCGCAGTCGCAGTTCACGTCCAATGCAATGAACGGGCCCGTCGTCGAAGATGGCAACTGCGACAATGCAGGCTCCACTTCGGCTTCGGCCGCGACGTCGTCGTACGAGAGGAAAGTCTCGAGATCCAGATCCGTCGGATGCGGGAGCAGGAGCTTCTCGGGCGACTTCTTCGAGCGGATCTCGACCGGGTTCGGGGACTGCACCCTCAGGAGGGTCGAGTCCCAGCGAGAGGCCGGCGGCCGCGGCCAACAGAAGCCCAGGATCTCCGCCGCGCACGGCGGCGAGAGGGTGAGGTGCGGCGGGATCTTCGGCGGGTTCGCGGCGATGGCCTCGTCGTCCTCCTCCTCGTCTTCTTCGTCCCACTGGGTGTCCGCAGGTTGTTCGGCCGACCAAGAAATGGCCCACAACAGCAGCAGCAGCAGCAGGTCGTCGGCGGCGGCGGCGGCCGTTCACGGAGGAGGTTCCAGGGGTCACCGGAGCTGGGGCTGGGCGTTCGCGAGCCCTTTGAGAGCTTTCGGGAGGCCTGCGCATACCAAGGACGGGAAGAGAGAGAAGAGTGTCGTCGCCGGTAGAAACCGCAATAACGCCACGACGAGCCCCAATCTGGCAGCCATTCCTTCACTTTTGGCCGTGAGAGGCTGAAGACTACAGGAAGACTCTCCGATTCTCTCTCTCTCTCTCCGTCTTCTGTTCATTTTACGAATATCGAGGTCTCCATTACAGCAGAAAAGTGTGTATTTACTCGTTAAATTTTGTCCTTTTTGTGCTTTAAGCTTAAGGAAACTTTCGTGGGGTTTGATTACTACCGGTCTTTGATGGGGATTCAGTGATCACTTGTATGGTTCCAGCTTCAAGATCAGTGGAATGAGAACTGGTAATTATCGTCTGTGCAAGAGCAGAGAGAGAGAGAGAGAGAGAGAGAGAGAGAGAGAGAGGAACGGTGTTTCTTCAGCTCATCATATCCCTCGTGTAATTCGACCAACGTTTCATGATGATGTTGTTGTCGAATCTGCCGTGTGATTCTGGTGTGGTCGACGAACGAGAGGGACTGTTGCATCAGGTGTCCGTGTTGGGGTCGCTCGCCACACGTGCTGGTCCATATTTCGGCACTGTTTTTGTTGGTCCAGCCCGTGAAATTTGGCTTGTTCCGACTAGTCAAAATCTGGTTTTGGAAAATCTAAATGTTACAGGCGAATCTGGTACCGTAATTTCATGTGGAAACCTTTTTGACATTTCTTTTTTTTTTCTTGGGTAATCGGTTGAGCTTCTTTTTTTTAATCTTTTTTCGATCGGTACGCGTGAAAATTTTTGTGGGTATTTGTAATTTTTCACTTATCTTTGCTCAGATACGTCAATTGGGAAATTTAGGAGGTGCTGACTTGACTAGTTCATTAGTAAATTGGATGGTGTCGTAATGGGAGGTGTCTTTGGACAAGAGTAGTTGGTAGCAGCTGCTTGATATCTAATGGGACGAGGAAATTTTCTAGGGGAAAAAAACAAGAAGAAATGAGGGATTGCAATCTCGTCAAGAAAACACCGACAAGGAAATTATGGTTGTAATTGAGCCAAGTCGACTGGAATCAACATAATTGGTGCTCATCATCTCGAGCCTGACCCGAGTAGAAAATCGAGATTCTCTAACTTGACTGGATTAGAATCAAAGTATAAATAGGCTCGAGTTTTATAAGCTCAAATATTATGTAGGTTTAGGGTTTTCGTGTCTATTTTTGTAATTTCCTGGTGTTGCTTGAAAGCTAGATTAGGTTAGATTAGTTTTCCAACCCCATCGAGCTGAGTTCTGACAAAGCTTGAATTGCTCGACCAGACAATTACCTAGACACGACTTCACGCGCATCTAAACTAGGCCTAAATTAGATGCTCATCTAAACTAGGCCTAGATTAGCGTAGCATCTTTTCTCACCCTTAATATTCTTCCTTCGAGAAATATAAATTCAATACTATTAAAAATCATAAATTAATATCTCATATGTATTTACCTCCAAATTAAATTTTATCTCATAAGAAACCTTAAATTGATTTCCTTGATCTCAATCCATCTAGAATTACTTTTCACCTCACGTCTTTGAGATAATTTAAAATAAATGTGTTATGAGTGTTAAGTTTGGATGATTGGGTCTTGAGCATTCATTTGAGATTTTTTTTTATAGTAGTAGCCCGGAAATGTTAGGCATGAAGCATCTTTGCGAGCGAGGGTAGTACAATCTTTAGTATTGATTACACATAAGAAATGGTGCAAATCCTACCCGGAGAGACAGGCCTAGGCAAAAATATTGCATCGTGGCCTCGTAATCTTTCCCGAAAATGACTGGTCACGATCGTATTTTATGGGGAGGGGGCCATGAAAATTCGTGGAAAGAGGCACACAGAAAAACACGACAAGGTCTCCTGGCCCTTGTCAAAGTACAGAGGTCGTAGGAACAAGACACCGGAAAAGCTGCCGAACGTGGGACACCGTAATTGCTCGCAGGTCGATTATTATTAATCCGGGGACCCTCCTCAGAATCTCACCCTTTTTCAGTTTTCACCCTACCCTAAAATGCCTGCATTTTACTATTTCAGATGTGGGAAAAGATAAAGGAGAATTTCATGTTTGATTTTTTTTTTTTTTTTTTTTTTTTGGTGTTCTTGGAGACTTTGGAAATGCGCGAACTTAAGCCTTGCGGGAAGCATAAGCATGAAAGGCCTTTTGTAATCCAAGGGCCCCAAGGCTCGTTGGTCTTTGCTAGTGGTCCTCCTACTTATGTGACATTTATGTGAACCTCGGGAACCCGAATGTCGATGATTGGTGACCTTTGGCTCACAGGAGAATAGGTTTCGATCTTTCATTAAAGATCTGTGTTTGTGTTGTACTGCATTTTGGATAAAAAGCAATGATGCTCTTTGGATAATAAATTGATCTTTCCATTCCAAGGATTATAGGAATACATTTTCATGATGAGATTGCTTCGGACATTACTCTCTACGCCTTCAAGAGGGCTTAAGAGCATGTGCTACCATGAAGACAACAAAATTCCTTCTATTAAATGGTCATTCAAATGTCAATAAATAGTAATTAGGATGCCTTATGCGAATGTTAGAAGTCCTATACCCTAATCCATCAAGAAGTAGTTATTAAAAGAGGGCAAATGATGCACTTCATGAATTTCGAATTTGGGGTGGTGTCAAAACACTTGCATGGAATTATATAGAGTATCCATCAGATCCTCTCGATTTTGTTGGCTTGAGAAGGGGAAGAACATATGATAATAATAATAACAATGGAAATTACACAATAAATTTTGTGAATTCTAGAAATGGCATAAATTTACTCCTAAATTTTCAACTATGACGTATTATACAATGAATTTTCATTTTGTTGGCTAGAGAAAAGGAAGAACATACGATATTACATAAAATTTTGTGAATTCTAGATATGACACATGTTTACTCCTAAAAATTTCAATTGTTATGTATTACACTCCGAATTTCATTTTGTTATAATGGCTAATCCTCGGTTATATTTTCTATTAGTTAATTCAATGCACATTACTTTTTAGGGGTAAAAGTGGAATGTCATCTCATTTTTTAAAAGAAATTTCTTTCACCCTCAATCTTTATAGAAATTTGAAAAATACAAAGAAATTAGAGAAATAAACGAAATAAAATATTCACATCATAAAAGAGATATTTCAATAATAATATTAAAATTTAAAACCATTAAAATTTTATGAATATACCAATAGAACTGATAAGATATTTTAAGAAAAGGCAAAACAATAGGAGATATGAAAAATGCCCCAATAACAAGGGGTCAAATTACAAAAATAGGATACTCATTATGTTCTTTTGACTGGCTAATTAATGTAAAAGGATTGATCAATAAAATCATTTAAAAATATCACATTGAATTTCGGTTAATCAGTTTGCTTTCTAAAATTTTAAAATATTTTTGTTAGTCAATCATCTTTCATATAAAAAAACCTTATAAGTAGATATAATGAGTAATCAAAATTTATCATTTGACCTTTATGCTAACGATGCCATTTCCCTTTTCTGTTAATTTGCGTTTATTCTTTTTCTTCAAATATCTTATTTAGGACGATTTAAAGTGGCTATATATATCAAAATTTTAACATTTTTTTTTATTGTTTAATGGTATAATTAATATTTATTTTCCTATTATTAGAAATTTAGTCAAGTTAAATCCTCCCCTTTTTATATTTTTTCATTTTTATTGGTATTTGGGGTCAAAAAAGAGATTTCCTTAGAGAATGAAATAAAAATACACTTTTTACCATTTAAAAGTCATGTGCATTATACAAGGTACAAAGCAATATGAAATAATGCTTCCGAATGTAGCATAACGAAAGTTCGGGGATACTGTGAAACATTTGAAAGTCCGTGGGCAAACGTCTGCCATGCTCAAAGTTTAGGAGGGCTTTGTATAATTTTCCTATAATGATAATAATAAGGGAAAAAGTCACAAAAAGACTTTAACTTTGCCAAATGCGACATATTTATCTCAAACTTTTTTTTATGACACAAAAAGTTTCAAATTTATACCCGTGTGACACATTTATTCAAGATTTTTTCTATGAAGCAAAAAATCTCAAACTTATTTGTAATACCAAAAACTCCAAAATATTTTCTACGACACCAAACTTTTGAGGTAAATGTGTCACATGGATACAAGTTTGAGATTTTTGATATCACAAAAAAAAAATTGAGGTAAATATGTCACGGAAGCATAATTTGAAATTTTTTATGGTTTTTATCCTAATAATAATAATAATAATAATAGTAGTAGTAGTAGAAGAGTCAAAGGGTGAGACCGTAATACAAAGAAATGTACTAGTAATGAAAATTTGATGAGTAGGTCTGCATGTGCTACTGCACAGAGGCGGGTCCTGGGCAAAAAAAAAAAATCTGAGGAAAATCTGGGGTTCAGGGGACGATGCATCATAATAAATATGGAGGCCCTTGTGCTACATGACAAATTAAATTGTGGTAGAGCCTCTGACCTAAGTTCACATGCCCCCATCTCCGTATACACAACCTAAGTCTGTCCAAAAACTCATGCTCGTCACATCATGGACAGCTTCCTAGCTATTGGTATGGATTAGCATGATCCGGATTGAATCAATCCAGCATCTAATCCAGAGATCAATCTATACAGTTTTGATCCCCAATTTTTTGGACCAAAGACTGACCCCATTGAGCTTAAGACCAAAACCGGACCAAGTCTAGTCTGATTGAAGGTCAATCCGGGACCATTTGATTACATATATTTTTCATTTTGTATTCTTTAAAATGACAAACATATTATTTTAAATTACATACCATTGTCTGAATAGTATTAACGCAAGCTTGCTGGTATTCCAAGAATCTAGTATCGAGCACCCCTGGATCGACCTTAGACCGGTCCAACCATGTCGGTTTTGGTTCGGTTCCTAGAAAGATTGGTCATTGGTCTTGAAATTCCGAGATTAATACCGTGTGGGTTAGTCCAACCCAAACCAACCTCGACTATTAAATATATATTTATATAAAACATATTTTAGATATATTATATATAATATATCTAATATATTTTTATAATATTTTTTATTTATTGTAAAAAACAAATTCTAACTCAAACGACGTCATCCTTCTTTAGTACTATTGTTTTCTTCTTTCATCTTTTTCCTCTTAGTCTTCAATTTATCAAATAAAATTAAAAGAAACAATTCGCTTGTGAGCAACCTCGCCCTACTCGACACTCACCCCGCTCACCTCTTGCCGCTTATCGCTTAACACTCAATGCTCATCTCACTCGCTGCTCGATGCTCGCCCCACTCACCTTTGGCTGCTTATCGCTTGACGCTCAATGCTCATCCCACTCCCCGCTCGATGTTTGCGCCGCTTACCTCTCTTCATTGACCTTGCTCGTTGCCGAGTAAATCAAAAGGAAACAAAGCCCTAATTAGAAACCCTCTTTGATCATGAGCAACGCTCACCTCACGGCTTAATAAGCATTCTTAATTTTTTTTTATGGTTTCTTGCTTTTAGTAAATGTGAAATTTTATTATTGCCCTATCCTAAATTTGTTAAATATATACTGGTATTTATAGTTTGGTTACTCAATGTCACATTATTGATGGATATGTAATTTGAAATAATAGGTTTGTCTTTTCAGTGAATACAAAAAATGAAACAAAAAAATTATCAGTTGGTCCTGGGTTGACCTTAGAATTGGACCAAACCCATCAGGTCAATTTGGTCCTCGGTCCCAAAAATTAAGGACTAACACTAAGCAGGTTGGTCCTAGGGATAGGGGGTGGATTGGCCCAACTTAGACCATGCTCACTCCTAAAGAATACGACAATAAGTAACCAACTATGAACACCAATACATATATAAGATAAAGTAATAACAAAAATTTAAACTTGGTAAAAGTAACACACCACAAAAATGAACACACGAAGCGAGGGAACAGAGGTGAGGTAAGCAAAGGCAAGCGAAGAGAGGCGAGTTGCGTGCACATGAGTGAGACCGAGGCAAGTGAAGATGGCTTTTCTTTCTTTCTTTTTAATCGAATCAAGATTGAGTTTCTTTCTATTTTCTAGTTTACACGACAAATTGAACTGTGAAGAGAACAAATGAGGAGGTGCTAAAATTTAGAGTAGACAAAGCATTTGATCAGTCTAGAGTTGACCCTCCACTAATGCTCACCCCTTTTTTAAGACCCAAATTTGATGATGGTTGGTTGACTTAGTCCAAGCTCCAAATCATGTTTTATTTGCAACTTTTAGTCTGTCTTACTCTAACTCTCAATTGAATTTCACACTTTTATCTTACCTCTTTGTAAATAGTGGGAGTAAAACCCAACACTTACAATTAAACGTCCCACCTCTAGGTGAGAAATCAAACTCCCTACCTCCCTTTTTCCATATGGGAAAGGTAACTTACAATTAAACGTCCCACCTCTAGGTGAGAAATCAAATATGTTTATCACTTCAAAATTACTAAATTTGTTATGAACCTACGTGTTTATGTCAATTTCAATCCTAAACTTCCTGATTTTGCCTATGCAGTTTTGAACATTCACACGAAATTTCAATATAATCATCCCGACCAATTGTCACAAGAAACCATCCACATGGCCCTCCACGCACCAAGTCAATAAATTCCTACGGTAATTGATCGAAAAACTACGTTGAAGTTTCGCACAAGATTTAAGATTTTATTGGTAAAATTAAAAATATTTATAACTGAATATGCATCCTACAATAGGTTTAGGGTCAATTTGGTCAATTTAGTGATTATACTCATTAATATCGGATGGGATGAGATTGATGTTACACTAGAACCAAGAGATATCATTGCATATGGAAAATTTTGCACCGACCATTCGAGAAAATATTGCATATAAACTTTGATTTCACATTTATCCTTGCAAGAGTCCATTGACTGAATGCGTCATCAGCGGGATCACCATCAGAAAATTTGAAAGCCCTCTCCCCTGATGACGCTTTGCTTTGCCTCTCTCTCTCTTAATTCACGACCTAATTTTGCTCTTTCTCGCCTCCGTCTCATCAGCCGCCCTGAGTCTAAGAACAAGCCTAAGGCCCCTCGTTGTCACCCACGACCCGTAGCCCCGGCATTCTCAAGGTCCCTTGCGATTAGGGGTGTCAAGAACCGAACCGAAAACCGAACCGAACCGATATTTTGTGCGTTTTTGGTTCGGTTCGGTTAACCGAAAAATAACCGTTAACTTTTCGGTTTGGTTCGGTTAACCGAACCGAACCTAATTTTTAATTAAAAGTGAACAATCTCTCTTCATCATCATCTCTTCTTCATTTAGGTCCCAATAAGTAAAGCAAAAATAGAAAAACCGAAAAACCGTCCCCGAACCGAACCGACCGAACCGAACCGAACCGAACCACATTTTCAGTTCGGTTCGTATTTTTCAGGGACAATTTCAGTTTGGTTACGTATTATCCGTTATTGGTTCGGTTCGGTTCCGATTTTCAAAAAAACCAAATCAAATCGAACCGTGTACACCCCTACTTGCGATTCCAATGTTGTCACCTCCCTCCATGGCTTCTGGATTTGGTGAGCCCTCATCCTGGCCACCACGGTTGACCCCCTCGCCAAAGGCCGCAAGGGCGACCCTTGCCTTGGCCATGAGGATTGAGCCCTAGCCAAATCTGAGAAAGCAACCGAAAGCAACCCTTATCTATGGCCGACCATCGGCCACAAGCCAAAGGAAAAGAAAGGAAAACAAGAGCAAAGAACAAGTAGAGTCGTGAAGGAGGAGGGAGAGAGCTTTCAAAATTTCCCGATGGTGCCTGCCAATGACACATGTCGTTCAATAATGAATTCTTAGTTAAAATTAGAGTTTTATGCAATATTTTCTCCGATTAATTCTTAAACTCGCTCAAGTGGATTATGCAATGTTGGTATCTCTAATTTCGATTGCCCTCTACATTGAATCTTGCAATTTCTTTGTCCAATTGACCTGCTTTCAATGGAATCCCGCTAACTTTGTGAGGTACACGTGACCATTTTTTTATGTGCCACGTTTTCACTTCGCTGGAATATTGACTCTGCACATGCAGACGCAAATAACAGTTGAAGTTACTTTATCCATGTTCAAGTACTATTCCGTATTGCTTGACGCGGTGTATAATGTGTATATGTATGTTCTCTTTAATCTATTGATTTAAGTTTTAGAATTGATTTTTAAAATAATATTTAGGTTCATGTTTCGATTTCAGCTTCGAGACCTGCATCTAGATTATTTGATACATTAATTTCGAGTGGGTTAGTAAGGTTCCCGACCTGTTCGGACTGATCTACAACTCGTATACTTCGATTTTATTTTTTTAAAATTCAAAATTCCCAAAACTTTTGCATATATACTTTGATTCACACATAAATTTCTTCACAATTTTCTAAACTTTAAATAATATTTTCAATAAAGGAAAAATAAAATTACTTGGTGCTTTTAGACATGTATAAACAAACTCCACTTCTTTTAAGACGAGAAGATTTAACTCTTACCGTGATTTAAGCGTTTAAATTAAAGGAGAGCGAGAGAGTCATGTTAGTCAAACTTTCTGGATAATGCCACCTTCGACCAATTGAGAAACAACACGTGATACGACAAACGACAGAACAACGTTCCGACACAAAACAAAGCGCAACCCGAACTCCTCTCAAGTCTCAATCCCTCCTCCCTCTTCTGCTCTACTGCGTCCTGACTTTGTGATTCAGAAGCATCGCCCGGAGCTCCGCCGCATCGATCTCCGCCGCGCGATTCGCCGGCCTGTAGTAACCCGTCACCGGGTCCGGCGCCCACGCCGACGAGGCCCCGCCGGACTGCTCCTTCATCGCCGCCATCTCCTCCACTTTCCCCACGAGGCCTGCCCTGGACCCTCCCCTACCGAATCCGGCCGATGCCGCTCCCGGCGCCGACGCCGCGAAGCCCCGCCTGCAGAACGAATCCAATGAACTAACGTCAAACGAATCGAGGAATCGAATAAACCAAACTACCCTTCTGGTTTTGAATTCGCTACCGCAACATCAGCTAACCATCTCTACGAACCGGTTATCTTCTTTAGCACTACACGTATCGGGATCACGTCGTCTGTCTTACAGAACATCATACGACAGCAGCGAGCAACCCGACGAGGACAGGAGCCACAGAACACTCACCGAGCGACAGCGAGGGAGAGCTGGACTACGACGGAAGCGGGGACGAACTTGGAGAAGGAGGTGAGAGAGCGAGCCATAACCGTTCTTATTTATGTGAAGATTCTTGAGTTTTATACGTATGGAAAGCGAGATAGGACCGTGCGTGGGGCGCTGCTGCAGAGGGAAGCTCGTCTTCTTGGGAACCCCGGAGAGGGGGAGAAGACGAAGAAGAGAGCTTCTTCTCCGCAGCAGGCGAGGACTGGGGGGTGGTCGAAAGGTGGCGTGCGAGGATGTTCGAAATTTAGGGTTTGCTGTTGAAGCGGTGCTTTTATAACGAAGAAGAGAGAGGAGCCGGGCCCTTCTAGGAAGAAGCGAAAGTGGTTTTTGTTGGTGACGTTGCTTCCTCCACCCTGAGATTCACATGGTGATCTCGAAGATAATATAAAGTATAAACAGCCACTTTTCAAGAATAATACTTGAATTGAAACTGAGCTCGAAGTTTCCTTTTATCTTCCAAACCGAACTTGATTTTTTGTCATTTAATTCAAAATGGGGGTCTTCTTTTTTTTTTTTTTTTTGTTAATTTACTTTTTGTTTTGATAAAGATTGAATTCTTCCTTAG
Source organism: Corymbia calophylla (assembly GCA_014182845.1). NCBI lineage: Eukaryota > Viridiplantae > Streptophyta > Magnoliopsida > Myrtales > Myrtaceae > Corymbia > Corymbia calophylla. Next base: position 12,619,302 of record CM024694.1, on the reverse strand, counting down.
CGAAGATGAGAGAATATGGATGTGACGGCAAAACTTATCAATAGACACTTACTTGAGCTCATGAAATGGGTCAAAAACTTATAGAACACGGTATGCTACTTTCAAAAGAGTCGACATCATGAGTGGAGTGTCAAATGGATGGGTCAAGTCAAACTAAAAATGGTCGGCATATTTAACCCATTTTGATCTATTTATATACAATATCAATTTAAATACTCATATCCGACTTAGCCTATATTATTTAAACACATAAATATCTAAAAAAAAAGAATTTTTATGCTATGTGTGGTGCATACGAGATAAAATCTTTAGTAGTTTTATAAGTTTTCAAATAAGTTTGCTATTTTTCTTTATTGCAAAAAAATTGAGTTTTATAATAAATTATTCGACATCTCTTGAAATCAATAGTCAATAAAAAAATGACACGTGAAAGTATATATTAAGTTTCACAAATTTTTAAGGCACGAAATATCATAAATTTTTTTACTATTTTTCGATTTTGAAAAGAAGAAAAAGGAATCACAAGTAGAAGAAAAACTAGAAAATAACCTTCCACCTAAAAAACCTTCCACCTAAATCTAAAGATAAGTGAAGAAGGAATGCAACTGAGTTTGGCTTGAGACCCATTAAAAACTCATGTTTTATTAGACTTTATTATTCAACTTTATACCAATCCATTTAGCAAAACTTAGCTAATCCATATATGGCCTAACTCATCATACATGAGTTAATAAATGAGTCTTTTAACTCATTTTCACACTTACTTTAGAGCTGCAGAATTTAATCATAAGTTGCTTAATTCAGCCCTTGTATATACGATACGAGACATCATGAAAATGAAAACAAAGTCTAGAGTAGCTAAGTTTCTAATCTGCCCGAACGCTAAATGGATTCAAAAGGGTTTTGTATATAAAAATACCAATATCATGGAAAAATCTCAACAATTTACTAGTTATATTACTTCAATATAAAAGTATAACCTTAATTAGAATAACTAGGTAGGATCAAAAGCATATGCAATCATGGACTGAATAGAAAATTGAGGAAGGGTCCAAATAAATAAAAAATGATGAAAGTGCGGCCAACCTTAATTTGTAGACGACACGCGTTCTTAGGCGGCTTGGGAGATCGCGGCGGCGTCATAGTCGTCGAGATCTTCACGTCCGTCCACACCTCCAAAGGCCCACCGCCGTCGGATGGCGAACACGGCGACCGCACATTGGACGGTCCGGATCGCATCTCGAGGCGCTCCGGGCATTGGGAAATAGAAAAATCCCGATTTTCAAAATCCGATTTCCGGCACCGCCCGCTCGCTGGGAATCGGACACGTGGCGGGATGAGTCAGCCTCCACGCAAACGGCACGTGAAATGGGATACGGACACGTGTCTTGCTCAAGTCTCGAGCCGAAAGCTCGATGCACTCGAAGCTCGAATCGAGCGCCAGTCGAGTAAGTCCTCCCCACGCATGTTAGATGTAATAATGCATGTGGGGATATTACGTAATTTGCAAGGAATTTTCTAATTATGAAAATGGGTTTTGGAAAAAATTAATAGAAATTCAATTGAGACCGCGAGCCTATCGAGTTGCGTACATGGGAGTCGGTGACCTGAGCTCGACTTGAAATCGGAAGAGTAGATCTAAAGGAGTTCATCGAGCTGAGATTTTTTTTTATTGGTCAGAATCAAGCTGAGACTAAGTTACTTATTATCATGCATATCAAAATGGATCATGGGTTCATTTTTTAAAGTGATATGAATTAATTTTATTCAGTAAATGAATTATAAATAGATTTAATGTACAAAATTGATGTTATATGCATTTATAAATTACTTAGATCTAACCCATTTTAATGACTACTCTATTCATCTTCTCTCGCTTTCATATCATCTCATGTTTTCATTTTTTCATCTCAATTTGAGTACGAGTATTCATAGATTAAATTAAATGTAGAAGTGTTTTGGTGATATTGTCGGGTTAAGTATGAGTTGGATATGTATCGGGTCAAGTGTTGATCATGGGAGGTGTATTGCTCGAACTATGTTAATTTGCGTTGGACTTTTTCCAATCCTACATAGATTCGACTTAATTTGCTCATTTGACATGTCTAATTATTACTAGTACGTTGACTTACCTACAATCGTAGCTAAAACGAAGTGGTGGTGTCCGTCAAGGTTGCCTATTTGGAAAGGAGAAAGGACGATATGAGTTTTTCAATTTAGTGCTTAGTAATTATAAAAAAGTACATTGCAAACAAGAAGAAATTGTTGTCATGTTATGTTAAAAAACAAAAGAAAAAAAAAGACTATTATCATGTTATGCTCCAAAATGAAATGAGAATATATTTTTGGAAAATTCTATTTTAAATTCCGCACTTTCATGTATTTTTGGATGAAATCCTTGTACTCTTAAGTTATTTAATCAAGTCTCTCTCCTTTTATAAATTTTCTAATCAAGTTCCTTCAATGTCAAATCTGATCAAATCCAATTAACCTTCCTGTCAAACAATGTCATAGCGTGATATGGATAAAATTTTTCCAATTACCTATAGACATTCACATTGGCTATAATTTGTCCACCTCATATTCTGATGTTATCTCATTGGCTTAAATTTTCATAGATGTCCACGTGGGCTTCCAAATATTTTTATCACATTATACTTTAGTGTCTTAGATGACCAAGTCGACTGAATTTGATGGTATGTAGTATCGGAGGGATTTGATTATAAAATCTATGAAAATAGGAATTTATCAAACAAATTAAAAATATAAAGACACGATTAGAAAGCAACATAGAGGAAAGGGATAATTTTTCCATTTTATAATGAAACTTTCTTTGCCGAAGGGAATTGAGAACAAAAATAGGATTCCTGTATACTCAACATTTGGATTGCTCTTCTCCCCCAATTTTATAAAATCAAAGCAAAGGAAAAGACAAGGGGGTTTGATTCACGATGTCGGTTAGTTTCCCTCCATTTCTAATCGGGAGAATTCCAAAAAATAGCCCGAAATACTCACATTTTCTCAAATAATAATCTAAAGTGAATCTTATTTCAAATAAGGGCCTGAAGTGCCATCACTATTTTAAATAAAAATATAAAATGAAATTGGTTTCAAATAAAGGCTTAAAATGGTTGTCTATATTAAATAAAGAATCTAAAGTAATTATGTATGTTTCAAATAAGGATTTGACTTTCCAATAGTTAAGTACATTTTCGTCATTTACCATTTTTCCTTTTTTTTTTTCGTTCCTTTTTCTTAAGTTTCTTCTTCTTCCTCTTTGTCGGCCACCAACGATGCCCATAACGGGGCGAGGTCACCTCGCTCAACGCAACACGGACTCTAGGCAGGCTGAACCTTGCCAAATTTGGCAAGGGTGGCTTTACCCGTGGCTAGTGAGAGCTCAAAGACCTTGCCCCCTCCGTTCGCTAGTAACAAGCATTGGCGAGGCCACCCTCGCTAGTCGCTAGTAAGGTCAATGATGGCTTGTAAGCCCTTGCCGACCCTTTCTAGTAGTCACAACGATTGGCGAGAGTCGCCAAGCCCTCGTTGGCCTTTGTTAGGGCCACCGTGAAAGAAAAAGTTAAAAGAAAATTTAGATGAAAATACCCTTAACCGGTTGAAAATTTAACCAATCAACAATCAACGGTGCCCTTATTCAAACAATCACCACCACTTAAACCTTTAAATGAAAACAAAGACGGCCGCTTCATGCACTTATTTAAAATAACGTCTACTTTTTGATTTCTTATTTGAAAAAATGAGGGATTTCGTGCCATTTTTTAGAATTTTCCTTTTTAATTTTAACACCATCTCTAATTAAACAAGAAAATTTTTTTAGACAACTTTCTCTAATAAATTTTCCGAATTAGAGCTACAAAATTCATGGATGAATTTAGAGGGAGCTCTTTCTAATATCATACTAATTTTCAAAACAGTTTACCTTTACATGCATAAACCGTGGCCCCACCAGAATTTTCAAATTTCTTGACATAAGAACGTTCAGGATATGCTTTTAGGAACTTTTAATAAGAAAAAACTTTCGACATAAGAGTTATACGCTGCAATAATGGTGCTTCCAATTGTGAAATATAAGGAATAATGACGAGTAAATTATTTCTAACTAGAGGAATAATTTATTTGGGTATAGATGGCATGATTGCACTTTACTACCGACTCTATAGTTATTTGGTAACATTACACTTTCATTGAAAATTTACACACATTAATGACTTATTATGATTGATTAGAAAGGATAAAAATCTAATTTTCCCTAAATATTCAAAAGAGCTGCTAGCCCAGAGTTATCGTCTAATTTGAAAGATTATCAAGTTCCATCACAAATTTATCCACCCAAAGCTAAAAATATCCTTTCCTATAGGGAATATCTTGGGTGTAATATGAGAGAGAGAGAGAGA